>MU228212.1:1092458-1185082 GCA_018584345.1 Thuja plicata
ATGCATTGTTATCATATAAAGTAGATCTCATTTTCATGCATTTGAATCTCTCATTTCATGGTGTACTTGCATAGGCACTAACTAGGTCAATCTGAGGGCCTCCATTTCAAACCTTTGCACTCCATGAATAGAGAGATATGGATCGATATTTGAGGCCTCATTCTTGAGCAACCTTGGATGGAATGATTCATAGAAGTGTGTCAATATTTTAGCACACAATCCCCAGTGAGGCATACATAATCATACCTGCATGACAAACAAAGATGCACTAAAGTAACCATAAAAAATCATTCCAGAAATGACACATATTCTAATATACACCATCCAAGATGCACAAGGTATTGAAGATCAAGGAAATCATGAGTAGGGTCTACTTAAACACAAAGATACAATCAACAAAAAAGGTAATAGGACCAAGTAGTCATTCAGTCCAAAGTTCTTGTCATGAACAAGATTTTGCGATGGAGGATTGATAAGATGATGTCAGAAGGATGCATCTCGATAGGAAAAGATTAATTGATGTCGAAACTGGTATTTGCTGGCAATAACTGTGAAATGAACAAGGAACTCAGAAAGTCGATCTCTTAATTGATTTGATAAAACACATGTGGTCAAAGTGTCTGGGAAAAGCTTAGTGTGATGGGGTGAAGCTCAGTTTGATGGTATAAAGCTCAGTTTGATAGGATTAGAATGTGTAGAATAGCATGTGATTAGATGATGAAGGAGGACCTTGATTGGATAAAATGAGATTAGAGGATAAGATGGATTGAATAGGATGAAGAAAGATAAATTGATTTGACTTGAAGATAAATAGATTGGATATGAATGGATTGGATGCATAGATAGAATGGATTGGGTCCAATAACAAGGGAGAACCAAGGCATGGTAAATTAAAGGGAGATGTAGAGATTTTATGGATGGAAGATAGAGGGATGAAATGGATTCTTGATGGGACTTGGGGGATTAAAATATGGGGAAAAGGTGGATGAGGATCCAAAGACCATGTTGTGAAGGAGTTGAAATGCCCCACACTAAAGGTAGGAAAAATGAAGGATTGGAAATACGGGGGAAGAAAATGTATGAGATGAAAAGATGGTGTGTAATGGATAATCATGGAGGAAATGAACGATTTCATTGTCTAAAGCATGCATAGATATTTTACTATTTTATTGCCTCTAGTTTTGATCAAGAACAAAGGTATGAAAGGGGAAGGTGGATGGATAATGGATATGAGATGGAGGGTATGAACAAAATAGGATAATGAATAATAATATGGAGGATATGGATGGAATAGGATAATCAAGATCAAAGACATGGGAAATGAAGATGGATTTATATAGGATTATGGATGGAGGATAAATGAAATAAATAGGACAAGGACTATGAGATGGAGGATATGTATAGGATGTTAAGATCAAATATTGATAAATTGGGTGGACGTATGTATGATAATGGATACTAGATGGATAATGTATAAGGGATATTAAGGGGGGGTAGATGGAGGGAATGGATATGATAGTCAAGATCAAATATGAGAGATAGATGATGTACTGAGATATGATGATGGATGGTGGATAGGAGATGTGGAAGATATGTATGGTAGCGTAGTATGGATGGAGCTTGCCCCCAAGTGTAGAGTTTAAGGGGATGAGGATAAGTGAATGGATAGATAACTAGATTTGGAAGAATTTTTATTTATTTATAGGAATATGGTGGAAGGACTCAAGCATCTAGTCGCATGGATGGTATTCCTTGATAGTTATTTTTTTATGTATCAAGGAATTTTTAATATATGCTCATAGATGTTAGTAGAACGGTGGGAGGGGATATGAAATGGATTGGGGAATGAAGGATAGGGATTTATGAAAAATATTGGATTAATGGGGTGGAGTGGTGGGGAAGGATTGGTGGATAATGGATGGGATGTTGGAAGTCTTGTGAATAAATGGATGGAGTAGTTGGAAAGATCATCATTGGAACACACATTGAAGGGTGGTGGAGTATTGGAGGAGGAGGTTACAAAGGATATGGAAGAGAAGATGTGGATTTTGGGATGTAAGGAACCAAAATAGAGGAGGGAGATGATTAGACAACTTGATTTGGGGATTTATACTTCTTTGCTAGTCATTGGATCTAGGCAATGGAAAATTTATTGCAAGATGGGGATGATGTGGGTTTTGGAGGATTATGATTATGGTTGTGGATATTAAGCTCAAAATGTAGGGGATTAGGTGGAGGATTGGGATTGGATGGGAGAGGGAAATTATTAATTTGGAGAAAGGGGACGGACATATCTCTTCAAAGGAAAACTTTTTATTTTGACCTCCATTTTCAAGCTAAGGAAAATGTAACAAAGAAGTGGGTGCCAACATTCTTGAAATGATTTTTCATATTCATTGTGAAAAAGAACTAGTAAAATACAATTTTATTGAGCACACTGTTCATTACATGCAAGAACAATTGCTAATGATTAAAAGAGGTTCATAGAAGACATTTAGGTTCACAACCTACTTGTGCTATCTTCTTTTAGGAAAGCATCGTGCAATATTTCAAGCAAACAAGCTTCAAAGTCAGGTCCAAAATGCAATATATGAATGGACACCTCAGATAAGGATGAGTGATAACAGAAGGAATTATAAAATTTTTGTAGACTTCTTTTTTGCACCTATGTATCATTAAATTACAGGCACTCCGTTTCCTAGATTGCCTGTGTCTTGTAGAGATTGCATTCAAATCGGAAGTCAAATATAATTGGTTGAATGGTACTTCATGAAAAACTACACTGTGTTAAGGTTTCACGGTTCAGTGGTAGAACCCTAAAAACTTCCAATACATGTTACAGAGAGGGTATTTGCATTGGAATATGTTCGGCAGATGGAGAGCACAAATGCACTCTTTAATGGTTAGCAAAAGAAAATGATATTTCCTTCCTTGCATTTCTCATTGGGAGGGTTCACATTTGAGAGAAGAGGATTCAAAGTGACAGAGGCTTTTTTTTCAATTTTTCACTTTGCTGTTGACATTCACTGGCAGTATGATCCGCTAAACATAATTGGATCAAAGCTTAGAGTGAATGGGAGCTCCGCAAGCAAATGTCAAAATGAAAGTATGTCATTGGTAGAAAAATTTAAAAACATGGAGTCCTAGGACGAGGTCAAAAAAGAGATGGAGAAATATGCCACTGAAAATAATATTTAATACAGGAATTGTCATCACAAATTATTGCATTGCACAAGAAAAAAGTAAAAGTGCAACAAAAGACATCCTACAATTTCTACCAGCAAGCTACTCAACCATCTACAAAAGCTATTTCAAAAAAAATAACACTTCAATGTAAAGATGACAATTGGAATGCAACCAAAATTAAAGATTTTTGGGAAATGAGGAAGAATCTTGGTGAGCCAAAGACCTCTGTAGATCTTTATGATGCGGACAAGGATGAAATATTTAGCAATTTGTGGAATGCAAAGCATCCTGGTCAAGCACATCCTAGTGATTATGATGATCATGATACTAATTTTGATGGGCAAGATTCTGTGACAATTGCTACTGGATTCAGTGCGTCCAAAAAAGAAAAATATGGCAAAGGGGAAGAGATGGTAGAAAAAATGGGTTTTCTAGGTAGGGGTGGTCTGGGTTCCATAGGAGAAGGGAATTGGTATCCACTTGCCACACCCACTCCACTAAAACATGGTAGGCGACTAGTAATTGGAAGTTCATTAGAAAAAGGTACTACTCAATCTCATACCCTTGCACCTTCATTTGTTCCAGCTTCAAATCTAGTTCCACCTTTTCCAAGCACTTAGATTCAATCTGAATCAAGTGCCACTACCACTAGTGAGGATGGAATGGGTAGTACTAGTGTTCGAAAAAGGATATTACAACTGGACATGAAATTAGTGGATCCCAGAGACCAAGGCAGTGTAAAGAGGCAAAAGGTTATGACAACAATACCAATGGTGTTTGTGACTGTGAGTCCAATAACTACCACACCTTCAGGACAAAACCCTCCGAACAGTCCAAATACTCCACTTGTAATGGGTTAGGGTGTTACTGCTACTAATCCTCATGGTGAAATTATTAGAACCATAGGTGGAAGCTTGTACATAGCTGCAAGTTCTATTTCACCTTTCAAACATTCAATTGTGTTAGAAAACCCTGATTTTTGTTACAATGATTTTGTAACGAACTTTGAACAAAAAAAAAAGGAATAGACAAAATACTAAGACATTGAAGAGGGATGCAGTTGCTGTAGCTCGTCATACAGAACCTACATCGAATAGGTTATTTCCCACATATGACCCAAAGAAAGAAATGATGGAGTTCATGGTTGTTATGCCCCCAGCTAGAGATAAAAATCCACAAGAGAGTCAGATAGATCCATCTGAATTTCAAGTTAGCACCCTCCAAATGGATTTATCAAAAGTTAAAAATGTGGAAAAGATAAATGTGTCAAAAATGACCAACCAAGTTGTCTACAATTCAGTGATGAAGTTGGAGAGAGAGAATATAAAGCTTTAGGGTAGAATAGAAAAGTTACAGGCAGACCTGGCAAATGAAAGGCAAAGGAGAAAGCAACAGATAATAGGTGAAAAGAACTAGAGAAAAGGATAAAAAAATCATCCTCTAAAGAAGCAATTGTTCAACAAGAACATATGGAGGCAGAACTGAAATTTGTGAGGGAAAAATTGGAAGAGAGCAATAAAAATCTAGAGGATGAAAAAGCCTCTTCAGTACATTTATACAAAAGCGTGGAGAGTGCGGCACAAGTAAACAATAAATTAAATAAATAATTGGAGGATGAGAGGGTAAAAGCAAAATAGTGGGAAGAGAAAGCAAACTAGTGGGAAGAGGAAGCAGAGAAAATAAAAAAACAAAGTGAACACTAGTTGTCAGAATTGAGAGAAGAGCTAAAGAAGGAAAAACAAACAATTAAAACTTACGAAAATAGCTTGAATAAACAAATGAAAAATATAGTCAAGAAAATAAAAATAGACCTTTGGGGGAAAATAAAGGTGACTGGTGATAGGTTGTGTGATTGGTTTGAATTGAATTAAAGTCTTCGAGATGTTTTTGGGAAGCTCAAAGAGCACATTGACAATAAAAATTTTTTTTGTCAGAGAGAGAAAACTACAAAATAGATTTTGAATAAAATCAACACAACCAGTGACAGGCATTTGGAAAGCAAGGGAATTCATGACCATGCTCTTGCATCAATAAAAGCAACCTATGTCTTACAAAAATGTCAAAAACTAAAGGAAGTAGAGGAAACTCTTGCCTTATTTGAGATAAAGCTCGCCAAGATGAATCAAACAACAACTGAAATGATAGGTCATGGTTTGCCGAGTCCTGGTCCTAGTAACTCATTAAAAAATTTTGTTAGAAGAGAAGCTTACGAAAAAAGGTTGGAGGAGACAATGAGCACTAATTTAGTCAAGCTTCCTTAGGACACAAATCATGAAGGCATTGCAAACTGCATCAAACCATTGACAAATTTGAATGCAGTATTGGAAGGATCATTACTTTCAAGTCAGTCTAACAAGTATGAATGGTTGACGAGGTTGCAGGTCATCTACTATAAATTGACAAATATTAACCTTCCAAGCGATGCAAAATGGAGCTTATTAAACAAATTGGTAGAATCATCTAATCAAAAATAGTATGTGAAAGTACTTTCAGTTTCAATCATCTCTATATTATTTATCTACTGGCTTGAATTGAGTTAAAAGTAACAAGTTTGAACATTTTTTTTTTAACAGGATCAATGTAGCAGATGCTATTGCTAATTTACTAAATCAGCCTGTCAAATGCAGAAATGTACAGTTGTAGAGATGGTGTACTGGTCTTGACTCTTACTGATTTTGATTTTGAGACTTCACATTAGGAAAATTGACCTGAAGCTATTGTTTCTCCATTGTTTCTATAAAAGGGAATTCAAGGTCATTTTCTAAGGGCAATGAAATTAAAATTGGGTATTGACTCTTGAGTCATAATTCATTGTCAATTCACTTTTGTAAACAGAATCACATAGAGTCGTGTTCTACTTCTTACTACTATTAATGAATGAATTGTTACATTGTGTCATATTTGTAAATAAATTAATGAGAATCTCTATTTCTAAGAATTGTATCATATGAATTGCTATGTTTTAAAAAAAAATAAAAAAAATCTTTAAGAGTTGTACCATATGAGATGAATAATGCAAAAGAAAACCATTATCAATTGTGGAATTCATGAGATTATCAACCACATCCATGTTTTTGAATTTTGACATTGGAATATGATATTATGCATGATTGATGAATGATGATGAGATATAGAATCTGATAGTAGACTACAAAAAAAAGTTTAATAAATACCTAGGACGTGCTAATTATACAAAGGTTCAAGTTACCACATCGTCACATTATCTAGATCCTTGGATTCATCGCCATCAACTTCATACCCTCCTTGGTTCTTTGATATTTTTTCTGCACTCTACATACCTCCGCTTAACTCAAGTTCAATGCTAGCATTACCAGTACCAGTAAATGAGTCAATGACAGTCACATCACTGTCTCTGGCTCTCCCACTTTGGTTTGAAATGTTGCCCAACCCTCTTCTTTGACATTTATTCCTCCACAATTTCAGTGCCTTGTCGTAAGGAAAAGTATGAACTTCGTACCTGGATGTATAGAACCTCAAGCAATTTTCCAAATTCTTGTCTAGTTTTTATCTTAGCTTTGACTTTAGGAACCCCAAAGCACTAAAAACTCTCTCATCCTTCATCGACCCCAATATCATGGTCAGACATAAATCAACAAGCTTGAAAAATTCTGATATTGAATCAATCAACATTTCGCTCTCAGCTAGATATTTCCAAAGCCTTGTTGTTGATCCATCTTTGTGGGGGTTCTCCATAATATTATATTGTTCCCTCATTGTTTGTGAAAAATGGCCTGATTGTTCTCTCAAACGAGATTCATCTAAAATTCCATTTAGAGTTACTCCATTTAACTCTATGGTTTTGCAAAAATGATCTATCAAAGTTAGTAGCTTATTTTGATAATCCTTTGAATTA
The DNA here is from genome assembly GCA_018584345.1 of Thuja plicata. Classification (NCBI taxonomy): domain Eukaryota; kingdom Viridiplantae; phylum Streptophyta; class Pinopsida; order Cupressales; family Cupressaceae; genus Thuja; species Thuja plicata. Next base: position 1,099,519 of record MU228212.1, read on the forward strand.
TTCATACTCCAATATCGAGGAAACACAATAGACATGGATTCAAGTATTTTGACTGGAGGGAATCTTACTCTAATCTTCAAGGAAAGATCATAGGCAATGCGCTTCACAGAAGCAGTTACAGACTCAATGATCTTGGTAAAGTCTTCCCTTTTAACACTTGATACTTGCTTCCTATTCTTCCTTCCTGGTTCCTCAGACTCGACCCTAGCATAGTAGTACATTGGTATCTCAACTCTACGTACTTCTGCACATAACTCCCCGTTTACACGGATCTTTACAAAGTTGTCAGGATTGTCCAAATCTGTGACTTTAAGCCAGCTGGCAAATTTTACATCATCACATGATCGATAGAGATTATCTAGCGTCATGCATGTCAATTTACGAAGCGCAACATATTCTAAAATATACATTACTCTTTGCTGGGCCTTTTTCATTATATTTCTCATTTCCTCTAGTAGGGGGAGAATACTTGCTAATGTTAAGAGTGTCTCTACATTAGTTAACCTTTGTAGAAGCTTAGAAAATTTGGGTAGCCCCGCTTCTTCACGATTTGAGTTCATTAGACCAAGCAACGATTCCTATTCTCAAAACACTCGATGCGCTGGTCCATCCAATGAGATCCATCTAGTATCATTATCCTTTAGAAGCTTGTTCCCAACAGTTAGTCCTTCAGCAAAGTGTTGAAATTCCCTCATTCATTTCAGACTTTGAAAAAAGTATTGGTAGAGCTCTTTGATTAAAACTTCAATTTTTTGTACTTGACCATGCTTGCTAACAACTCCAAAAGCTAGATTCATTTTGTGGGCCATGCAGTGAATGGGAGTAACATAGGGTGCACAAGAATATTGTATCTTTGTGCAAAGATTTCCCCTGTGGCCTTGCATTACTAAAGCTCCATCTGCTCCAACACACACCAACTTATTGGCAATCTTCATGTCATTTATAGCTCCATATTCAATTAGAGATCTCTTTACTAGTTCAAATAGATTTTCAGCTGTTGCATTATCCTTCATTTTAGCAATAGTTGGTAGATGAGGTTGGAAGACAAAATTGTGTATAGTATAAACATGCATGCATACCCACAAAGTATTATACTACTGCTGTAACCTCGTCTAAAGACAATGCAATAAAATTTGACTCTTTAATTTTTGCCTTTAGATCCTCTTTTTCAACATCGGCAAGACAACTTGCCCATTCCCATCCACTATTTACTGACCAGTGACTGTTAGGATAGTTAGGAACTTTTAGAAAGTTTAATAAAGCACTCAATGATGGGTAGTCTGTCATAGGACGCCCTCTGCTCAAAATATTAAAAACAACACTTAACTGAACAAATTTTCCCATTAGTTCTACTTCCAATTCTTTTCCAAAACAAGCTTCAATAGAGCCTTTAACTTGAGCATGCTTCATCTGTATATTCAGCTGAAATTCATATAATTCTATATTCCTAACATGTAGAGATTCATCCTTTGTTTTTTTTCTTATCATTGATTTTTCAACTCCATCTATGGTTTTCTTTTCGTAAACTTTACCCATATGCTTCTCTATGGTGTCGATTTTTAACTGCAACCTCTTTTCCTTCTTATTTATCTTGGTGCAAATATTACATCTAAATTCTACCAAAGGCTGACCTTCAATTGGATTGTCCACTGGTTCAATCAATGGATACTTGGACACCCATTCTATTTGAAAATTCCTTGACAACTCCCACTTCCGATCATTTTTTGAATTATTTTTTCTTTTCTTTTTCTCTGCACCATCATCATCTCTGACATTCTTAGTCTCATCCAAATCAATTATATCATTATGGCTACTCTGGTTATTTAACTGAAAATCTTCTTCAAGTTCATCGTGATCTGAGATATCGGGTTCGCCTACTTCTTCAATATGTCATGTATTTTTAGGTTTTGAATCTTCAAAATCTACTTGTGATGAAGCAGCTTCCCGATTTTGGACAGAAACATTTCCAACACCATGACCAAAGTACAATGATAAGGTTCTACATTTTTCTAGCCTCTCTTGGCTTTCCCCACTTGCAAGAGCCTTACCCTTATTCTTGGTACCCTTATTTTTGTTTGACATCTCAATTCTCCAATGACTTCCACTGCAAAAAAAAAGGTTAAATTATTGAAGAAGTGACAATAGACTATAATATATATAAATATAATTCTAGATTTATTGGCCCTAAAATCATGTCTGAGGTCTCCTTGGTCACCAGTGTTTGCTAACTGGTTACCACTAAATAATAATGAACTCAAAATTACAGAGTCGCAGAATAAGTATCACTCACCTTTGCCTCAAATTAAATTGCAATCACTACTCACCAATGCAGCATGCACTTGCACTCAACAGTCTGAAACTTTTCTATCAATCAAATGTTTTTATACTATCCTTATTTGGAAAATTCAGTGGGAGGTATTAGGTCAAGGTATACAAATTTGGCGAAGCCTGTGTAATTTTAACATGTCTTTTGTTATTTGCGAGGCGATTATGGGTTGTCCAATACGAAGGTATGATTAATAAAGTTGGCAAATTTGGGTCAGGTTGAGACACGTGTCCACAAAATGATAGGAAAATTTGGGGCAGCCTATAAATATATATGTATAAAACTATTGGAAAATATAAGCCATCCATTTGGGTCACGTATAAATTATAAGCGAATTTTTAAAATTTACGAGGACCAAAAATTATATTCCATTGGCGATAATGTGTAAGAAAAATAGAAAATCAAATAAAGCAATGGACGATGGGCCCGAGCATTGGTCCCAAAATTAATAATTGTTGGGTGATAGGGTCAATCTAATATATATATAAAAATTTCCAATTCCTCACTCGCCGACATGTGACATTCGCCAATTGGCGAATAATTGCCACTAAAGTTTTCACTGCTATGGAGGGATTCATATGTGGCAGTTCCCTTTTCAAAGGTATAAGAAGGATAAGAAATGTGAGATGGATTGGGATTGGATATGACATGTTGAGGTGGAATGGATGGGGATATAGCAGATAGATGTGATGTTATGGGATTGAATTGGTAAGTGGTTGTGATGATAGATATGATTAGTTAGGGGATGGATTATTATGAGGCATGTATGAGTTGGAATGATAGGTTAGTTGAGTTGGAGGTATGATTTGAGGATCAGGGTTTAGCATTCAAAATTCCTCAACCATTTTGTGAAAACAATCTATGTTCATGAGCTTTAGATGAGGGGTTTGGATTGGATTAGAATGATGATGATGTGATTAGATTGGATCAAGGATGAATGATGAGTTTGGATAAAGAAAATTTTACGTTTATGTGGATTATGATGGATGATTAGGATGGGGATTGAGATGATGAATTAGATCTTGATTATATGGATTAGGCTATATTGGGGATGATTAAGATAGAATAATGAGAATGAAAGATGTCAAATGTGAGAGATGAACTTAGGACTAGGAGCAATACTTGGATTTTTTGATTGTGATGACAGGGCCTCAAATATGTTGGATTAGATGTTGGATGTGAGGGAAGGGCCTAAAGATTTGATTTGATGTTGATTATAAGGGAAGGGCCTCAAGTTTGGATTTGATATGATTTTGATGATTTGATGAAGGTTTTGGATAACCTCAGTAAAATAAGATCCTATAAAGAACAATGATTTGGATATAGATGATATCTTTCTCCTACTTGGGATATACTTATGATCTCAAGAAAAATAGGATACGACTAATTAAAATAATCACTTAAGATAGACAGTGTTCTCAAGCAATAAGATCTAACTAGGGTCTTGCTTAAGGACGAGGATCTTAATGAAACTTTTGTAGAGTCCAAGTGGATGATAGTGCTCCTAATTCAAAAGTTTGGAAGAATTTAATGAAATGTGAAAGAATAGATTGATGAAAAGATGGAGGGAAAGGTCTAATTTAGGAAAATTGACCTGATGGACCTCTGAGAAATTTAAAAATAATGGATTTTGGAAGGGGTTGGTAATTCACTATTTTCAGGTGTAGACATTGATCTCAGATGTAGATGTTGATCTACGAAGATGTGGGTTGCAGATCAAAGATGACGATGTAATATTTTGACTAATTTTGAACTATTTTAGGTCAATTTGTTCATTGGAAAGAACTAATTTTGAACATACATCAAAGACATTAACTACACTACATATACCTTGACTCACATTTTGGGCATAACTAACAGTTATTGTAGACACACATTTGAAAATAGTCCTGCAAAGGACAAAGAAATCTTGTAGGAGATAAACAATTGTGACTTCGGGGAATTTGATACAAATTTTAAAATTTTGATGTGTGTATGTTCAAGTGACTCTTTCAAGCCACTTATGTTTTTACAAGGTTTAACACAATGAAGACAGTACAAAAAATAGATACCTTAAGTAATTGGCTTCACATGCAATATTATAGGCTCATTGCTTGGTAGTCCTTCAGCTCACACAATAGTGTCACCCCCAAAAGGGCGCCCATGTTTTTGAATTTTACCTGGTATTTTTTTACGTGCTACAAAGATCTCTTTCATGAAACAATAATTCAGGACATGTATGATGGGAATATTGGGGGGAGAATACTACCTCCCCTTGCACTATAATAAGTCACTGTTCAGAGTTGAATCAGGTAGGCTACTAATTTATAGTTGCTAGCAAGATCCATGGTGTCCCCCCAATTAGTTTGTACACATATGAGACACTTAAGTCTCTAGTAGACCATGTTGGCTCCTTAGGCACTATTTGCCTGATCTAAACTATCATCCACAGACCATGCCTGATCTTAGTTGGATTTAGACAAGTTTTAGTTCACTGTCTCATTTCTATATCAACCAAAGTATTTACTGGTTTGAGGTTGTCATCTAAAGAAGAAACACACCCTCTAGACAAGCCTCTCTAGAAGCTACATTAAGATAAGCTTTCTCTTCATCCAAGTTCCATGAAGGGGAGGGGAGAGGATACGACTATATTTTAATTGTAGTGTCACATAAAATAAGGGATCTATCTAATGAAAATAGTTCGAAAGAAGTGTTGAGAAACACTTCTTCAAACACACTAAAAAGAGTTCATTTTCCAAATTGAACCTAATTAAAGAAACTAAGTGTGATTTACCTAAGTAAAAGACATAATATTATGGTTAAGCATGCAAGTTCAATTAATTTCCCACACATCAAGAAGGAAAGCATGTAAGAAAGGTGTGACTGTTTTTCCTTAAGCCATTCAAGAGTTTGTGAGGTTCATTCCTTTATAAATTCTAGATTGGATGTAGCTAATTCCTTTAAGAAACATGCATTCAAATACTAGTGTTTAAAGAATACAAGCTCATTCCCAAAATCCATTAAATTCCAAGGAAACCTGCATGAAAATACTAGTAATCTTAAAGTCTTCAACCCTGAAATGCTGCAAAAAGACAAATAGATTAGTAACACTCAAAACTAGAAAAAATAAATATGACAGGGTAGAGATAGAAGGCTACAATCAATAGTCCACTAGAATCATACTGAGACAATATGTTGATTCTTGAAATTTTACAATTTTGAAATTTCTTAAAAACCCTCAAAAACTAGAATCTTTATCTTAACTCTTATGAAGTTGAAAGCACTCTAAAACATCCTGAAAGTATATAAATTGTAATATGGGAAAATGGAGATCTTTAGATAGGGTTTTTAACAATGGATATTTACACATAAAAGATACCCTATGTCTCTATTAACCACTTACATTTAACTATTATGATAAGGAATGTAGATCAAGAAATGTTTGCAAAGGATAATGGAATAAAATACATACCTCCGAAAAAACAATATGCTGAAAACCTTGTCAAATGGTCTCAAAAAATATTGATTTCAATGACCTTGATCCGAAGTTATGAGATCTAAAAAACCCAGAAATATTTTCCAGATCTGGCTCAGGTCAAATTTGACCCAAAATAGAAGGTCGATCTTGACCCAGAACAGAAAGTTGATCCTGATCCAAAACATAAAGTTGACCTTGACCTACATAGTCTGATGGAAAATCTATTTCTAGATCCTGAAATTCTTCTGAAAAGGGTATCTGGATATGCACTTGAATTTGGTATCCCAAACCTGTATCTGCAAGAAAAATGGTTTTGTTTGTTGGGGGGAGGGGTTTGCCTTGGTCAAAACCCAATTTTGGAATTAACCTTATAATATAATTGAAATTGCATAAATAAAAAAAGTAAATAAACTAATTCACCTTGCTTGTATAGAAACCCTTGTGGAGGATTCGAATCCTTGAATCCACAAGTATGTATGCACTAAATGAATGTAGAATGTCTGGATCTGCACTTGAATCTGTTGTCCCAAACCTATATCTGCAAGAAAAATAGTTTTGTTTGTTGGGGGAGGGATTTTCCTTAGTCAAACCCCAGTTTTGGAATTAACCTTATAATATAACTGAAATTGCATAAATAAAGAAAAGAAATAAATGAATTCACCTTGCTTGTATAGAAACCCTCGTGGACGATTTGAATCCTTGAATCCACAAGTATGTATGCACTAAATGAATGTAGAATGTAGAATGTAGGAGGTAGGATGTCTCAAATCAATTTCTTTTAGATCTTCAACACCAATCTTGAATGGATCTTGGAATAGGAAGAGGCTTGCAAGGATGTGGATGGAGAAATCTTCAACAAGAGGGCTCCATAGAGCTTGAATCCTTCAATAGCTACCAATGGATCTCCTTAATGAATTGAATGCTTGAAGGTTCTTGAATGTTTTAATGCTTGAGAGTAGATGATTCCTTCAATACATTATCCTTCATGTGCGTAGGTGATCATGTTCTTTCATGTGTATGTCTTAGAGCTTGTGATTTCAAGTCTTAGAGTCTTAGAGAAAATGAGAGGAGAAAGATTCCTTATATACAAATCTAGGGAACCATCTTCTAGAGAGGCATACATTGGAGAATTAAATTCAATTATACATATACCTCTATAAGTGGACCTATATTAAATATAATTTCAATTCATTTCCTCGAAGACCGAAACAGTCGACCCGAGAGCGGGAATTAAATCTTTCTAAAGCCCGACATCTGAAAACCCTGGAAACTTGAATTTTGGACCCTAAGTTAGGGTCGAGGTTGAATCTGACCTAGTTTAGTGTTAAGTTTTACCTTGACCTAGATCATGGTCAAGGTTGATCTTGACCCAGAAGGTCAACCTTGACCCTGAGGTTAAGGAACTTAGATTTGCAGATTAGGGTGCCACAAACACGCCAGAGAGAAGTGGAAAATGGGGTAGAACATGGGAAAATCCAAATCCAAGTTAGAGACCCATTCAAGGCATTTGACATGAACCCAAACCACTTACTTAGAGGGATAAACCAGTCCAAAATGGAAGTGCTTCCATTTTTTGATGATACATACATAAAAATGTTACATTTTATGTCTGGTCCTAATGCTGAAATTAGCCTTTCAGAGCATAAAGGACACACAAGAATCCTCAAGAAACCACTAAAAAGATACTAGTCTCCCCAAAATGGTTAGAAAATCAAACAGGGTGGAGATGACAATGACAGGTCACAAATGCCAATTTGTCCAGACACTGATCTGCGAAGACAAAAATCTAAGAGTGCAGACGACAATCTTAGATTCCAGATGATAATATCAGAGTGCAGATGACAATCTAAGAGCATAGATGAAAATTTAAGAGTGCATACAATAATCTCAGAGAACAAACAATAATTTTGGAGCACAGAAAAAAATCTCAGAGCGAATATGACAAGTTCAGAGTGCTGACGACAATCTAAGAGCGCAGACAACACTGTATAATTGTAGACGACGTTCACAATTTCAGCCCATGAATGATGAGTTTTTGAAAATTTGAAAAGATGTTTAGGGATGTGGGTCCCACCATGCATGCCAAAATATATATTATAAAAACCTACATGTGTGGAACAAGCTTCGACATGCAAATGTTAGCCATAAATCAATCTAATCTACACATATTCATAAAGATTATAACTACACAATAGATACCAACATAACCTATGATGAGCCAAACAAGTGCACCCAAGCCTTGTTGATTTTCTCTTAGAGAGGAATGTGGGTGTTCTCTCCCAAGAAAAAATTTAAATTCCACTATTTATTTCTTGTTCGAGGTGATTGATCCTAAAATGCAAATTAATGGAATTTGAAAGGCTTGAAAACTAGTATAAGGAACTAGCTACAAGCTTTCAACCATGATGATGAGAATATGAAATTGCAAACTATGATGCAAGATTAAACTAACATGAACATGGATATTACTAAAATGCTTTAAGAAATCTAGAACTAGTTGAGCATGATAACATTGCACTTCTAAATGATTGAAAACAAACTAGCATAATAACTCTACAACAATGAATGATAGATGCAAAATGCAAAGAGAGAGGCTCTATTTATAGATTTTTGGAGGGCTTGGATGAGGTAGTTCTCATGTGGCATCCATATAAGATCCACATGGGATAAAGGAGTGGTCATGCAAGAGGGAGAGTTTCTCACACATGTGTGAGAATCTCTTGAAAATGATGCCTCAATGACAAGTGTAAGAGGGTGGGAGACCCAAAGTGAGTCACATGTTGAGAGTCTTACAAAGAGGAAAGGGGAGACACGATGCAAGAGAAATGGCTTGGGATATTTTAGAAAAGGGAATATAAAAATGACATAGGAGGTGTTCTCACACATGTGTGAGCACCATTAGGAGGTTAATTGTTGTAGGAATTATAAAATTAGTCTAATTAATCTAAGATTAATTAGAGGAGTAGGCTTAGGGGGGATAGTGATGGGTATAGATTAGGAAGCTAGGCTAGATTAGGATTAATACAAATTAGATTTAGATTAATCAGAGCTTTGTAGAATATTAGAATGTGGATGGAATAAATAAAATTAAATTTATTTAAAGGGGGATTTTCTAGAGAATCATATATTAAATGCAAATTTAATATATTAGGGAAGGGTATTTAAATTAACTTTAGATACCATAGAATAATGAATTAATTTAATTAAATCAATAGATGAATATAACAAAATAATTAATTAACTAGAATTAACTATAATGCTAAGGGAATATTAATTAAATTAATATTAGTGTGCAAGGATGATTTTAAACGTCTACATTTTTTTCCTATTTGATGAGATGTCGAGGACGACGTCACGTCAAAGAAAAATATAATAAGATGCCCCAGAGAGAAAATTAATTCAGGTGGGAGATTATGCCCCTTTGAGAAAATAATGGAAAAAATAAAATTTGTGGAATTTTCTCAAAAAATGGCAGATGTGAGGAAGAAGAGTGAGGAGGAAGAGAAAAAAAAGGGGGAAATTAGCTGGTGTTGTGAGACGATTCCTTGGGGGAGGGGTTGGGGTAGACCTAGGGTGAATCAGGGACATGATGCCCCAATTGGGATGGGGGAATAATGAATAAATAGGAGCCTCATAATGTAGATTACAAGAATGCTAAATGAGCCTAATTACATGAAATTTTTTTGATTGTTGTGTTAATATTAGAGAGCACACCCTTGTTTGATGTTGCAAGAGGAGCTATGCATCACATGATAGAAAATGTGGATGACATTGTTCCTTTGCATTGAATAGAATCTTAGACAAACATGGTAGATTTAGGATCATAGATGTAGATCCACAATCATGGTGGAACTAATGCAGCGACAGTCATGAGGAATGCATAGTACACCGAAGTCTTGATTAGGGACTTGGTGGAAGTGCACGATACCCTGCCCCCAGTGAGGCATACATAACCATAACTGAATGACCAAAAAAGATGTGCTAAAATACCCACAAACAAATCATTCCATAAATGACACACATTCCAATATACACCATCCAAGATACACAAAGATATTGAAGATCAAGGCAATCCTAAGTAGGGTCTACTGAAACACAAATATAAAATCAACAAAAAAGGTATTAGGACCAAGTAGTCATTGAGTCCATAGTTCTTTCCATGAACAAGATTGTGTGTTGTAGGATTGATTTTCGGAAGGATGTATCTTGACACACAAAGATTGATTGATGTCGAAATGAGCATTCACTGGAAATAGCTGTGAAATGAACAAGGAACTCAAAAATTTGATCTCTGAATTGATTTAATAAAACTCATGCGGTCAAAGTGTCTCAGAAAAACTCACTGTGATGGGGTGAAGCTTATTTTGATGGGATAAAGCTTAGTTTGATAGGATTAGAATGGGTAGAATAAAATGTGATTAGATGATGAAGGAGGAACTTGACTAGATAAACTAAGATGGGAAGATAAGATGGATTAAATAGGATGGAAGAAAGATAAACTAATTTGATTAGAAGATAAATAGTTTTGATATGAAAGGATTGGATGCATAGATAGAATGGATTGGGTCTAATGAAAAGGGAGAACCAAGGAATGGTAAATGAAAGGGGGATGGAGAGATTTTATGGATGGAAGATATAGGGATGGAATGGATGATTGATGGGACTTGGGGGATAAAAAGATGGATGAGGATCCAAATACCATGTTGCAAAGGAGTTAAAATGCCCTACACTAAATTTAGGAAAATTGAAGGATTGGAAAGATGGGGGATGAAAATGTATGAGATGAAAAGATGGTGTGTAATGGATACTCATGGAGGAAATGAAGGCTTGCATTATTAAAAGTATGCATGGATATTTTACTATTTTATTGCCTCTATTTATGTTCAAGAGAAAAGGTATGAAAGTGGAAGGTGGATGGATAAGGGATATGAGATGGAGGGTATGATCAAAATAGGATAATGGATAATGATATGGAGGATATGGATGGAATAGGATAATAAAGATCAAAGACATGGGAAATGAAGATGAATTCATATAGGATTAGTGATGGAGGATGAAGGAAATAAATAGGACAAGGACTATGAGACAAAGGATATGGATATGATGTCAAGATCAGATATGGATAAAGTTGGTGGACTTATGTAGGATAATGGATAGTGGATGTATAATGGATGAGAGATATTAAGGGGGGGGTGCATGGAGGGAATGGATATGATAGTCAAGATCAAATATGGGAGAAGAATGATGTATTAAGATAGGATGATGGATGATAGATAGGGGTTGTGGAAGATATGTATGGTAGCATAGTATGGATGGAGCTTGGCCGCAAGTGTAGAGTTCAAGGGGATGAGGATAAGTGAATGGATAGATAACTGGATTTGGAAGAAAATGGATTTTTTTATAGCAATATGGTGGAAGGACTCACACATCTAGTCCCATGGATGGTATTCCTTGATAGTTTTTATTTGTGTCAAATAATTTTGAATATATGCACATGGATGTTGGTAGAACGCTAGGAGGGTAGGTGAAATGGATTGGGGAATGTAGGATAGGGATTTATGCAAAAGATTTGATTAATGGGGTGCAATGGTTGAGAATGGATGGGAGGTTGGAATAATTGTGAATAAATGGATGGAGTAGTTGGAAGGATCATCATTTGCACACACCTTGAAGGGTGGCAGAGTATTGGAGGAGGAGATTGTGAAGGTGATGGAAGAGAAGATGTGGATTTTGGGATGTAAGGACCCAAAATAGAGGAGGGAGATGATGGACATAGGATAGTGAATTTGGGTTCATAAGGACCCAAAATGGATTTGGAGGATGGGGGATTGTTAAATGGAGGATCGGAAAACTTATGAGTGAAGGAAACTTTTGGATTAGAAAGATTGGATGCCAATTTTGATTTTTCTTTGAGAGTCATTTTTTTAATGATTAGCTTGGGAATCCACACGATTTTTGAATTTTTATTTTTGGGATTTTGTGGCCTTTTTAAATTTTCTTTCTTTTTGATTATATTTATCTTTTCTTGAAAATGTCTTTTAGATGGGACATATTGATCCTTGGATTTTTGGCTTTATGCATTTTATCTTTGGCATCCAATTTTCTTCCATTAGCCATGGTATGTGTGAAGAAGGATAAATGGTATGGAGAGTTTCTAGATGGAATAATGGAGGGTGAATGTTGAAATTAATTCAAGGATGTGTTCCTTTGTTGATCTTTATTATGGATTTGAGGTGATGGAGTGTAAGACTTGGATATGGTGGATGGATGTATGTAAGGACCCAAAATGGATGTGGATGTGGAAGGAATAGAGTTTTGGATATAAAGGCCCAAAATGGATATGGAGGATGGGGGATGGGAACAGTTGAGTTTATATGGAGGGATTTTGTATTTGGAAGGGGTGGAAGGCTTACCAACATCTTGAGACATTATTTTTCCAATGGGATGCTTATTAATTTGAACACAAGATGTGAGTACTTTTGAATGTAGAGGAGAGGTGGAAGGAATGATGGGCTCTTGAAGGAAGCCATGTTGGATAGAGCTGGAGGAACCAATATTAGATGTATGAGGTTCATGGATGAATTGGATAGGTATGATGAGATTTTGTGGAGGATTAGGATCATGTAGAGGATTAGAATTATGAGGGGGGATAATAGGATTTTGTGGAGGATTAGGATCATGTAGAGGATTGGAATTATGAGGGGGGGATAATAGGATTTTGAGATGGATTGGGATCATGACATGGATATGAAGGGGTACTTTCTTTGATCTTGACTTCGGAGAGGATTATGTGTTGGAGTGGACGAGATGGTGGGATCTTGAGATGGAAGGGGATCATGCAATGGGGTGGAGGTAATTTGATCTTGACATGAAGGGGGATTAATAGATTGGATACATGGAATATCTTCATGAAGTGACGGGTAAGAGGAGATTAAGTCTTGATATGGAGAGGAATCATTAATGGATGGAATGCAATGGATGTCTTGATCTTGATTAGGAATAGGATCATGAGATAGGTTAAGGAGGATAAGTGGATCTTGATATGGAAGGAGGGGATCTTCATTTGGAAATATGTCATAAGATGGATAAGTGTCATAAGATGGAGGGATTTTTAGATCTAAAGAAGAAGAGGAATCCATATTAGCATGCTTTTGAATAAGGTCTTGACATTTGTGGACTTGTGAGGGTGATGTGGTGAAGGAGGTGGAAGCTTCAAGTTGGGTGGATGGAGGGATGGAAGACTCATGAGACTTAGGATATTTAGGTATGTCTTCATTTGGAGGGGATGGAGGTGGGTGCATGACTTGGGCTGATTAGAAAACTTGATTTGGGGATTATACTTCTCACCTAGTCCTTGGATCTAGTCAATGGAAAAGTTATTGCAAGATGGGGATGATGTGGGGTTTTGAGGATTAGGATTATTGTTTTGGATATTAAGCTCAAAATGTGGGGGATTAGGTGGAGGATTGGGATTGTATGGGAGATGGGGATTATTAATTTGGGGAAATGGGGAAGGACATATGTATTCAAAGGAAAAAAAATTATTTTGACCCTCATTTTTGAAGCTAAGGAAAATGTTGAGGTTCTTCAATCTCCTGGGAAAGGTGGATATGGAGGGATTCATATGTGGAAGTTCCCTTGTCAAAGGTAGATTAAGGATAAGAAATGTGAGATGGATTAAGATTGTATATGACATGTTGAGGTAGAATGGATGGGAATATGGTAGATAGATGTGTTGTTATGGGATTGAATTGGTAAGTGGGTTGTGATGCGAGATATGAGTAGTTAGGGGTTGGATTATTATGAGGCATATATGAGTTGGATTGATGGGTTAGTTGAGTTGCATATATGATTTGAGGATCATGGTTTAGAATTTTGTGAAACAAATCCATGTTCATGATGTTTAGATGAGGGGTATGGATTGGATTAGAATGATGATGATGTGATTAGATTGGAACAAGGATGAATGATGAGATTGGATGAAAAAAAGTTGAAGGTGATGTGGATTATGATGGATGATTAGGATGGGGATTGAGATGATGAATGAGACATTTATTAGATGGATTAGGCTAGATTGGAGAGGATTAAGATAGAATAATGAGGATAAAAGATGTCAAATGTGAGAGATGAAGTTAGGACTAGGAGCAATACTTGGATTTTTTTATTGTGAGAGCAGGTCCTCAACGATGTTGGATTTGATGTTGGATATGAGGGTAGGGACTCAATATTTGATTTGATGTTGATTATGAGGTTAGGGCCTCAAGGTTGGATTTGATATGATTTTGATGATTTGATGAAGGTTTTTGATAACCTTAGTTAAATAAGATCCTATAAAGCATAATGATTTGGCTATGGATGATATCTTTCTCCTACTTGGGATAGACTTATGATCTCAAGAAAAATAGGATATGAATAATTAAACTAATCACTTAAGATGGACAATTTTATCAAGAAATAAGATCTAACTAGGGTCTTGATTAAGGATTAGGATCTTAATGACACTTTGATAGAGTCCAAGTGGATGATAGTGCTCCTAAGTCAAAATTTTGGAAGAATTTAATGAAATGTGAAAGACTGGATTGATGAAATGATGGAGGAAATGGTCCGATTTAGGAAAATTGACTTGATGGACCTCTAAGAAATTTAAAATGATGGATTTTGGAAGGGCTTAGTAAGTCACTATTTCCAGGTGTAGACATTGATTCTTAGACACATACGTTGATCTGCAAAGTCGTGGGTTGTAGGTCGGAGGTAATGATGTAAGACTTTGACTGGTTTTGGACTATTTTAGGTCAATTTGTTCATTGGAAAGAACTAATTTTTGACATACATCAAAGGCACTGACTACAATAAGTATATCTTGACTCACATTTTGGAAATAGCTGATAGTTATTGAAGACAGACATTTGAAAGTAGTCCTGCAAGGGACAAAGAAACCTTGCAAGAGAAGTAATTGTGACTTTTGGGAATTTGATACAAATTTGAAAATTATGATGTGTGTATGTTAAAGTGACTCTTTCAAGTCACTTATGTTTTTACATGGTCTTAGACAATGAAGATAGTACAAATAATACCCATGCTTTTTCTTTTTTCTAGGTATTGTTGTCATGCTACGAAGATCTCGTTTACAAAAAATACCCTGCGAAACATATGATGGGAATCTTGGGGGTTGAATGTTCCCTCCCCATTGCACTATAATAGGTTACCATTCAGAGGTGAATCAGGTTGGCTACTAATTTATAGTTTATAGTAAGATCTGTGGTGTCCCCCCAATCATTTTGTACATGTGTGAGATACTTAAGTCTTTAGCAGACCACGTCAGCTCCTTAGGCACTATTTGATCAATCTAATTATCATCCACACACCATGCCCAAGCTTGGTGGGATTGAGACAAGTTTTTGTTCAGTGTCTCATTTCTATACAGGTCAAGGTATTTACTAGTTTGAGGTCATCCTATAAAGGGGAAACACACTATATAGATAGACCTCTCTAGAAGATACATTAAGCTAAGATTTCTCTTCACCCAAGTTCCACAAAGGGGAGCAGAGAGGATACAACTATAGTTTAATTGTAGCATCACGTAAATTAAGGGATCTATCTAATGAAAAATAACTCGAAAGAAGTATTGAGAAACACTTCTTAAAACACACCAAAAAGAGTTCATTTTCCAAATTGAACCTAATTAGAGCAACTAAGTGTTATTTACCTAAGTAAAAGACAAAACCGTATGGTTAAGCATGAGTTTAATTTATTTCCCACACATCAAGAAGGAAAGCATGTAAGAAAGGTGTGACTATTTTTCCTTAAGCCATTCAAAATTTTGTGAAGTTCATTCCCTTACGCATTCAAGATTGGATGTAGCTAATTCCTTTAAGAAAGATGCATTCAAATACTAGCGTTTAAAGCATACAAGTTCATTCCCAAAATTCATTAAAATCCAACGAACCCTACATGAAAATATTAGTAATCTTAAAGTCTTCAACCCTGAAATGCTGCAAAAAGACAAATAGATTAGTAACACTTGAAAGAACCAAAGATAAATGTGATAGGGAAGAAATATAAGGTTATAAACAATAGTCCACTGGAATCATGCTTGAGACAATACATTGATTCCTAAAATTTGACTAAGTCTGAAATTTCCTAAACGCCCTAAAAAACTAGAATCTTTATCTTAACTCCCATGAAGCTAAAACTACTCTCAAACATTCTAAAAGTAAATAGATAAAAATGTTACGTTTTAGGTTTGGTCCTAATGCTAAAATTGGTCTTTCAAGGCCTGAAGGACACATAAGAATCCTCAATAAACCATTAAAAAGATACACATCTCCCAGAACTAGTTGGAAAATCAAATAGGGTGGAGACAACAATGACAGGTCGTAGACGCCGATCTATGCAGATGAAAAATCTCAGAGCACAAACAAAAATATAAGAGAAGAGATGACAATCTTAGAATGCAAACGATAATCGTAGAGCTCCGACGATAATCTAAGAGCATAAACAACAATTTCAGAGCGCAGGCGACAATCTCCAAGCGCAGACGACAATCTCAGAGCACGAGGATAATTTTAGAGTACAAATGACAATCTCAGACCATAGAGGACAATTTTAGAGCAAAAAAGATAATCTCAGAGTGCATACTACATTGTATAATTGTAGATGACATTTCACAATTTTGGCGTGTGCATGGTGAGTTTTTGAAAATTAAAAAGATGTTTAGGGAGATGGGTCCCACTGGGTGTGCCAAAATGTATATGATGAAAACCTACCTATGTGGAAAATCCCATACAAGAAACTATTATTCGTGAATCAATCTAATCTACACATATTCATAAAGCTTATAACTAAACAATAGCTTCCAACATAACGTTCGATGAGCCAAAAAACTGCACCCAAGATTTGTTGATTTTCTCTTAGAGAGGAATGTGGGTGTGATCTCCCAACATAAAATATAAATCCCACTATTGATTTCTTGTTTGAGGTGATTGACCATACAATGAAAACTAATGGAAGTTGAAAGGCTTGCAAACTAGTATAAGAAACTAGGTACAAGCTTTCAACCATGAGGATGAGAATATGAAACTATAAACTATGATGCAAGATTAAACTAACATGAACATGGATATTACTAAAATGCTTTAATAAATCTAGAACTAGTTGAGCATGATAATAATGCACTTTTAAATGATTGAAAACAAACTAGCATAATAACTACAACAATGAATGATTGACGCAAAATGCAAAGAGAGAGGCTCTATTTATAGATTTTTAGAGGGCTTGGATGAGGTGGATCTCATGTGGAATCCACATAGGATCCACATGGGATAAAGGAGTGGTCATGCAAGAGGGAGAGTTTCTCGCACATGTGTGAGAGACTCTTTAAAATGATGTCTTAATTATAAGTGTAAGAGGGTGGGAGACCCAAAGTGAGTCACATGTTGAGAATCTTCCAAAGAAAACAAGGGAGACAAAATGCAAGAGAAATGACTTGGGATATTTTAGGCAAAGGGAATGGAAAACTCCCATAGGAGGGGTGCTCACACATGTGTGAGCACTATTAGGAGGTTAATTGTTGCAGGAATTATAAAATTAGTCTAGTTAATCTAAGACTAATTAGAGGAGTATGGTTTCGGGGGATATTGATGAGTATAGATTAGGAATCTAGGCTAGATTTAGGATTAATCCAAACTAGATTTAGATTAATCATAGCTTAGTACGATATGATAATGTGGAGGGAACAAATAAATTAAAATTTATTTAAAGGGGGATTTTGTGGAAAATCATATATTAAATGTAAATTTAATATATTAGGGAAGGGTATTTAAATTGACTTTAGATACCATAGAATAATAAATAAATTTAATTAAATAAATTTATTAAATCAATAGATGAATATAAAAAAAATAGTTAATTAACTAGAAATAACTATAATGCTAAGGGAATATTAATTAAATTAATATAGGTGTGCAACGAAAATTTTAGATGTCTACATGTTGCCCCTCTTTGATGTGGCATCGAGGACGATGTTGCATCAAAGAAATAAAAAAATAAGATACCCCAGAGAGAAAAGTAATTCTGGTGGGAGATTATGCCCCCTCGAGAAAATAACATAATTTTTTTTGTGGAATTTTCTCAAAAAAATGCAGAAGGGAGGCAAAAGAGTAAGGAGGAAGAGCAAAAAAGGGGGAAATGTTGTGAGACACTTTCTTGGGGGGGCCCTGTTAGACCTTGGGTAAATTAGGGACATGGTGCCCCAATAAGGATGGAGGAATAATGAATAAATAGGAGCCTCAAAATGTAGATTGAAAGAATGCTAAATGAACCTAACTATATGAAATTTTTGGGATTTTTGTGTTAATATCAGAGAGCACACCCTAGTTTGATTTTGCAAGAGGAGATATGAATCACATGCTAGAAAATGTGGATGACATGGTTCCTTTGTGTGGACTAGACTCTCAAACAAAGAAGGTAGATTTAGGAACATAGATTTAGATCAACAATCAAAGTGGAACTAATACAGTGATACTCATGAGGTAGCCATAGTACACCCAAGTCTTGATTAGGGACTTGGTGGAAGTGCACGAGACCCTGCCCTTGGTGAGGCATATATAACCATAAATGCATGATCAACAAAGATGCACTAAAGTATCGACAAAAAAATCATTCCACAAATGAAACATATTCCAATATACACCATCCAAGATACACCAAGATATTGAAGATCGAGGGAATCGTGAGTAGGGTCTACTGAAACACAAAGATAAAATCAACAAAAAAAGTATTAGGCCCAAGCAGTCATTTAGTCCAAAGTTCTTTCCATGACCATGATTGTGTGATGGAGGATTGATAAGCTAACGCTGGAAGGATACATCCCGACAGGAAAATATTCATTGATGTCAAAACGGGCATTCGCTAGAAATAGCTGTGAAATGAAGAAGGAACTTAGAAAGTCAATCTTTGAATTGAATTGATAAAACACACTTGGTCAAATTTCTAGGAAAAGCTCACTGTGATGGGGTGAAGCTCAGTTTGATGGGATAAAGATCAGTTTGATAGGATTAGAATGGGTAGAATAACATGTAATTAGATGGTGAAGGAGGAACTTGATTGGATAAAATGTGATGGGAGGATAATATGGATTGAATAGGATGGAAGAAAGATAAATTGATTTGATTAGAAGAGTAATAGATTTGGTATGAAAGGATTGGATGCATAGATAGAATGGATTGGGTCCAATGACAAGGGAGAACCAAGGTATGGTAAATGAAAGGGAGATGAAGATATTTTATGGATGGAAGATAGAGGGATGAAATGGATTCTTGATGGGACTTGGGGGATTAAAATATGGGAAAAAGGTGGATGAGGATCCAAAGACCATGTTGCAAAGGACTTAAAATTTCCCACACTAAATGTAGGAAAAATGAAGGATTGGAAAGATGGGGGATGAAAATGTATGAGATGAAAAGATGGTGTGTAATGGATACTCATGGAGGAAATGAAGGCTTGCATTGTCCAAAGCATGCATGAATATTTTAGTATTTTATTTCCTCTAGTTTTGATCAAGAGAAAAGGTACGAAAGTGGAAGGTGGATGGCTAAGGGATATGAGATGGAGGGTATGAATGAAATAGGATAATGTATAATGATATGGAGGATATGGATGGAATAGTATAATAAAGATTAAAGACATGGGAAATGAAGATGGATTTATATAGGATTATGGATGGAGAATGGAGGAAATAAATAGGACAAGGACTATGAGATGGAGGATATGGATAGGATGTCAAAATCAAACATGGATAAAGTGGGTGGAATTATGTAGGATAATGGATAATGGATATTAAGGGAGATAGATGGAGGGATTGGATATGATAGTCAAGATCAAATATGGGATAAGGATGATGTACTAAGATAGGATGGTGGATGGTGGATGATGGATAGGGGATGTGGAAGATATGTACGGTAGCATAGTATGGATGGAGCTTTCCCCCAAGTGTAGAGTGCAAGGGGATGAGGATAAGTGTATGGATAGATAACTGGATTTGGAAAAAAAAATATTATTTTATAGGAATATGGTGGAAGGACTCAAGCATCTAGTCACATGGATGGTATTCCTTGATAGTTATTTTTTTATGTACCAAGGAATTTTGAATATATGCTCATAGATGTTAGTAGAACGGTGGGAGGGGAGATGAAATGGATTGGGGAATGAAGGATAGGGATTTATTAAAAATATTGGATTAATGGGGTGGAATGGTGGGGAAGGATTGGTGGATAATGGATGGGATGTTGGAAGTCTTGTGAATAAATGGATGGAGTAGTTGGAAAGATCATCATTGGCACACACCTTGAAGTGTGGTGGAATATTGGAGGAGGAGATTGTGAAGGAGATGAAAGAGAAGATGTGGATTTTGGGATGTAAGGAACCAAAATAGAGGAGGGGGTTGATAGACCTAAGATAGTGGATTTGGGTGCATAAGGACCCAAAATAGATTTGCTGGATGGAGGAATGTTAGATAGAGGATTGGAATACTTATGAGTAGAGGAAAAAATTTGATTAGCAAGGTTGGATGCCAATTTTGATTTTTCTTTGAGAGTAATTTATTCAATGAGTATCTTGGGAATTCACATGATTTTTGAATTTTTCTTTTTGGGCCTTTGTGGCCTTTTGAATTTTACTTTCTTTTGGATCATATTTATCTTTTCTTGAAAATGTCTTTTAGATGGGACATATTGATCCTTTGATTTTTGAGGATTTTGGCTTTATGTATTTTAGCTTTGACATCCAATTTATGGGTGAAGAAGGATAAATGGTATTTTGAGTTTATGGATGGAATAATGGAGGGTGAATATCATAAGGAATTCAAGGATGTGTTCCTTTGTTGATCTTCCTTACGGAAGTGAGGTGATGGAGTGGTGGAGTTAGATATGGTGGATGTATGTATGTAAGGACCCAAAATGGATGGAAGGGATGAAGGGTTTGGATTTGGTACGTAGGGACCCAAAATGGATGTGGATGTGGAAGGAATAGAGTTTTGGATATAAGGGCCCAAAATGGACACAGAGGATGGGGGATATGAAAATTTGAGTTTATATGGAGAAATTTTGTACTTGAAAGGGGTGGAAGGATTACCAACATCTTGAGACATTATTTTTCCAATCGGATGATTATTAATTTGAACACAAGATGTGAGTCCTTGTGAATCTGGAGGAGAGGTGGAAGGAATGATAGGCTCTTGAAGGAAGCCATGTTGGATAGAGATGGAGGAACCAAGATTAGATGTATGGGGTTCATGGATGGATTGGATAGGTGTGATGGGAATTTGTGGAGGGTTAGGATCATGTAGAGGATTGGAATTATGAGGTGGGATAATAGGATTTTGATATGGATAGGGATCATGACATGGATATGAAGGGGTACTTTGATCTTGACTTTGGAGAGGATTATGTGTTGGAGTGGAAGAGATGGTGGGATCTTGAGATGGAAGGGGATCATGCAATGGGGTGGAGGAGAAGGAATCATGAGATGGAGTAATTTGATCTTGACATG
Organism: Thuja plicata; assembly: GCA_018584345.1. Taxonomy (NCBI): domain Eukaryota; kingdom Viridiplantae; phylum Streptophyta; class Pinopsida; order Cupressales; family Cupressaceae; genus Thuja; species Thuja plicata. Next base: position 1,120,848 of record MU228212.1, read on the forward strand.
AAGGGGGATTAGTGGATTGGATACATGGAATATCTTCATGAAGTGGCGGGTAAGTGGAGATTAAGTCTTGAGATTGAGAGGAATCATTAATGGGTGGAATGCAAGGGATGCCTTGATCTTGATTAGGAATGAGATCATGAGATGGGTTATAGAGGATAAGTGGATCTTGATATGGAAGGAAGGGATATTCATATGGAAATATTTCATAAGATGGATATGTTTCATAAGATGGAGGGATGTTTAGATATAGAGGAGAAGAGGAATCCATATTATCATGCTTTGGAACAAGGTCTTGACATGTCTAGACTTGTGAGGGTGATGTGGTGAAGGAGGTGAAAGATTTAACTTGGTTGGATGGAGGGATGGAAGACTCATGAGACTTAGGATATTTAGGTATGTATTCATTTGGAGGGGATGGAGGTGGGTGCATGACTTGGGATTATTGGACAACTTGATTTGGGTATTTATACTTCTCTGCTAGTCCTTGGATCCAATAAATGGAAAATTTATTGCAAGATGGGGATGATGTGGATTTTGGAGGATTAGTATTATGGTTTTGGATATTAAGCTCAAAATGTGGGGGATTAGGTGGAGGATTGGGATTGGATGGGAGAGGGGGATTATTAATTTGGAGAAAGGGGGAAGGAAATATGTCTTCAAAGGAAAAAATTTTATTTTGACCCCCATTTTTCAAGTTGAGGAAAATGTTTTGAAGTTCTTTAATCTCCTAGGAAAGGTGGCTATGGAGGGATTCATATGTGGAAGTTCCCTTGTCAAAGGTAGAGGAAGGATAATAAATGTGAGATGGATTAGGATTGTATATGACATGTTGAGGTAGAATGGATGGGAATATGGTAGATAGATGTGATGTTATGGGATTGAATTGGTAAGTGGGTTGTGATGAGAGACATGAGTAGTTAGGTGTTGGATTAATATGAGGAATGGATGAGTTGGATTGATGGGTTAGTTGAGTTGCAAATATGATTTGAGGATCAAGGTTTAGCATTCAAAATTCCTCAACCATTTTGTGAAACTAATCCATGTTCATGATGTTTAGTGTTGAAGATAATTATTCAATTGTGTATTGTCATTGATGTTACACATGTATATACACTTATGTAGTGATGTTACACAAATGTCTACATTCAGACCAAACATAATTGGTGAATAGAATGAATTATTTCAGTGTTGACCGAGTTCAATCATGTATTGAAGAAGTTCAGTATTGACCGAGTCACTCGGGCATTTCAGTCATGGTCAGGCAGTCTGTGGAAGCCGACTAATAGTGGTTTAATTAATTGATTTTATGAGGCCGAATGAATTGTGATTTATTTAGAAGTATATTCAAGCTAACTTGGCAGGGATTATCATATATATGAAAGGTCAAGTTTGGGTTGAATATGTGCAAGTGGAAGAAAAAGTAAAAAGGGGAAAGCAGAAGTGTGGAATTCTGTGACATAAAGAGTGAAGGTGAAATTAGATAGGATTCTAATTGATCACTCAGAGCTGCAATAGAACATCTGATTAGGAAGGATCCAGTCATAATCAGAATAGAGATCTGAATTAGCAAAGATAGTTGCTTACACATACAAGTCAATTCATTGTTACTTTCTAACAATTGTAGCTGTGATCTCAAATCTCTTAATAGAGTAGAATTAAAAGTGTTTTTGTAAATCCTCTCACAAGGTAGCATTTCTATGTTGAAGTGTTGAAGACCTCTAACAAGGCCACTCCTCACAGGGTGATTAAATCCTCTAACAGGGTCACACCTAATAGTGTGTTATTGTAACCTTTAACAGTGTTGTCTCCTAAGAGGGCTCACTTCAGAAGATTGAAAAATAGTAACTAGTTACATTGGTGGTTTTTCCCATATTGGGTTTCCACGTTAAATATTAGCGTCACCTATGTATATGTTATTTGTTTCATGATTTATGTTTCTGTACTCAATCACTAAAGTATAATTGCATTGGATATTATAAAGATTGCTTTGACACCCGAGTTATAAAAGAATATCTTAATTGACCGAGTAACAATGTTAAAGTATTTAAGACATCTAAGGGATAAAGGATTTATTTTGAAGTAACTGATTCACCCCTCCCCTCTTAGTTACTTATCTCATTTCCAACAATTGGTATCAGAGCTTCAAGTGCTTTCAAAAAAGGTTTCAAGACCCAAGCTAAAGATCAAAGATGTCTTACAGAAGAGAGATCCCAAAGCTAAACAAAGACAACTTCCTTGCATGGCAAGAGTTGATGAAGCTACATCTATCTACTATTAGAGATGCTGGTTTGCAATTTTTGGAAAGAAAATATGTGGAACTAACATGGACTATGACTGTGGAATAGATGATGGAACAGATGCTTCATAACATGATGATGATGATTGATATAGATTCTTCACTCAGCTACTCAGAATTTGATGAAGTCAAGGACTGCCCTACAGCCTATGATATGTAGAAGAAATTATAGGACATTCATGGAGGTGATGCAAATATAAAGAGAGCCAAAGCAGAAATTCTAAGAGGACAATTTGACTAGATGAAAATGAAAGAAGGAGAAGACATTACAAGATACAATGAAAGAATCAAGAAGGTTGTGAGTTCCATTAGAGCTGTAGGTGGAATAATTGAAGATACAATAGTGGTCACCAAGGTACTAAGAACTTTACTTCCTATCTATGCTATTAGATTTTCAGCTATTCAAGAAATGAGGTGCAATAAGGACATAACTATGGATACATTAGTAGGAAGGCTTACAAATTTTGAGCTGGACAACGTTGACAATTACTCTCCTAGCTCTAGCAATCTTGAGTCTGCATCCAAAGCTAAATTAAACCTTGGTAAGAAGGATAGATACTCAAAAGGGAAGCAGATTGAAAGTGACAGTGATGATGAATCTAATGATGAAGATCTTGACATCATTGAAGCGTTACTTGCAAGAAGAGCTGCAAAAGGAAAATACAAAGGAAAGATACCATTGATTTGTTTTTCATGCAATAAGGTTGGTCACATTTCTGCAAAGTGTCCGAACAAAGAATATAAAGATGAGAAAAATTTCAACAAATTCAAGGATTTCAAGAGCTACAAAAGCTACAAGGATAAAGGTATGAAGTCTTGTTAGATTGCTAAAGATTCTGATAGTGATGAAGAAGAAGATGAAATGGTTTATATTGCTATCAAGGATGAGTCAGATGAAGAAGATGAAAAGACAACACTTTTATCACACATCAGTAAAAATGACAAATGAATAATTGATAGTGGTTGTTCTCATCACATGATTGGTGATAAGACAAAATTTGAACATCTTGAACACTATGATGGTGGGAGTGTTAGTTTTGGTTATGATGAACCTTGCTCTGTGAAAGGAAAAGGTTGCATTATTCTGATAGATGGAATCAAATGTGATAATGCTTATTGGGTTGAAGGATTGAGGAGAAATATACTCAATGTAGCACAACTAAGTAAGGCCAAGCTCCTGGATGGTAAAGGGAACCTAGTCAGAACTGGCAGGCAAACAAAAGGTAATCTATTCTATCTTGATCTCACTGAAGGTTCATGCTTTATTGCACAAGTAGAAGAAAGATGGCTATGGCATAAAAGGTTGTGTCATGTAAATTTTGATAATATGGTAAACATAAGCAAGAACAAGAGAGTCAGAGGTATTCTTATTTTGAAGAAACCTGAGTTAGCAATATGCAAACAATGTCAAATTGGAAAGATGAGCAAGACAAGTTTCAAAAGCAAGAATTACAATACCGATGAAGTCTTGGAATTGGTACATACTGACCTATGTGGACCAATTGGAACAAAAAGCTATACTAGAGAGAAGTAATTTATTCGATTTGTTGATGATCATTCCAGAATGATGACTTTCATGTTTCTCAGAGAGAAATCAAAAGATTTTCAGAAATTCAACTTGTATCTTGCAAGAGTTGAAAAGGAAACATGAAAGAAACTAAAATGCCTAAGATCTGACAGAGGAGCAGAATTCATTTCTAATGAGTTCAATGAATTTTGTAATGAGAGAGGATTCAAAAGAAATGTATTTTCCCCTGGTACACCACAAAAAAATGGAATAGCAGAAAGAACAAATAGATCCATTATGGATTGTGCTAGAACCCTGATGATTGAAAAGAATGTTACTGCCAAATACTGGAAGGAGGCCATCAACACTACAGTGTTCACCTTGAATCGAGTTCAACTGAAGAAAGGTAGAAACCAAACACCTTTTGAATTATGGTATGGCTATAAACCTAATGTTCATTATTTCAAAGTGTTTGGAAGTAGATGCTACATCTTGAAGGAAGAAAGAAATGGAAAACTAGATGCAAAAAGTGATGAAGGAATATTCGTAGGTTACTCATGTAAAAGAAAAGCATACACATGTCTAAATATTACTACTCACAAAGTCATAGAAAGTGTACATGTCAAGATTGATGAGTTTGCAGAAAAATGTGAAGAGAAGAGCAGTAAAGAGCCTAAAGACTACATGAAATTTGTGTATAATGAACCCAATACTATACCTAAGACTCGAGAAATGGTGATTGGACAACAGAACTGTCGACCACTAAATATACTAGCACAAACTATGCAATCTGAGTTTCAAATTGTGCAACCTGAGCTATTGGTAGAAGAGAATGAGTCATAGATAGAGGGAACCAAGTCACAGATAAAGGGAACCAAGTCATAGACATTGGAACCCGAGCATCAAACATAAGAATAGGAAATAAGGTTTGAGAATGATAGACCTAGTGGATCAAGTCCAGAATCTAGATTGGAGGATCCAATACTTTCAAAATATGTTAGAAGACATCAGGACCTGAGAAAATAATTGGAGATCAGACAAAAGGTGTGATAACAAGGAACAAACTCAAAGGTACATGTTTACTAAGTGAATTTGAACCTAGAACTTTTAAAGATGCATTGAATGATGAAAGTTGGATAGAGGCAATGAATGAAGAAATTGAGCAGATTGAGAAGAAAAAAACTTGGACTCTTGTGCCTAGACTAAAGGACAAGAATGTGATTGGAACCAAGTGGTTTTTTAGAAACAAGATAAATGAAAATGGTAAAGTTTCTAGAAATAAGGCTATACTAGTTTGTAAAGGATATGATCAAGAAGAGGGCATTGATCATGGAGAAAATTTTGCTCCAGTTGCAAGACTTGAAGGAGTTAGAACTCTTCTAGAATATTCTACACAGAAAGGATACAAAGTATATTAGATGGATGTGAGATCTGCATTTCTGAATGGAATCCTAGAAGAAGAAATCTATATTGAACAACTTGAAGGATTTTTTTATCCTAGCAGAAGGAATGTGGTTTGCAAGCTGCACAAAGCATTGTATGGACTAAATAAAGCACCCAGAGCCTAGTATGAAAGACTGCATAGCTATCTAATAAGTATTGGATTTTAGAGAACCAATGATAATAGTAGCTTGTACATCAAAGAAGGACCACAAAACAAAATACTATTGGCAAAGATATTTTTTGATGACATATTATTCACTAGTTATGATGACCTATGCAAAGCATTCTCTGTAGCTATGAGTAAATAATTTGAGATGTCTATGTTTGGTGAGATAAAATTCTTTTTTGGATTACAAGTAAATCAAATGAAGGATGGTATCTACATTACTCAATCAAAATATATCAAGGAGATACTTAAGAAATTTGGTATAGAAGATTGCAAACCTATTGGAACACCCATGTGTACTGGACAAAAATTATCTAAGGATGATGATTCAAAAGAGGTAGATCAGACCAACTGCAGATCCATGATTGGAAAATTGCAATATGTTGTTCACACCTAACCTGATATTTCATTGGCAGTTGGTATTATTGCAAGATTTTCAGCTAATCCCAAAGACAATCACCTAATGGAAATCAAAAGAATTATGAGATATTTGAAGGGTACTGAAGACTATGGTTTATGGTATAAGAAAGGTGGAAAATTTGATTTAAAGGCATTCACTGATGCTGATTAAGTTGGAAGTGTCGATGACAAGAAAAACAATAGTGGTGGAGCTTTCTTTCTTGGAAAGAGGTTAGTGTCTTGGACTAGCAAGAAACATAATTATCTCACTCAGTCTACAACAGAGGCAGAATATGTTGCTGCAACAGTGAACTATTCAAACATCATATGGATCAAGCAATTTTTGTCAGGAATGAAGGAAGAAGTAAAAGAATCAATTATTATCTACTATGACAACACTAGTGCCATTAATATTTCAAAGAATTTTGTGATGCACACCAAAACCAAGCATATAGCAATAAGGTATCATTTTTTGAGGGAATTGGTACAAAATAAAGAAGTAAGGTTGGAATATGTGAATACCAAAGAACAAGTTGCAGACATATTCACCAAAAATTTACCTAAGGATTCCTTCTTGTATCTGAGAGAAAAGCTAGGGGTGCTTCCCCTAACTGAAGCTCACTAAAATGCAGGTTAGTGATGCATCAACCCGAGCGATAGTGAAGATCTATCATTTTATGCAGGTACATCAGAACACATTGCAGATGAATTAGTACATTAATGTACATTATATTTACAAAGTGAAAGTTTATTGAGAAGATGGATTCTTACAGAATAAAAGACATGAAACTTATGGTGTCTTTGGCATCTATTGTCAAAGAGGGGGAGTTTTCTATAATACATAAGAATAAGAAAAAAGAGGGAGATTTTGATGTCAGAGGGAGTTTTTGGATAAGAATCAGAATGAAGCTAAGGACATCAAAGAATTTTTTTTGTTTCTCTACAATTCTTTGTATTATGACATGTTGTGTTGCCATCAATGCCAAAGAGGGAGATTGTTGAAGACAATTATTCAATTGTGTATTGTCATTGATGTTACACATATATATACACTTATGTAGTGATGTTACTCAAATGTCTACATTCAGACCGAGCACAGTTGGTGAATAGAATGAATTATTTCAGTGTTGATCGAGTTCAGTCGGGTATTGAAGAAGTTCAGTATTGACCAAGTCACTCGGGCATTTCAGTCATGGTCGGGCATTCTGTGGCAGCCGACTAACAGTGATTTAATTAATTTATTTTATGAGGCCGACTGAATTGTTATTTATTTAGAATTATATTCAAGCTGACTTGGTAGGGCTCATCATATATATGAAAGGTCAAGTTTGGGTTGAATATGTGCAAGTGGAAGAAAAAGTAAAAAGGGACAAATAGAAGTGTGGAATTCTGTGATATGAAGAGTGAAGGCGAAATCAGATAGGATTCTGATTGATCACTCAGAGCTGCAATAGAACATATAATCAAGAAGGATCCAGTCATAATCAGAATAGAGATCTGAATCAAAAAAGACATTTGCTTACACATATAGGTCAATTCATTGTTACTTTCTAACAATTGTAGTAGTGATCTCAAATCTCTTAACAGAGTAGACTTGACAGTCTTTTTGTAAATCCTCTGACAAGGTAGCATTTCTATGTTGAAGTGTTGAAGACCTCTAACAAGGCCACTCCTCATAGGGTGATTAAATCCTCTAAGAGGGTCACACCTAATAGTGTGTTATTGTAACCTTTAACAGGGTTGGCTCCTAACAGGGCTCAATTTAGAAGAGTGAAAAACAATAAATAGTTACATTGGTGGCTTTTCCCATATTGGGTTTCCACATTAAATCTTGGTGTCACTTGTTTATATGTTATTTGTTTCATCCTTTATGTTTCTGCACTCAATCACTAAAGTATAATTGCATTGGATATTATAAAGATTGCTTTTACACCCCAGTTATAGAAGAATATCTTAATTGACCGAGTAACAGTGTTAAATTATTTAAGACATCTAAGGGACAAAGTATTTATTTTGAAGTAACTGATTCACCAATCCCCTCTCAGTTACTTATCTCATTTCTAACATTTTAGATGAGGGGTTTGGATTGGATTAGAATGATGATGATGTAATTAGATTAGATCAAGGATGAATGATGAGATTGGATGAAAAAAATTTAATGCTAATGTGGATTATGATGGATGATTAGGATGGGGATTGAGATGATGAATCATAACTTGATTAGATGGATTAGGCTATATTGGGGATGATTAAGATAGAATATTGAGGATGAAAAATGTCAAATGTGAGAGATGAACTTAGGACTAGGAGCAATACTTGAATTTTTTGATTGAAAGGGCAGAGCCTCAAAGATGTTGGATTTGATGTTGGATGTGAGGGAAGGGCATCGAGATTTGATTTGATGTTGAATTTGAGGGCATGACCTCAAGGTTGGATTTGATATGATTTTGATTATTTTTTGAAAGTTTTGGATAACCTTAGTGAAATAAGATCCTATAAAGCACAATGATTTGGAAATGGATAATATCTTTCTCCTACTTGGGATAGACTTATGATCTCAAGAAAAATAGGATATGTCCTATTAAACTGATCACTAATTAAGATATACAATGTTCACAAGAAATAAGATCTAACTAGGGTCTTGATTAAGGATGAGGGTCTTAATGACACTTTGATAGAGTCCAAATGGATGATAGTGCTCCTAAGTCAAAAGTTTGGAAAAATTTAATGAAATTTGAAAGACTAGATTGGTGAAAGATTGATGAAATGATGGAGGAAATGTCTGATTTAGGAAAATGGACTTGATGGACCTCTAAGAAACTAAAAATGATGGATTTTGGAAGGGCTTGGTAAGTCACTATTTTTAGGTGTAGACATTGATTCTTAAATGTAGATGTTGATCTGTGAAGATGTTGGTTGCAGGTCGGAGATGACGATGAAAGATTTTGACTGATTTTGGACTATTTTAGGTCAATTTGTTCATTGGCAAGAACTAATTTTCAACATACATCAAAGGCATTGAATATACTACATATACCTTGATTCATATTTTGGGCATAATTGACAGTTATGAAGACACATGTTTGAAAATAGTCCTGTAAGGGACAAAGAAACCTTGCAGGAGACAAGCAATTGTGACTTTGGGGAATTTGATACAAATTTGAAAATTTTGATGTGTGTATGTTCAAGTGAATCTTTCAAGCTACTTGTGTTTTTCTATGGTTTAACACAATGAAGATAGTACAAACAATAGCTACCTTAAGGAATTTGCTTCACATGAAATATTATAGGCCTATTGCTTGGTAGTCCTTTAGCTCACACAACAGTGTCACCCCTGGAAGGCCGACCATGTTTTTTGAGAATTAACCTATTTCATTCAAATCTCCCCAAAATCTATCTAATGCCATGTAAAGTAAATCTCCCCTCTACTCTAAAATGGACCACAAATGTGGCAACACTCCTTAAAAATTATACCATCTCAAAACAAGAAGTTAGCTCAAGATTAAGAAATTGCTTCAACCTCCCTTTCACCCCCTTACACTACTTGAATTAAATATGAACCATTGAAATCTCTATCAAGTTTAGCATGAGTGGCCTCAAAAAATATAAACAAAAAATATTTGATACACGTGTGATCATAATTAAAAATGAGAACGTAGATGTTAGATTTAATTGACAACATGCCCTTAAAATTATTCTTTAGATATAAAACAAACTTTAATAATATACTATTTTTCTCTTTACAAAACATATATCTCATATATATTCATAAAAATAAAAATACAATTATGGGATGTGAACATTACACCTTTATATGATTTTTCCATTATTTTTGAAGGCACTACAAAATAAATAGAAATGAAAAACATTCCAATTTGTTTTTCCATATTAAATATTTTTCCATCATCCAAATGTCTCTTTCTCATCAATACTCCTTTATTTCTCTCGGATAAAATACATTTCGTGCCTTTTTTAAATCATGTCAATAAGGAAAGATTTCTAGAGAAGTGGACAAAAAATGTGACAATCCCTCTCATTATAAGTGGTGATATAAAAAACTCATCTGAATACTACACATTTATGGTCAATCCTGTCCTTGATAAGCTCTTAGGGAGCATAATAGAAAGAAGAATCAATAATTGGGTAGAAAATGAGGGCAAGAGAGAAAAGAGGTAGGTAGGGTTTAGTCCTATACACTCTACTATTCATCACTACATCACCCTTAGGCACTTGATTGAAATTTTTTGGTATAATCAAGGTGAGGCAACTTATTGATGTTTTGTGGGATTAAAGAAAGAATTTGACATGACACCTAGAGATGAACTATGGAACATAATTGAAGAATATGCATCACACATATATTTAGAGTAGTTGTACATAGATTGTGTTAGCACTGTATATTGAAAAAATTTCAATTTCCAAGCTTTGGCAAATTTCCTGCCTATTTTGGTTCAAAATCCATGTCTCTTCATGTCCAAATATCAAATTGTGGTCAAGTTTTCAAAATGCCTTGTTTCAAGATTTAGTCGCATTGGCTTTTAAAGTATCTTTCTAGGTGAGCGAGTGAGAGATGAGTCATTTTGGGTTGAATCACACAATAGCGGTCATGTTAGAAAAATAGAACAAAAGGGCATAGTGACTGTGCGACTAGAAAATAATTCATGATTGTTTTTAGTCATCACTAACTCGGGCACATCCAAGCATGATGAACTAGAGGTCAGTGAGTGCGCGACCAAGGAAGGATTGAGCGATAAAATTTTACTCGCTCACTCTCATGGGTTTCAAGATAGTAAAGTATTGAGCAACAAGTCCGCGATTGATATAAAGAATAATGTCGTCGCTCACTCGTGCAAGCATAAGTGCAAAGGATAAAGAGGTAGCGAGTACATGATTGCTAAATGATAAATTTTCCATCTAGGTCATCGCTTAGTCCCTAATGACATAAACTTGAGTGAAGAAGAGACCATGAGTGTGTGACTAGTTGTAAGAAAAAGGTCTTATCGCTCACTCGCAAGGAAAAATTTGAATATAAGCAAAGGACGGTGAGTAAGTGACGAGTTGACAAGTGGCTCATTCCAAGCTTACGAAGGAAAAAAGGTAAAAAGGTGCATAATTTTTTCTAGCAAGGATGAAGGAGTGTGAATTAATGACAGCATTAGTTACAGAGAGATAATTGTATGACACTGCAAGTGTGAGAATTTGGCATTCAAGTAGAAAAGATGTCGATTAGATGGCTATAAATATGAATGATTGAGCTTGATTTTGTACAACTCTCGTTTATGCCTTGAAGATTTTGCTGTGAAATCAACAGAGCTTGTTTTTCTGAAGATAGAAATTTGAGAAAGTAAGATGAGTCAAGCCACTTCCAGTGCAGCCTCACAAGGGTCTGAGAAGAAGAAAGTTGCAGTAAAAAAGTATGTGGAAGAATTTGCTGAGTTATTACCTGGAACATTGAATACAAACAACGCAAATTGGGATGAATGGAAGGATAGATGGTGCCAGTGCAGAAACCTGGTCACTCCAAATTTCTCTGGTAATACTCTGTCCCGTTATTTTCAATCCCTGGGAATTAAATATGGAAAAGTTGATTGTGCCTGATGTTTACATTGATATAGGCCTTATTAAGGAACTTGCTAAGAATTATTTCCCAGTATCTAGGGTAATCAGAAAGAAAAAAAAAAGAGACCCTAGCTTCCATTGATAGGAGATCGGTGGCAGAAGTCTTTGGGATCACTGGTGCATTATGCACAGAGATTGATTTGGAAAAAATTCAGGCAGATTACAAAAAGAGGGATAAATTGATTAAGAAATATGAAATGCCCAAATTCATGCCCAAGGTAGATAGACACCTGGTGAAAATCCCAGACAATCTTAAACCGCCTTTTGACTTATCCCTCTTTCACCATTACATAAAATGCACAGTATATGGCTTAACCAGAGTACTAGGTTTTGATGGAGATTCTACAGTGCCCCAGGACGTGCTCATAATGGCCATGAATAACCAGCACCTGGAGGTCAATACAGATTATGACTATGTGGGATACATAGTTGAAGATAAACATACTACATTGGTAGAAATACAGTCAGATGCCCCTGTACCAACTTTTAAACATTATTCACATTTAATGTTTATGATTCTATATTTTAACATGGAGTCCATGGATACAGAGCTCGAATGGTTTGTTTTAGAGTATGGTGTCAATGTGCCAATCCAAAGATGGACCCAGGTATGGGATAGCTCATCGGTGAATTCATCTTTTGTTTGTTTCTATAATTGGATTATGGATCCAATTTTTGATTTACTAGGAGCTAATAGGGAAAGGTTTCCAATTGCGGTTAGAAGATTTTTAAGACCTTGGGAATTTTTTCCAAATTAGCCAATTACTCACAACTGGGGTGATGTTTTCTTCTTTGACTATATTACTGTCATAAGGGTATATGGTTGTACAAAACCACCTCACATTCTCCCTAAGTTTGTTCCTCCTAGGGTTGCAGTTTTAGAGTTTATTTGGAAAATTACCTGGGTTGATAAAAAGTTTTTAGAGGGACATAGAAATGGTACTTTTATCCCTAGATTATGGGTGGGTTTTGATTTCTCCATTGGGAAGAGATTTTTTGACCTAATTAATGACTTCCTAAAGTAGTATAGAATGTCTCTAGCAATTGTTAGGTTCTGTGAGCCAGAACAATTTGTAAAAATAGCCTTGAAGTCTATGACTCCTTGGAAAAAAATCAGAGATCATGAGCCACTGGATGATGAAGATATTATGAGAAACAAGTTGGAAAAATATGAAGTTTAGGAGAGAAGAAGGAAATGGAAAGATCTTCTTAGGGAAGAAGATGATTGGAAAGAATCAGACAAGAATTTTTTTAGTTTTTTCCCTGACCTCCCTTACTTGCAGAGAATGGAAGAGATGCTTAAGTCTTATGACACGTTGATGGCACAAGTACCACATTTTAGTGTTGAGGATGAATAGTCTCAAGGATCCCCAATTCCTATTGCATTACATGACTAGGAACATCAGGAACAACACCAAGAAGAAGAAGAGGTTGGTGAAGAGGCTACTTCTGCTAGAGAGCCACCCAAGAAAAAATAGAAAACAAAGCACAAGATGGTGCAGGATAGGAAGAGTATGGCCAAGGCTGTGATAACAAAGCATGGAAAATATTTTAGGAAGATAAAAATGAAAATGTAAAAGGAGCCACAAGATGAAGGTCAAGGGGACAATCAAATGGTATTATTTGGAGAAGCTGACAAGAGGGTGATGATGGCAAATGAATTCATGAAAGATGATGAATTCATAAAATCTGGAGAATTCAAAAGATTCCTCGTAAAATTAAAGCAAAGGGATTTAAGGAAAATCTTAATCACAGGTGAAGGTCGGGAATATAAAATGAAGAGATTGTGAAGACACTCCAGAATTATGATCCAAAGAGTGAATTGATCACTATGGATCAGGCCAGATTGTTGGTGCAGAACAGTGGGGTGCTACTGATGTCAGATTGGGACTTACAGTCCACTTTTATCATTTATTGGATTAGGAGGAAAGAAGACCCCTTAATGAAAACATAATTTGAGATTGATGAAGTATTGAAAGGTTCAGGATTTGATCCTAAATCCAAGTCTTTAGCTATTTGGTCTTTGGCCCCTGCTACACAGAAGCCTCTAGTCATGACTATAAGGGAGGAGAAGAGAGTTGATAGAATGATCTGGAATTTGAAGAATACCACTGATATTGAGATTGCCCAGCTTATGACTTAGGTATCCTTCATGAATTTGGCAAAAAAAGAGGACTTGTCAAAAAGATATGAGACATCATTTGGCCAAATGATGGCCCTGGCAAAGAAGTATGCAGAAGTAGTGGTTCATAACCACACCTTGGAAGAGAAAATAGAAAATTTAAAAGAAGAATTGGAAGAAAGTAAGAATAATGCATCTTCCCAGGAGGTATCAAAAGATGTAACAAATGTTGCAGTGGAAACAAAAGATGACTTAGCATTGGCAGAAGGCCAATCTAAAGAACTGTTACAGGGACCAAGTATTCATATTGTGTCTATTACATTGCCTATATTACAACATCGGATTGATGTTTTGAAAGGAAAAATTGAAGTAGTGTACGCATTATATGGTTCACTACAGGAAGCCTCAAAAATAACATCTGAAGCCATGACATTTCTAGAGCCCACTTTCAAGTTCTGGTCGGGAAAAGCCAGAGTAATGGACAAATTGAAGACAACTATCTTGTATAGTGATGAATTTCTTGATAAAGTATCTGACACTATTGAGATAATTAGTGAAAGGAATGATACTTATGTATTCTTCAATGGCAAGGCTGAGTTAATTGGTAACAAGTTGGAGTTATTTGGTGATAAGTGCTCCCCATTGATTCCAAAAATTTATGATGAATCAGGTGTGTTGAAACCACAATATGAATCAGGTGTGTTGAAACCACAATCAGAATGGAAAGAGGAATTTGATGGATTGTTCAAGGATGAAGAAATAAAACAACACCTAGAAAAGGATACTAACACAGAATATTGCAATGAACTGATTGAAAACATTTTCAAGGTTGAAACAAATATGACAAAATTTGTTGTTGAGGCCAGAACAACCATGGATGCCATGTGGACAGAAGTTGTTACCAAGCTGGAACAGGAGAAGACTTTTGAGTGGCCCACCACCAAGGAGGTGAATAGGTGGGAAGAAAATTTGAAAGGATGGAAAAAATATTTTCAACTACAACAATAAGTTTTGTTCAGACTTCACCAACTTCTGCCACCCATGTTCTGTTTTAATATTATTTTCTGTCAGTTGCGAAAGTTTTTGCAAAGATTTTGTAAATCTTTCCCATGTAGTTTGTATCTTGTTGCATCCTTAGTTATAAAAGGATCCCAAGACTACTGGGAAGAAGATAGCCATTCTTCATTTGGGAGTACAAGTTCAAGTTGTATAAAATCTGGTTTAAGACCAATATATTTTGAGTAGGGTTTTGAAATTTATTGTTGAATGTAATAGCAACTCTTGATCATGAATACAAATGAAATCCGTCAATAGTTTCTGAAATATATGATGAGTATTTTGTCTTCATTGTTGTGTTCTAAATTTTATTTAAATTGAATGCTCAAGGAATGCTCAATTTATAAGTCTGTTAGGTAGATTTTGAAATAGTTTTAGGGTTCTTTCAAGGAAAGATTAAAATTTCCTTAGGGTTGTTTTAGCGAGATTCAGGGTTTATAATGAATTTGATGAATTGAGTTGTTATATGTGTGAAGGTAGATATACAAGGTATATCTATTTTTATGCCAGATCTATCATTGTTTTAAGTTCTTGTTCATGAGAAATATGTTATGAATATTCATAAGTGACTCCATACCCTAGGATAAAACACTGGTCTATTTTCCATTAAAATATTTGACTATCACTATTAAAATTGATCTTTATCTTTATGTTTTAATCTGTCAAATAAATGTTGCAGAGGTCAATCCCTGTAATTCCATTCATATCTACTAGAATCATTCTATGATTTTATTATTCTAAGCTAGAAGTGTATTCCCGCCCGAGTTTATTGAGCTCAAAGTGTAGAGGGTTTAAAAACCCTATTTCTGTCATTCTATATCTTGCTTGATCAGTGTCTGGGATAAATAGAGCAAGCTCGTTGAGAGTATTTCATACATCAGCAAGAAAAGGAACTAACAGAAAATGACAACTCTACTAGGGACTTTCAAGGAATGTGCATGAAGGTTAGTTTGAAAATCCTGTTTCATATATATCAATTCCTTGAAATCCAGTTTTTGAAATCACAATTTGTGTCATGTCCTCTAATATTATTGTTTAAGTGAAATTTTTGTTATTATTCCCAAAACCTTTTGGGTGGCGACTCTAAGTAATTGGTTATAGTGTTTCTAAGGGGAAAATTAGCAGATCAAGTGTGTAAAATTTCATTTTAGATAGGATGAGGAATGCAAAGACAAACACAAAGAATCATTCTCAAGCAACATCAGAGAGTGATGTTTCTAAAAGTCCTAGAAGGAACCATTATAGGAAGGGAGAATCTTATAACAACACCTCTTAGAAGCCTAGATCTATAGGTCCAAGTCAGTCTTTAGGTACCATTCCTGAGAAATAAATTACTGAACCTTTGAATCCTGAGTCTGACACCATGGGTTATTTTGAGGATATATTTAACCCTAGACAAAAGAGTGTATATCAAGAAAAATGGGAAACATCCTCATATTTCAAGGGTATCCCTTATGAATGAGTTGAAAACCAAAAGGGAGAAAATATGATGAATATATATGATTCTTCCAGTTCTGATATTGAAGAAGTCCTCAAAGATAATGACCTTTTGAAAAGGGAATTGGATGAACTACTTCTTATCAAGCAAAAGAATGATGAGGCTAGAGAGGAACAAATTATAAATGTCATCACTAAGAGGGAAATTTTGAAGAAGCGGGTTGCCCAATTAAATTTGGCAGCTCAGGGTGCAAATGAGGGATTTCATGGTTTGAATAAAGAACTATTTGGAGATATGAACACCCTGAGAAAAGAATGCCAAGAAAGAGATCACCTGCTTAAGAAAAGTGATTCCCGAGATACAGGCCATGTGGTAAGGCAAGTTAATAATTATGAAATTCAAAAACCTCCTAAGTCTCAAATATCTACACAAGATATATCAACAGCTAATGCTAGACATACAGATGTTGATAAAGGAAAGCAAAAGCTCACTGGCATTAAATTTTTTGAGCCTAAGGTTGAAGAGGCTACATCTCAGGATATGTTTTCACTTGATATGGAGTTAGAAAGGGCTAGGAAGGCCAAAGATGATATTGCAAAGTAGTTGGAAAAGGAATAATTAGAAGTTGTTGTTGCAGAGATGAAAAGAAAGATTGCTTTCTTAAGTTCTCCAGTTTATACCAATTTAACAAATGACACCACTAAAATTACTCAAACCATGCCTATAAATACCTTTAGTATTTAGAATACTAGTAGTAATAAGAATACCCAGACATATGGTGCAGCTCAAGGAGGTGCATTGCAACCGGGAGGGAGTGGGTTGAACAATACTGGTGGTCAACAAAATGTAGGCATTGGTAATAGTGGCCAAAATATTGGTACCAATTTTTAGAGAAGACCTATTCATTTAGAAAGATATAGGAAACTGATTTTTGATGGTAGCCCTGGCCAACCAAATCCTATTCCAAATGAGATCAAAGATAAGCTTCCCAAATTCAGTGGGAATAATGCTATAACTGGTGAGGAGCATCTAAAAGTATTCACAGATATGATGAATGAATATGAGATTGGGGATGAGGATGTTGTGATGAATTTGTTTATGCAATCCCTGATTGAGGATGCAAGATATTGGTACCAAGGTTTGCCTGATAACAATATTTACTCATGGGATGAATTTGTTAGAAGTTTCAAAGAACAGTATGGTGACAAAATAAATTCTGGTTTCATGTTGAATGAATTCAACAGTTTGAAAAAATTTGCTAATGAAGGCATTGCTAAATTTAATGAAATATTTCAAAAGGATAAATATAAGTTGTTCCAAGTATTGAGACTGCATGAAAATGTATGTGTCACCACCTACTATAATGCTTTAGATGGGAAGACATCTTATTTTCATAGATATAAAGATCCTTAGACCATGAGAGAAGCATACCAGCTGGCCATAAACATAGAGAGTAATAGAAGATCTTTTGGCAAGCTTGGAAAACGGGATGACAATAGACTCTGGAAGGAATAAAAAACACAGTCAAATAAAAATTCCAATGAAGAAGATAAAATGGATACATTGGTAAGTGTGGTGAAAGATCTTGCTGCTAAGGTAGACAAGAATGAAAAGGGATTCCAAAATAATAGGCCACAGTATCAAAGGAAAGATAAGCCTTACAGACTGCAATATTTTCCTTATAAAACTCAATGGAAAGATGGAAAACCTATGTCAGAAGAACATACTGATCCTAAGAACAAAGACATTCCTGATCCATTAAAGAACAAAAATGCACATAATGTAGAAAACACTCCCTGGTGCATGGCTTGTAATATGCCTCATTCCCCTTATCAATGTGCAGTAGCTCAGGGCATGGTGGAGCCACGTGAAAATATTGGAACACAAGAAAGCCAAAGTGAGAAAAAACCTACAATAAACATGTGTGCACTTACTATTGAAGATGACAATGGTAGCTCAAAGGAAGAGCCAGAAGAAATTATTCCAATCACAATAACTAATACAAACATAAAGTTAGAAAACTTTCAATTTGGAATGCGTAATGATGAGGAGATAAGGTTTCTTACTATTTCTGTTGTGACACAGGCAAAAAGTTCATATCAGCTCATAAACAGAAAGGTTGATCCAAGTGGGAGCCAACATGATTCACTTGTTATCAAAGAAGTCACAAATGAAGAGTCAACACATGATGTGGAAAAAACAAAGAAATGAGGGATAGAAAAGGATGACCCAAAGACACTTTGGTTAAGAAAAATAAAGCTACCCCTACTAACGAACAAAAAACAAGACAGTTGAAAGAAGCTAGAGGTAAGATTTCTTCTGAAAATACCATGAACTTCCTAAGTTTTGATATGAAACAAGATTTATCCCAAATGAAGGTATTTGTCCCTCTAGTTGAGATGTTCAAAATCAAAGAACATCGAGAAGCTGCATTCTCACTACTATCTACTTTACCTGATATGCATGATACTACTACTTTGAATGATGAATTAAGAGGGAAGCAAGAAGAAAAGGATGAAATCCCAATCTGTGTGGGAAATGTAATTATCCAAGAGCCAGATCAGATTGATCCTTTTTATGTAACACTTCTCACAAATAATATGTTATTGAAAAATTGTATGATGGACTCAGAAGCTGCTGCTAATGTGATGAATTACACTGTCATGAAACAATTGGGTTTAGAGGTGGATGCTGATGTTGGTAAATGTTATGCCATGGAAAAAAGGGAAGTACCTGTAGTAGGAACTTTACAGGGATTAGAGGTAAAACTTGCTGCATACCCTGAGGTCACTTTTAAAATAGATGTTGTGGTTGTGGATTCACCACCTCATTATGGGATGCTTTTATCAAGATCGTGTGTTGTATCTATTGGAGGACATGTACAATTAGATTTGTCCTTTGCTACTATTTCTGTTAATGGGAAAGAAGAAAAAATATTGCAAGAGCCTAGATCTCCTATTTATGTTGAAAAAATTGAACCAAACATGCTGAATTGATTTGTGGATGTGGATATGCATAATTTCAAGGTTGAAAAGATTCAACCATAGTTGAAAAACATAGATCCCATAATAGAAGAATTAGAATTGAAAAATCATGGACTGTGGAAAATGTACTTTGATGGAGCATGCTCTACACAAGGATTAGGAGCTGGTGTGTTATTTGTCTCTCCATCAGGTATTACTTTCAAGTACTCATTTCTGCTGTCCTTTTAATGTACAAACAATACATCTGAGTATGAGGCATTGTTGTTGGGATTAAAAATAGAAATCAAGTATGGCATTAAGTTATTGAGAGTTTTTGGTGATTTAGAGAAAGCCATATCCCAAATTAGATCAAAATATGCTGCTAAAAATGATAGGCTAAAATAGTATAAACATGCTGTATGGGATAGCATTGAATTCTTTGATGCATTTTCCATTGAATGGATAGAGAGATCTAGAATATCATGGCATATTTTTTGGCTAATGTGGCCTTGAAAAATGATGGCCTAACACTAGCAGGAGTATCTATTGTGGAAACCAAGACTAGGCTTGCCATTCCTGACAATGTATATAATTGGCAGGTTTTTGAAAATGATGAGGATATCCTTAATTTCATTCATTGTGTGGATAATTATGAAGGTTAGATCATTTATTGTAATAACTTGATAGAAATTGTTGACAGGAAAGAAACCATATTTGGCAATGAAATTCTGCAATTGCAGACAAATGAAATCCCTAAAGGACTAACTCAATTGGAGGGATTGTTTACTGATAATGATAGTCACATGTGTACAAATTCTACAGCCAAATTGGATGAATTTGAGGAGGTAAACTTGGGATCAGAATGTGATCCTAAGATTGTATATATTGGAAAGAAGTTGGCTCCTCATATGAGGCTGAATTTGATTAACTTATTGAAAAGGTTCAAACATTTTTTTGCTTGGTCTTATGAAGACCTTAAGGCTTATAGAGAAGATCTCTTCCAACATGAGATCCCATTAAAAATGATATTAATCCTTTTAGACAGAAACAAAGACCAGTCAATCCTTTGCTGCCCCCCAAGATGCAGTAGGAGCTCACAAAGCTCAGAGAGGCTGGGATAATAAAACCAATCAGACATTCTTCTTGGGTGTCAAATTTGGTCCCAGTCAGAAAGAAAAATGGAGACATTAGGCTATGTGTTGATTTAAAGAACCTTAATGTAGCTTCATTGAAAGATAATTATTCTTTTCCAAACATGGAGGCAACGCTACAAAGAGTGACTGGTTGTGATATTTTATCCATGATGGATGGTTTTTTCGGTTACAACTAGGTGTTGGTTCAAGAGTCTAAACAATTTAAAACAACATTCACTACCCCATAGGGTACATATGTTATGTGAGAATGTCATTTGGCCTGATGAATGCAGGAGCTACTTTTGAAAGAGCCATGGATGTGGTTTTTAAGGAGTTTGTAAATATAATTATGGTGGCGTATCAAGATGATTTAACTGCATACTCTCAAAAGGATGAGGATCATTGTAAACACTTGGAAAAGATTTCTACTAAAGCCTTGGAATATGGGATTTCATAAAATCCAAAGAAGTGTCACTTTGCTATGACAAAAGGTAAGTTATTGGGACATATAGTGTCCAAAGAAGGTATCAGGATTGATCCTGAAAGAGTGGAAGCCATTTAAAAAGTCTTGGCCCCAAAAAATATCAAAGGTGTTCAGTCTTTCCTTGGGAAATTAAATTTTGTAAGAAGATTCATTGCAAACTTCACTGAGATAGTAAAGCCCATTGTTAAACTACTAAAGAAAAATGCTAAGTTTCAATGGGATAAAGATGCTCAGTCAACTTTTGATGAGATAAAATTAGCTATCTAGCAAGCACCTGTATTGAGATCTCCAGATTATGAAAAGCCTTTTTCTATATTTTCTTTTGCTTCATTCCATACCATTGCTGCAGTACTTTTGCAGAAGGATGATGAAGGTTTTGATCATCCCATATCATTTTTCAGTAAGTCTCTGCAAGCAGTAGAACTTAATTATGAGATAATGGAGAAACAAGAATATGCATTAGTCAAAGCAGTCAAGGTCTTGAGACCTTATCTAGCTTGTGCAAAAATAATTGCTTATGTGCCACATTCTACAGTGAAAGATATATTGTCTCAGTCTGAAGTTACTGGAAAAAGATGTAGATGGATCAACAGGATCCAAGAATTTAATTTGGAAATTCAAGTCACCAAATTGGTAAGAGGTTTGGGTTTAGCCAAGCTAATGACTCACACAAACATGGAGTTGGCCCAAATCAATTATGTACAGACAATAAATATGAATTTGACTAGTATAGAATTGCAGCCATGGTATACTGATATTGTGTTTTTCTGAAAAATGGTAAATGTCCAGAACATATGTCGGATAATAAAAAAAGGACTCTGAAGATGTAGGCTCAAAGGTATGTCTTGATACAAGGTGATTTATTTTGGAAGAAAAGGGATGGAATTTAATTATTCTGTTTGGATCAATCACAATCTAAAAGAGTCTTGAATGAAATACATAGTGGTGTGTGTGGGGGCATTATTCTGCCAAGACCGCAACTCACAAAATAATCAGAGCTGGATTCTATTGGCCATGTATTTTCAAAGATACTCAGAAGTTTGTATAGAGGTGTGAACCCTGCCAGAGGTTTTCTTCTAAGATGAAATTTTCAGGAGCTTTGCCTTTAAATGCTATGACTGTTGAAGCACCTTTTACCCAATGGGGTCTTGATTTTATTGGGGAATTTTCAGAGAAATCTAGTGGAGGCCACAGTTGGATTCTTGTGGCTACAGACTATTTCACAAAATGGATAGATGCAATCCCATTGAAAAAGGTGACTAGTAAGGTGGTAATGGATTTCTTAATGGATAATATTTTGACAAGATTTGGTGTGACTGCTAAATTAATCATGGACAATGCCATGTGTTTTAGGTTTGAGGAGTTTAAAGATTTCTGTGAAGACTATGGCATTATTGTATCTTATTACTCACCATATCATCCTCAAGAAAATGGACAAGCTGATTCCAGCAACAAAAGCATCATGAAAATCGTTAAGAGGATTTTGGAGAAAAATAAAAAGTCTTGGCATTCAAAATTGAAGTTAGCCCTTTGGGCTGACATGGTAACAGTGAAAAGAGAAATAGGGGTGTCCCCTTTTGAAATGGTCTATGGAGCTGCCTTTAAATAATTTGTTACATGTGTATAAATTTCTATAAGAAGAAGAGTTTGAAGAACAAGAACCCATGATGGAGAGGATGAATCAATTGGTGGAACTAGAAGAAATAAGAACAGAGGCACATAAAAGAAATATGAAGCTCCAACTGTAGTCCAAGTACCTATTTGATAAAAGAGCAACTGAAAGAAAATTTTAGATAAATGATATGGTGCTTCAGTGGAATGCTAGGAAAGAAGAGAATGGAAAACATGGTAAATTTGAATCATTATGGATGGGCCCCTTTGTAGTCCAGGAATTTCATGGTCAAGATTATTATTTTCTGAAAGAACCTAATGGTGAGATACGGGAATTGTCAGTGCATGGACAATTCCTGAAACATTATTTCTCATAAATTTGTTTTTTCCATGCACAGTAGAATAGGTTTCCCTGTTTTAGTTTGGTTTTGTTGTGTGTGCATGTATAGTTTTGCTTTAGTTTGTGGTCTTTCTCCCAGATTTTTGGTTTCTAATGTTAATCTTGCCATTAAATTTCCCTAGTCGGAGCCATTGTTAGTATTGTATATTGAAAAAATTTCAATTTCCAAGCTTTGACAATTTTCCCGCATATTTTGGTTCAAAATCCATGTCTCTTCATGCCCAAATGTGAAATTGTGATCAAGTTTTCAAAATGCCTTGTTTCAAGCTTTAGTCGCGCAGTCACGCTGGCTTTTAAAGTATCTTTCTAGCTGAGCGAGTGAGAAAAGAGTCATTTTGGGTTAATCGTGCAGTCGTGGTCATGTCTAAATAAGCTAAGTTAGCAACATGAGTGAGCAACATGGTCATTAAAATGTGTTAATCGTGCAGTCAGGATGTCTTTTTGATATCGGGTTGTTAGTCAGTGACTGAGAAAGTTTTAAAGTTTTGGTGTATTGCGTAGTCACGGTGATCTTATGTCTTTATTTTTTGAGTGCGCGAGGAAGTCAGGTTATAAGTGTCACTCACTCGTTCGATTTTTAACTAATGTTCTTTTTGTAGTGCGAGTAAGCATTGGATTATGTTTTGGTTATCAGATGCTTCCACTCGCTCAGTCGCACAGGAGGTTTTCAAGGTTTTGAGGTTAGCAAGTGTGCGACTAAAGAAATCTTGTTGGTTACTGCTCACTTGCAAATAAAGTGTTGATTAAAGTTTTGAGCCCATGAGTGCGCAATGAAGGAAATCAGAGATTGTCACTCAGTAGCTCATGAAGGAAGTTAAGTAAAAAAAGATCAACGAGTGAGCAATTGATGAATTATAAAGTTTTTGTGAAGGTACTCGCTCAGTCATGAAGGATCTAATTATGAACAAATTTCAGTAATGAGTGCGCGAATGTGAATAAAAAGGGTCATCGCTCACTCATGGATAGTTTTGAGCTAAAATATTTTGCAGTGCGATTGAGTGACCAGATAAAAGTGCATAAAGGAAATGGTCATCGCTCACTCGCGGAGGTAGAAAAATAGAACAAAAGGGCATAGCGACTGTGCGAATAGAAAATAATTCATGATTGTTTTTAGTCATCGCTCACTCAGGCACATCCAAGCATGATGAACTAGAGGTCAGTGAGTGAGTGACCAAGGAAGGATTGAGCGATAAAAATTTACTTTCTCACTCTCACAGGTTTCAAGATAGTAAATTTTTTGAGTAGTGAGTCCACGATTGATATAAAGAATAATGCTGCCACTCACTTGCACAAGTATAAGTGTAAAGGATAAAGAGGTAGTGAGTATGCGATTGCTAAATGATAAAGTTGCCATCTAGGTCATCGCTCAGTTGCTAATGACATAAACTCAAGCGAAGAAGAGACCATGAGTGTGCAACTGGTTTTAAGAAAAGGTCTTATCACTCACTCGTAAGGACAAATTTGAATATAAGGAAAGGATGGTGAGTAAGCGACAAGTTGACAAGTGGCTCATTCCAGGCTTATGAAGGCAAAAAGGTAAAAAGGTGCGTACTCTGTTCCAGAAAGGATGAAGGAGTGTGAATTAATGGTAGCATTAGTTATAGAGAGATAATTGTATGACACTGCAAGTGTGAGAATTTGGCATTCAAGTAGACAAGACACCGATTAGATGGCTATAAATATGAATGATTGAGCTTGATTTTATACAACTCTCATTTATGCCTTGAAGATTTTGCTGTGAAATCAACAGAGCTTGTTTTATTGAAGATAGAAATTTGAGAAAGATAGATGAGTCAAGCTACTACCAGTGCAACCTCAAAAGGGTCTGAGAAGACGAAAGTTGTAGTAAAAAAATATGTGGAAGAATTTGCTGAGTTCAGTTGTAAAAAAGTAAGTGGAAGAATTTGCTGAAGAATTTGGTATCATCGCATGTGTCACATTTGAATGTTTATGAGCTGTTTCCTATATGCTTAGATGTTTTTAGATGAGTTAGAATGTATTCAAATGGATGAACATGTTTTGAATATATGTAAATGTATGAAATGCACATGTATGTGATGTTTATGAGTTTATGTGATGCACATGTTGATGTAGATGCAAAGTTGTATGTATGTAGATGATTTATGTAAATGCACCTGTGAAATGGAAATATGTAAATGCAATATGTAAATGATAATGAAAATGTAATGTATATGGTACTAACATCTCATGTAGGGTGTACAGATGTGAGACAGATGCTAACCAAGAGAACATGTGAAGAATCAAGAGCGAGGATCGAACACTTGTGCAGCCGTAAGGAAACCAGGACTCTGAAGAATAACTCCCCAATGTACAAACCAGAAGAATGCAATGAAGTGAACATTGAATTGCTGCCACAATGCAAGTCTAGAATAAAAATGCAATTTTATGCTAGATGTGAGCCCTAGGACATGGTTGTGAGACCCATCGTAAAATCATCATCATTGAGCATTTTTTGGAACATCAGAGTCGATACAATCCCTACTGGTGCCACTGCGACCATAAGAATATGAACATGACTTTCATCGGATAAAATGTAGGAAATGAACGTAAGCACCAGGGCATAATAGCCAAGATGACCTGAACATTGTTTCAAGTTGATTTTGTAAGACTAAACTAGTATCGAGGCATTCAAAACTAAGATAACCGTGAGTGCGATTGTGCGTAAACAAACAAAGAAATAACAGTCAAGAAAATAGTACCGACCTCACCATGGCATACAAATAAACAAGATCAAGGGATGTGAGGCTTTTACACCTTAGTGTGGGAGCTCTTATCACATACACCCTATTTATTTGATGTTGCCAGATCATCAAGACTACACCAACAAGCAGTAGACAAAGAAAATATCAATGAAATCCATGAGAATAGACAACATACAAAGAAAGATTCAACATAGCTCAGCCAGTTTCAAATTTTTTGAATATGTATGTGTATGAGGTGTTGAAAAAACACCGTTGTGCTTGTGAGTGCATTGTGTTTAATTGTTATCGATCTGGTGTTTATGTTTTAGATATCCGATGTGTGTTGAAAAACATAGATGTGTCCAAAGATAGTGTTGAAAAACACTGCTTATGGTGGTGTTGAAAAACACCAGTTTGTGTCAGTAGCGAGTTGTCCTTTAGAAATGAAAAGATTATTGACTCGGGTGTAAACCAAAGATGTGATTAAATTGGGGACCCATGCCCCCAAGTAATGATGACTGACATGACAGATGTTGTAAGGGAAAACTAGATTTGATTGCCCCCAAGTTTATGGCGCTGGATCAGTGTCAAGTTAGGAGGGTTTGTAAACGAACCAAAGTGTCACGAAAGTGACCGCAAGCTATGTACAAACTAAAGAAAAGAATGCCAAGATAGAGTATCAATAGATAGAGTGTTGAAGTATAACTCCAACTGTAACAGATGTGAGCAATCGCAATAGTATGGCAACAGTAGGCAGACGCAGTGAGAACCACTGGTGACTGATGTGAGAGAGATGCTTGAGTGAAGAGATCGTAGGACTAGCTAGACATTAGTAGGCAGACACAGTAAGAACCATTGGTGACTGATGTTAGGGAGATTCTCAAGAAAAGAGAACTCAGTATAAGAAAAGCAACAATAGGAAAACGCAGTGAGAACCACTAGTGACTATCGTGGAGTATATCCCAAAAGGTGATAGGATAGTGCCCCTAGACCAGGAGGGTTGTCCTGAGAGTATGACCAGTTTCAATCCATGTAAGTTGGTGTCTTGATGAGAGCTGAAAGAATGCGGAAAAGAAAATGCAAGTTGGAAAGAGAGAAATCAGCAAAGAAGAAAAGCAAATGCATAAAGCCAAGTGGTGCTGCGATAGATATAGCAATGTGGAACAAGAGGTGCCTATTTACCAGGTTTTCACCTTCTTGGCAGAAATTCTTTTTTTTCTACCATGACGCCTGTTTGCTAGGTTTTCATCAATGGCACTGTTTGTTTTCTTTTTCTCTTTTTTTTTTTTGTATTTTTGGAATATATGATTTTTTTTGGAGATACATCAAAGTGCCTATCGCTAGGTTTTCACTAAGATGATCATTTTTTCAGGACTTTTTCAGATTTTTAGAATTTTTTTAGGACTTTACTATATACATGAGCATACTGAAGATGTCTCAGCTGTAGAACCATTTCAAATGAAGAGAGTTGATGGGCTCTTTGAGTTGTTCTCCCTCAATAGTAGAAATTTGATAAGTGCCAGACCCAAACACTACAGTGACAACATACAGACCAAGCCAATTTGGTTCAAATTTTCCTTTCTGGATCTGAAGTTGTTGATTCTTAGGGTTCTCCCTCAGAATGAGGTCACCCGCTTGGAGATCCCTTGGGAAAACTTTCTTGTTATAGCTCTTGGACATCCTTTTCTGATATGCTCTAAGGTGATCAAACGGCACTTGCCAACATTCATCAAGTAGTTCTATCTCTTGTAGCTGAGATATTCTGTTATCATCATTAGTAATGAGGCCTTTTAGAGAGACTCGTAGAGAAGGAATCTCAACCTCAATTGGCAACACAACATCTGCTTCATAAACCAAAGCATAGGGTGTAGCCCCTATTGGTGTTCTTATGCTTGTATTGTATGCCCAGAGAGCTAGATTGATATGAAGATGCCAATCTTGTCCAGATTTGTGCACTGTGTGATGCAGGATTTTAAGGATTGTCTTGTTTGATGCTTCTGCCTGTCCATTACCTTAAGGATAATAGATGGAAGACCAATGTTGAGTAATTTTAAACTTAGAGTATAGCTCTGTCAAATCCTTGTTTTTGAATTGCTCCCCATATCAGTGACTATTGCTGAGGGTACACCATACCTGCAAATGATGTAGTTGAGAATGAACATAACTACTAATTTTCCATTAGCAACGGTGAGAGGGACTACCTCCACCCACTTGGTGAAATAGTCTATAGCTATGATGATGAACTTATTTCCATTTGAGGACGAGGGATAAATCTGACCCACCAAGTCAAAGGCCCATTGTTGAAATGGCCAGAAAGTAATGAAGGGAATAAGATCCTTGGCTGGAGCATGAATCAGATTACCATGTAGTTGACACTGTTTGCAAGACTTAGCAAATTGTGTAGCTTCTTTTTCCATATCTGGCCAATAGTAACCAGCTCTAATAAGTTTACGGGCTAGTGTCAGGCCATTAGAGTGAGACCCATAGATGCCTTCATGCACCTCTACTAATGCACGTTTGGACTCATCAGGTTCTAAAAACCTAAGGAGGGTACCGTCTAGACCATGCCTATACAAGTCATTAGTGATGATGAAAAACCGTGAAGCACTATGGATTAAGTGAAATTTCTCATTCTGGGTGTAAGTGTCCAGAACAATCTGGTCACAAAGGTAGGAATAAATATGATGGTAGCGGGATGAGTCATGTCCAATGATAGAACATATCATCTGGGAATCAAGGGAATCATAGGCTGGGTAGCATAATGTCTCCACTAGGAATTCATGTTGGAAATCATTTTCTAGCATCTGTAACATGGAAGTAAGATTAGCCATTACATCAACCACTTTATTGTCTGCTCTTGGAACCTATTGAAATGTGATGTGAACAAAATACTTTCTGAGGTCATCAACCAACCGTTTATAAGGTACCAACTTGTCATCTTTTGTCTGATAGATATCATTTACTTGATTGATGACTAACTATGAATCTCCAAGGACATTGAGCTCATTCACTCATCATTCAAGGGCGATCTTCATACCACTGATCAAGGCTTCGTGCTCAGCAATTTTGTTTGTACAAGGAAATGACATCTTATATGTTTTCAGTAAAGAGTACCTTTGAGGTGTAATGAACAGTATCTCAGCATCTGACCCCTGTTGGGTAAATGAACCATTAAAGAACATATTCCATGAGTGATGTGTGAGAAGTAATATGGACTCATCTAGAAATTCAATGTTCAATGGTTGATGATCTACCAGAGGTGCTTCCGCCAACTGATCTACAATTGCTTGCCCCTTGATGGCTTTTCTTTCTACATACTCAATATCAAATTCACTGAGAAGCATGACCCATTTAGCTAGTCTACCTGTGAGGGTAGCTTTACTGAGAAAATATTTCAGAGGATCAATTTTAGCAATAAGGCGTGTAGTATGAGCCAGCATGTAGTGTCGCAATTTTTTTGAAGCAAATACCACTGCAAGGAAAGCCTTCTCTATAATAGAATAGTTTGTTTCATATGAGACCAGAGTTCTACTAATGTAGTAGATAGCCCTTTCTTTTTTGTGTTGATCTCCTTGAGCCAACAGGATGCCCAATGATGTATCTGTAGTAGAGATGTAAAGTATAAGTGACTTCCCATGAATAGGAGGCATCAATATTGCTGGGTTCACAAGATACTGCTTGATTTGTGTGAACCCTTCATCACATTCTTTGTTCCATTGGTAAGTCACTTCCTTGTGTAAAGTCTTGGTGAATAGTTGGGACTTGTCCGCTAGTTGTGAGATGAAGCGCTAGGTAGACTGTAACCAACCTTGAAGTCCTCTCATTTTTCTGATATTCTTTGGTGGTAGCATTTCCATGATAGTTTTAAATTTCGCAGGATCCACCTCAATGCCTTTTGCAGAGATAATATAACCAAGCAATTTTCCATAGGTTACACCGAATGCGCATTTATTAGGGTTGAGCCTCAGACTGAACTGTTCCATGCGATCTAGTATAGGACCTAGATCCACAAGATGTTTCTCTCATTGCATGCTCTTAGGTAAAGTGTCATCAACATATTCTTCCATTTTTTTATGCATCATGTCATGAAATATAGTGGTGACAACTCTCTGATATGTAGCACCAGCATTTTTGAGTCTAAAGGGAATGGCATTCCAATAGAAGGTACCCCATGCACATGTAAAAGAATTTTTCTCTTGGTCCTCTAGTGCAATATTTATCTAGTTATAGCTAGAGAAACCATCTATTAGTGAGTACATTTCATATCATATTGTCATATCTACAACGATATCAATATTGGGCAATGTAAAGTCATCCTTAGGACACGCCTTATTCAAATATCTGAAGTCTGTGCATACTCAGATAGATTTGTCATGTTTTGATACTGGAACAATGTTAGAGATCCATTCTGCATAGTCAATTACTCTAATGAATACTTCCTTTAGAAGTTTCTCCAATTCAACTTTGACAAGTAGAGCCATATGTGGATGCATTTTCTAAAGATTTTGCTTAACAGGATTGACGCCTGGTGTAATGGAAAAGTGGTGCATGATTAGATTAGGGTCTAATCCTGGCATGTCTGAATATTTCCATGCAAATTTTATCTTTTTGCTCCAGAAGAATGTAGTGAATTCCTCTCTTTCTACCTCAGATAATGATTGTGCCAAATGAATGATCTGAGGTTCAGCTTCTATACCCAAGTTAATTGGTTGAGTTGGTTCAATAAGCACAGATGATCATTCCTAGAAATGACTCAGAAGTGTATCAAGTATCTCATCCTTAGGTGCCTCAGAGAGGTTTTCACCCTTGGATACGTCCTTTATTTTGACTTTTTTAGGCTCTAAGACTATCACAATTTGGTTTTCACCATCAAAGTGCCTATTTTTTCTTCTTTTGATTTTGTGACTAAGATGCTTGATATCAGCCTCAATCATGTTGAAACTTTCTTCACAAGTGGAGGACATTATAGGTTCGACAACATGGAGGTAACAAGCAAGAGCGTAATAATTCTGGAACGTAAGGAATTCATTAGATGGGGATGGAGAGTTCCAGTCTATAAGCTCAGGATGGCAGAGTGAAAGAGAAGTGACAGGTTCAAGTGCGTTCACGGTATAATCATCGAAAGCACAGATGAGCAAGTCAAGACCTAGAGCGATCTCATCCAAAGGTGTAGTTAAATGCCTTTGATTCCTAGCGACCATAGTAGATGACACGTTAACATCTATGGAGTCGAACTCGTTTAACCTTACACTAGACCCTGCACCTATGTCAAGAAGGTTTTCATGTGTGTGAATTGTATCTATATCTCTATCAGAGGTGGCATATGACAAGCTATCAAACTCATATTCATGGGAATCTATTTCATCATTAGGCATCATATCAAGAACATGAGTGAAATCAACCCTCTATCCCCAGTTTGGGTGAGTTCTGCCTAAAACCTCAGCTATGGTGAGATAAGCACCTTTTGACATAGGTTCTTCATTAATGCTTGCAACATCATCTACTTCTTGTTTAGTGAGGAGTGGCTGGGATTCCTATTCAAAATGCTCTTGGAAGTGTGGTGGTATGTACAAATCACCCTGATGACCTAAATTGACGGTGTGCATTTCTTTCCACCGCTTGTAGTTTAATGGAGAAAGTGGAGTGGTTTTATCAGAATCATTGTCAGTCATGATTGTACTAACATACGATATAAAGTTATCTGGCTTAGCAAAGAATGCTGCCAGATCTAGAGGAATGGGATAAGGGAAGTAGTCTTCCTCCAAGCTATCTTCAAACTCTTCAGTCTTAGATGTCTCTTTAGGTCTTGGTTGTTGAACTGTGTGAGGTACAAATTGGTTTATCCCCAGTTGAAATGTGATCTTCTTGAAGTCTATACTTGTAGAGTCACATGTTCGGTGACCAATAGCTTCAAGTGGTGCAATCAATCCCTTATGGTTTGCACCTATAGGACCATTTCATTTATACCCAAAATGTTGCATAATAGTTAGACCTTTGCCATACTGTTCAGGATTTATGTCATAAGGTAGAGTGGTTTGTTTAGAGGTGTCCTCTCCTTTATAGATCCAGGCTTTGATAGCCCTATTTTCAGCTTCTTCTTCTAATGGTACTGTGGCCTATACAAAGGTACCACCATATTTTGTTGGAGGAGGAACTATAGAAGGTTTAGTGCTCTTAGAAGGTCTCCCAAAAGAATGTGGAGACAAAGGCAGAGATGTAACAGACAACACAGGTTCAATCTGATATCCTCCCATGTCAGTTTCCTTGAGTGTTAGACCCTTTTCCATTTCTTTTAGTTTAGTCTCGAAGAGCTTAGTAGACTCTCTATTGGTGGGCACAAATATGTCAACAAATTTTGTGAGTGTGTTGCAATCATAGCGTGTATTAGCAGGTATAGTCACTTCAAATCCTTGGAATGGGAATTTAATGCACTGATGGTATGTTGAAGGGAAAGCCTGCATTTCATGGATCCATGTCCTTCCCAACAAAATATTGTATGCTAAAGGAATGTCAAGCACTTGAAAAATAAAATCTCTTTCAACAGGACCAACTCTAATTGGCAACACAACTAGCCCCTTAGATTTTCATTCTTCTTCATCATAGGCCTTAATAGCAATCTTTTTGCGGGCATCTATTCAATCTTCAGCGTATCCTTACTCAGTAAGGAAGCTAGCAGAGCAAATGTTGAGGCCAGCGTCATTAGCTATGAGAATACGATGAATGTTCTTTGGACCAATCATGACCTCAATGTGCAAGGGGTTATTATGTGGGTGACTCAAAGAATGGTCATCTTCCTCAGAGAAAGATGAGTAATGGGAGGAGGTCAAGTGACCTACCATGGATTGAAACCGGTTGAGATCAAGATCTTTTGGGACATTTGCCTCAATGAGGGCTTTGTCAAGGATCTCTCTATGAGCAGGGGAGATTTTCAGTAGCTTGAAGATGGTGATCTGAGCATTAGTACATTGTAATTGCTCTAGAATGCTATAATTGGCAGCATTAGATGAGGAGCCCAATTTTAGATTCTTATTGGCAGAGCCAACAATAGTTTTGTTTTCAGGTTATGTCGGTGTAGACATAGAAGGCTCAGAGCCTTTGAGAATGATCTTAGCATGAGATTGAGTAATAGAATTTGCACTAACTTGAGACTATTCTTGTTCGAAGGACTGAGGCATAGACCCTCACAAGATGAAAGGAGTTTTTGGATTGGGATAATCTTCCCTTCCCTTGAGAATGACAACATTACAGTATTCAGTATCAACAGGCTAAACCATATTAATGACATTATCATTATTGGTGTATGTATAGTTGACCTTGGCATTAGTATTTTTGCCTTTGGATGACTCACCTTTCCCATGAGGAGGAAATGGATATTTAAAATCTTGGTGGACTAAGTTCTTGTTGTGACCTCCCACAATAATGACCTCACTATCAATGAGATCCTGGATTTTATGCCATAATTTAAGACAAGGAGTTGTTTTATGACCTTTGTTTTGGTGAAAATCACAATAAGTAGATTCATTCCACCAAGAGGGTCTTGGTTGCGGATCATAAGGTCGTGAATTATCCAGTGGAGTAAGTAAATGGTTGTCTAAGAGAGTCTTGTAAACTGCATCAAGAGGTTCTCCTAAAGGAGTGAATTCACGCTTGGGTCTACGTGCCCAAGGTTTAGAGCCAAAAAATCATGAAGTACTTGGTTTGGATTATGTCACAACCTATTTAGTAGCCTTGGCAGCCTGCATTGTGGTGGTGAGATTAAAAGCAGCCTTTGAAGGCTTGGGAGTCATGTTGTCTACAACTCCATCATTCACAACATTCTGGTTCTTGTTAGGAAATTTGGCTTTATCTTTTCTTAAGGAGGAAGACCCTTGTTTATTTTCCTTGTGTAAGGTCAATTCCCCTTTCTTGATCATAAATGTCTCAATTCTCACAGCTTGCTTAATCATGTCATCGAAGGTTAGAGGACCTTGCAGCTGTACTTGATACCCAAAGTTGGGAAGAATATTGTCTAGAAAGATGTCCAAATTTTCAGATTTAGGTATTTTGTGAGAATATCGTGTATAAAGTTGTCTCCATCTTTAGAGAAATGTCAAGAAGGATTCCCCATGATTTTGTTTCAAGTTGCAAAGATCTCGGATGTGAATCAGATGTTGGATGTTGTGAGAATAGTGTTGTAGAAATAAATTGGCAATTTTGTCAAAAGTTTTGATGCCAGTTGGTAGTCTAGAGAACCACTCCATAGCTAACCCCCCCAAACTATGTGGGAAGAGATGCATGAGGTAGTTTGTGTCATGTATAAACTCCATAGAGAGAGCACAAACTCTCTCAAATGATCCTGGGGATCAGAGGTACCCAAGTATTTATCATACTTGGGACGTTCAACTCCTTTGGGAAAAGGAGGCATGCATAGACTCTTATCAAACTGGAATGGAAAAATGATTTCCAGTGTGAATTGAGTGGTAGGTTTGTCTTTTTCCTTCATGAGTTGAAGGAATTTCTCTTGCATGCCTTGTATTTGCTTTTGCAAGTGGGAGTTTTTAGTTTCTTCCTCTTTCTCAACAAGTGTCTCTACCTTGTAATCAGAGCGGAGTTTGGCACCTTGGATGGCCAATTCGAGAAGGTATTTCTCCTTCTATTCTTTCATTATGACTGCCATAATTCTCATGAAGTTTTTATTATTGCAAGCATCTAAGATATCCCCTTGGGTTATTTCTTTCTCTTCATCAGGAGGAGGGTCTTGAAAAGGGAATTTACCCCTGGTTTTAGAGAGATCATCTCTGCTATGTTTACCTAATTGGTCATGATCTTCCATATTGCTAGAATGCAAGTGTTCAATGTGTAAAGACTCAGTATGAGAAGGTTGAGTGTTTTCAGAATTTGGATCCTCTTGGAACAAAGGGTTTTGAACCTAACTAAAATCCACTGGAAATGGCCATTTGATGTAAGGTCAAAGTATCAGAGAGGGAGATCGAGATGATTCCTCACTAGATGTAGCTAGAAATGATGTGGAAAGCACAGATTCATCTTGATTGATTGAAGGGAATGTTTTTCCCCTTCGAGTTGTAACAGTCATAGAAAAAGATTGTACAAGGGATGTGAACTAGGACCAAACTTGAAACTGTCTCAAAGTAAATGCACATAAAGTGCCAAAAGGTGAAGTAACCTTGGTGTAAATCATTGAAATGAGGCTAGAACAGCTAAAAGATGACTATTGCAACACAAGTCATGATGACACAGATGAAATAGACCAAAATATATGAGATGAGACCAGTTTAAGCAAGAATCACATAATTCTCAACCCAAGAAACCAAGTTGTAGACTGTGTGAAAATAGAGGGCAGATAAACAGACCCAGATCAGAGACCAGATTTAGTAGAGGTATGCTGGACAGATAGGAAATTGCTCTCTATTTTGACAAAAAGCTTTAAACTCGCGTGAAGAAGTGCTTTCTCACACTAAGGTTCTCATAGGCGCACGTGAAACTATGCAGTCCCACACGAAGTTTGATGATAGACTAATGAAAAAAGTGATAGATTGGTGAACAGAATAATAGAAATATTGCAAAATGTTGCATGATGATTTCCAGCGTGTCACACGAACTTTCTTAGATACTAATGCGAAGATGGTAGAATGTCACGCGAACTTGGCAGTTTTGACAAATGAAAGTCTACAGAATCAGACAGTTAAGACCAGTTTGCATTTCCCAAGACAAGATAAGGCTATTTTTTGATAGAGAGTTCAAGTTACAGATCATTTTGGACATGTTCTAGTTTGACATTTTGTGTGATTTGACGTTCGTTTCAATTTTTTAAATGATACACCCACGCAAAACACATTAAGCGGAATGTTTATAGCACTATAACAGACACATCACAATGCTAGGATAACTAGGGCAGTATCTATTGAATCCCTACTTGAATCAAAGTTCAGCTACACCTACTCTTAGTGGACAACTTAGAACCTTGGAGGCACGAGCTCCTTACATGTGCACTCACTTCTCAGGCACACCAAGATTTGAACACCAAAGGAATTGCTTCCCAAAGGGCTGTTGTATCTACTAAGAGCCATAAAAGTGTGGGGTGTCTTAGTCGATCTCTGACCTTCCGCACCAACCAAAAGAGGGTTTTTTGGATACTATAACAGTAGTTTGTAGTAAGGACATTCATTCAGGTGGTTGTGATCAAGTCATTTTCCCAATTAAGGGGGCTCTCCCAATCCTTTCAAAGTAAGGCTTTCACCTTAAAAATGTCGGGACTTTAACGCACCACTAGGTACAGGAGGAGATTTTGGTTGCCATAACAAATTCACACCTGTCCATTATGAGATTAGTCACAATGGCATTTTTTATATACCGGTTCAGAAGGGCTTGGATTTATCCTGTTACCGGTTGGGCATCCACTCTCACTGACTCTGCTAAAGCTCTTGGGAGGTAGCCACACTAGAAGAATCATATGAATTTCTCTTACACCCAAGATCCATAAAGGCAAGGGGAGAGGATATTTTCATATAGTTCTTGGAATTAAAATCTAGAAAACACTTCAATCGCACAAGACAATGATTCATTTTAAGCACCAACTGAAGTGTATTCTAACTACTAAAAATAGACATGAGAGTTTTGTGAAAACACATATGTCTTTGAAAAGCATCCTACAGTAATTATGTCAATAGTTTGTAATTTCTTTCTTCATTTCAGTGTCTTGCAAACCACCATTAAGCTATTTCAGAGATAAAACCATAAAAACATAGTCAATAGCAACCAGAAACCATTAGTGGTTAGAAATCAGCAAAAATAGAGATATTAAAAACTAAAATTTAAAGCTCAATGGAGTCAAATGTCGCGCAAAGAAGTGTTATGATTTGCGTGAAGAATCTTAGCTATGCGCACGAAGAAATGCATATACTTGCAAAACATCGCGGGGTTTTAAGAGAAATTTTGTGTGAACTTTCATCATGGAGCTGTACGGATGAAAACCAGAATTGATCAAAAAGTGTAAAAAATGAGGCCAAAAGTAAAATTTTGAGCCCCACAGTGGGCGCCAGAAATGTATGTGGTAAAATTGGCCTTGTTATTCAACCATAAACTTCAACATAGTCCTTGTTCATCAGCCACATACATAAGTGAATATGAGTTATTCATCCTGCATGCCTGTATGATTTGACCTATTGCCTTCTATCTAGAAGGGGTTTTGAAATAGCTCTCAGAACGAGAGTCTCACAACCATAGACCGATATAAGAATGAAGGATTTTTCTCCATGAATGCAATGCAAATGCAAGATTATTCTAAGAATTGAAAGATGCAAGATTAATCTAAGACACGATTTCAATGCAATTATTCTAAGAAATTGAAATGATTCTATTGCAAATGAAAGCTTTTAACTAGAAATGAGATGATAAAATGTAGCAACAATTCAGTATTCTAACAATGCATATTTTTCTCAGGGGTTTTGAATGAGAAATGGGAGTTCTTTTATAGACTTAGAGGTGATCAGAATAGAAAGTTTCCTTCTTGAAATAAAACAGATAGAAAAGCCAGTTTAAAATAGAAAGCTTTCTTTAAAAGAAAACAATAAATTGCTTTCCCTTTGCTTTAAATTATTTTCTCTTTGTTTTAACTTTTTTCTTTCTCTTTAAAGCACAGTTAATTCAAAGTTTCCATTTCTGAACTGAAGAGAAGATTTTTGAGAGAATATTTAATTAAATAAATAAAGTATGACCTCATAAATATGTTTTTCTCAATTATTTGAATAATTAAATTCAATTTTTGAAATGGGGATATTTATTTAATAATTAAATATTATTTAATTCCTTTTTATGTGTTTTAGCTAAAAGGGGTGAATTTAACTTAATTAAAGTGCTAGGAATTTATAATTAAATTAATTCAATCATAGGGTTTGTTTAGCCAATAGATATATAGGAATTAAATATAATGTATGATTAATGCAGATTTAGGATTTTCTGCATTTGACACTGAGGTCGAGTAGAGTCAGTCAAAACTCAGAATTTCCTAGTACAATAGGACTTTGATGATTCAAAAGAATAACAAATGTAACAAAATTGGTTAGGGTTGCACGATGCCAATTTTGGGGTGTTACAAGTTGCAGTAAAAAAATATGTGGAAGAATTTGTTGAGTTATTGCCTGGAACATTGAATACAAACAATGCAAATTGGGATGAATGGAAGGATAGATGGTGCCAGTGCAGAAACCTGGTCACTCCAAATTTCTCTGGTAATACTCTGTTCCATTATCTCTGGAATAATAGGGTTAAAGCAGTTCCTATTTTCAATCCCTGGGAATTAAATATGGTGAAGTTGATTGTGCCCGATGTTTACATTGATATAGGTCTTATTAAGGAACTTGCTAAGAATTATTGCCTAGTAGCTAGGGTAATCAGAAAGAAAAACAAAGAAACCCTAGTTTCCATAGATAGGAGATCAGTGGCAGAAGTCTTCGGGATCACTGGTGCATTATGCACAGAGATTGATTTGGAAAAACTTCATGCAAATTACAAAAAGAGGGAGAAATTGATTAAGAAATATGAAATGCCCAAATTCATGCCCAGGGTAGATAGACACCTGGTGAAAATCCCACACAATCTTAAACTACCTTTTGCCTTATCCCTCTTTCACCATTACATAAAATGCATAGTATATGGCTTAATCAGAGTACTAGGTTTTGATGGAGATTCTACAGTGCCCTATGATGTGCTCATGATGGCCATGAATATCCAACACCCGGAAGTTAATACAGATTATGACTATGTGGGATACATAGTTGAAGCTGTACATGCTACATTGGTAGAAATACAGTCAGATGCCCCTATACCAACTTTTAAACATTATTCACATTTAATGTTTATGATTTTATATTTTAACAGGGAGTCCATGGATAAAGATCTTGAATAGTTTGTTTTAGAGTATGGTGTCAATGCGCCAATCCAAAGATGGACCCAGGTATGGGATAGCTCATCAGTGAATTCATCTTTTGTGGGTTTCTATAATTGGATTGTGGATCCAATTTTTGATTTACTAGGAGATGATAGGGAAAGGTTTCCAATTGAGGTTAGAAGACTTTTAAGACCTTGTGAATTTGTTTCAAATTGGCCAATTACTCACAACTGGGGTGATTTTTTCTTCTTTGACTATATTATCGTCATAAGGGTATATGGTTGTACACAACTACCTCACATTCTCCGTAAGTTTGTTCCTCTTAGGGTTGCATTTTTAGAGTTTATTTGGAAAATTACCTGAGTTGATAAAGAGTTTTTAGAGGGACATAGAAAGGGTACTTTTATCCCTAGATTATGGGTGGGTTTTGATTTCTCCATTAGGAAGATAGTTTTTGACCTAATTAATGACTTCCTGAAGCAGTATAGAATGTCTCCAGCAATTTTTAGGTTCTATGATCTAGAACAGTTTGTAAAAATAGCCTTGAAGTCTATGACTCCTTGGCGAAAAATCAGAGATCATGAGCCCTGGATGATGAAGATATAGTGAGAAAAAAGATGCAAAAAGATGAAGTTCAGGAGAGAAGAAGGAAATGGAAAGATCTTCTTAGGGAAGAATCTGATTGGAAAGAATCAGACGAGACTTTTTCTAGTTTTTCCCTGACCTCCCATACTTGCAGAGAATGGAAGAGATGCTTAAGTCTTATGACACTTTGATGACACAAGTACCACAGTTTAGTGCTTAGGATGCACAGTCTCAAGGATCCCCAATTCCTATTGCATTACATGACCAGGAACATCAAGAACAATAAGAGGAACAACACCAAGAAGAAGAAGAGGTTGGTGAAGAGGCTACTTTTTCTAGAGAGCCACCCAAGAAAAAATAGAAAATAGAGCACAAGATGGTGCAGGATAGGAAGAGTATGGCCAAGGCTGTGATAACAGAGCATAGAAAATATTTCAAGAAGCTAAAAAAGCAAATGCAAAAGGAGCCACAAGCTGAAGGTCAGGGGGACAATCAAATGGTATTGTTTGGAGAAGGTTACGAGAGGGTGATGATGGAAAATGAATTCATGAAAGATGATGAATTCATAAAATCTGGAGAATTCAAAAGCTTCCTAGTAAAATTAAAGCAAAGGGATTTAAGGCAAAGCTTAATCACAAGTGAAGGTTAGGAAGATAAAAATGAAGAGATTGTGAAGACACTCCAGGATTATGATCCTAAGAGTGAATTGATCACTATGGATTAGGCCAGATTGTTGGTGTAGAGCAGTGGGGTGCTACTGATGTCAGATTGGGACTTACAGTCCACTTTTATCATTGATCAGATCAAGAGGCAAGAAGACCCCTTAATGAAAACAAAATTTGAGATTGATGAAGTATTTAAAGGGTCAGGATTTGATCCTAAATCCAAGTCTTTAGCTATTTGGTCTTTGGCCCCTACTACACAGAAGCCTCTGGTCATGACTGTAAGGGAGGAGAAGAGAGTTGATAGAATGATCTGGAATTTGCAGAATACCACTGATACTGAGATCGCCCAGCTTATGACTCAAGTATCCTTCATGAATTTGGAAAAAACATAGGAATTGTCAAAAAGGTATGAGACACCAGTTGGCCAAATGATGGCCCTAGTAAAGAAGCATGAAGAAGTAGTGGTTCATAACCACACCTTGGAAGAGAAAATAGAAAAGTTAAAAGAATAAGTGGAAGAAAGTAAGAAGAATGCAGCTTCCCAGGAGGAATCAAAAGATGTAACAAATGCTACAGTGGAAACAAAAGATGACTTAGCATTGGTAGAAGACCAATCTAAAGAACTATTACAGGGACCAAGTATTCATATTGTGTCTATTACATTACCTATATTACAACATTGGATTGATGTTTTGAAAGGAAAAACTGAAGTAGTGTATGCATTGTATGGATCACTACAGCAAGCCTCAAAAACAACAGCTGAAGCCATGACATTTCTAGAGCCCACTTTCAAGTTCTGGTCGGGAAAAGCCAGAGTAACGGACAAATTAAAGATAACTATCTTGTATAGTGATGAATTTCCTGATAAAGTATCTAACACTATTGAGACAATTAGTAAAATGAATGATACTTATGCATTCTTTAATGGCAAGGCTGAGTTGATTGGTAACAATTTGTAGTTATTTGGTGATAAGTGCTCCCCATTGATTCCAAAAATTTATGATGAATCAAGTGTGTTGAAACAACAATCAGAATGGAAAGCGAAATTTGATGGATTTTTCAAGGATGAAGAAATAAAATAGCACCTAAAAAAAGATACTAATGCAAAATATTGCAATGAACTAATTGATAACCTTTTCAAGGTTGAAACAGATATGACAAAATTTAATGTTGAGGCCAAAACAACCGTGGATGCCAGGTGGACGGAAGTTATTACCAAGCTAGAACAGGAGAAGACTTTTGAGTGGCCCACTGCCAAGGAGGTGAACAGGTAGAAAGCAAAGTTGAAAGGATAGCAAAAATATTTTCAACTGCAACAACAAGTTTTTTTGGGACTTCGCCAACTTCTGCCACCCATGTTCTGTTTTAATATTGTTTTCTGTTAGTTGCAAAAGTTGTTGCAAAGATTTTGTAAATCTTTCCCATGTAGTTTGTAGCTTGTTGCATCCTTAGTTATAAAAGGATCCCAAGACTACTGGGAAGAAGATAGCCATTTTTCATTTGGGAGTACAAGTTCAAGTTGTATAAACTCTGGTTTAAGACCAATATATTTTGAGTAGGGTTTTGAAATTTATTGTTGAATGTAATAGCAACTTTTGATCATGAATACAAATGAAATCCATCAATAGTTTCTGAAACATATGATGACTATTTTGTCTTCATTGTTGTGTTCTGAATTTTATTTAAATTGAATTCTCAAGGAATGTTCAATTTATAAGTCTGTTAGGCATATTTTGAAATAGTTTTAGGGTTCTTTCAAGGAAAGATTAAAATTTCATTAGGGTTGTTTCAGTGAGATTCAGGGTTTATAATGAATTTGATGAATTGAGTTGTCATATGTGTGAAGGTAGATATACAAGGTATATCTATTTTTATGTCAGATTTGTCATTGTTTTAAGTTCTTGTTCATGAGCAATTGGTTATGAATATTCATAAGTGACTCCATACCCTAGGATAAAACACTGGTATGTTTTCCATTGAAATAGTTGACTATCACTATTAAAATTGATCTTTATCTTTATTTTTTAATCTGTCAAATAAATGTTGCAAAGGTCAATCTCTGTAATTCCATTCATATCTACTAGAATGTTTTTGTGATGTGATTATTCTAAGCTAGAAGGGTATTCCCACCTGAGTTTATGGAGATCAAAGTGTAGAGGGTTTAAAAACCCTGTTTCTGTCATTCTATATCTTTCTTGATCAGTGTCTGGGATAAATAGAGCAAGCTCGTTGAGAGTATTTCATATATCAGCAAGAAAAGGAACTAACAAACTGCATGAGAAGTTTAGAGCTAAAATCAAAACTAGTGAAGGAATGTTTGAGTGTTTTGGTAGAAATATTGGGGTAAAAAAGGGCTATCCCCTATCTCCCATGCTATTTGGCCTATACATTGACAAGTTGGAAGCATGGTTAAGCAAGAAAAATGAGGGAGGTTTCTAGTTGGAAAGTTACGCAGTGAAGCTAATTTTATATATTGATAATCTTATCATAATCACAAAAAAAAATTATTGATTACCTTACCATTTGAAGGCCTTAGAATACTTTTGTCAGGTGGTTAAGATGAAAGTGAACTTCACCAAGACTAAAATCATGATTTTATCATTAAATAGAACATCAAAACACCTTTCTTTTTGAAGGAAACCCACTAGAAATAGTGAAAGAATGCAAATATCTTGGGATTGACTTCCACTATAAGCGTAGTTGGGAGACTTGTAGAACAACGAATTGTGGTGCAAAACCAGCTGGGTGACACAAAAAGCTTGAAAGAATGGTTCGTCGCACTTAAAAAGATATATGAGAAATGACTAATGGAAAATAGGTCACTGAGACAATGCAACATCGACAAATTTTTTGGCATAATAAGCACCTTTGGTGTATGAATTTTTGGCCAGGATAGTTAGTTCTAAAATATATTGGTCGCAACAAGATCAATCCCAGGAAGTTTAAAGCTCATTAGCTTGGACCTTATAAAGTCAGGGAGGTTGGCCCAGTGGTGAAATCAAGTTGGTGACTCTAGACAATACATCCATTTCATAACCTATCAATGAATCAAAAAATAGAATCTACCAAGAGTGTAGAGGACCCACCTTGGAAATCAACATGTTGGGATATGAAACACAAGGGGACAAGAAAATAGGAAGAAATGATACATTGGAGGAAGATCTAGTCATTGCAGGTGTACCATTTGCATTGGAGGAAGATTGGTCCAAAGCAAGCCAAATGACAGGTGGAGGCTAGTGAGAAAACATGTAGAAGGTATTGTCATACCAAGAATCGATAAGCACTTAACAAACACTTAGTTTGACACACCTGTAGTTTGGAGATAAATGGGTGGTCATTGTAAGTGGATAGCACCATACAATGGCATATAATAAGGATACCCATCATACAAGATTTATGAGGAAACAAAACAAAGAGGAAGAAGGATAAAACCAGGAAAGGCACAAAGCTTGAGGAGGACTTGGAAGAGGAGATTAACCTCTTAAGGAGTATGAGAAAGAAATTAAACCTTCTCTAAAAGAACTTTTAAAGGTTGAAGAATAGTTCATGTGTGAGTGGCGTGGATACAATGAGGATCTAGTAAGGTACTACATGGATAAAGGAATAAAACCCTTTCCAATACCCCTTTTAACTCATGTTTACACATTATATGGAACCCTACAAGGTCACCAGAGATCAATGAATAAGACACAACATTATACCACCAATATGGATGCCAATATATTGAAAAATGTTATAAAGGTATTGGACCTATACTCTTGTTGGATACTTTTTTTGATCTAAAGTATATGGGTACATGTTGTGATTATGAATGTTATAAGTGACCACTAGGTACTTGTTGGTGGTATTATACCTCCAAAGTAAATATGAGATCACCAAAGTGGGGTAGAAAATAAAATTAATGGAAAAGGCAGTGAGAGCGATGAAAAGAAAAAAATAAAGTGGATGATGGGAACAAAAGTGGAAAATATTATATAGAAGGGGAAAGTAAAAAATTAGATGCTAAGGTTGGAGACAAAAATATCAAAATATAATTGTATTGGTCACCTAGTTTATTTCCTTTTGCACTATGTAAATAGGGGGAAAAATTTCCCATCAACAATGGGATAATTCAAATCACAGGAAGTGCTCAAGAAGCTAAGAGATTGATACAAAAATTACTTGGTGAGTTCTAAAAAAAACTCTAGACCACACTATTGTAGGACATCTTGGCACCTTGGTAGTCTGACATCATCTTATTTGGAAACTAAGTAAGAATATATGAATTGTAAGACATTCTTCTAGAAAAATAGTTAAAATAGTACGAATGGTGTTTTTTTTATCATATTTAGGATTGTGTATGGGGTCTTCTTGTTATTCGAGGTCTTCTTGTGACTAAAGGACTCTCCCAAAGGATTCACAAATTTTTTTTTTAAGGCATAAATCATTTTATATGACCCAACAAGTCATTAGGTTATCCTAAATGCTATCCTTATGCAAGTTCCTACAAAGTGCCAGGGTTGATTTTGACTAGTAGGAAAACTAGAACTAAGGTGACCGACAATATTTTACTAGGCACATTTGCGGATTCAAGCGCTTAAGAAGAAGTCACCCCACTAATAGTTCAATTACCACTAAAGAGGAAATTTCAAGTGATAGATGCAAGATGATTGTAATATCCTCATCTACCTAGGACACCACTCCTAGAGATGCTAGCCTAGGGCATAGTTTTTCATAATCAAATGATGAATTGATAAAGACTTACTCAATGCTAGTACAACCAGTGTGACCACTATCTTCAATTTGGGTTGCCACAAATGTGAGTGTTGCACACACACCTTCCATACTCTCATTAACTAGAGTCTTAGTTGTCATCATTGTGGGCGTACCCAGAGTTATTGTACCCTTGGTAGGTACAACACTTCCAGATACTTAGGAGGGAGTTAGAACCACACAAGTTGATACTTGGTTGAGTAAATATAAGGAGACTCCAACAACTTCATGACTACCACCACTAGTGCCAATACTTTTCGAGAACTTGGAAATACCAATAGGGACAAAGAATCTGACAACTAAGACAAGGGAAGTTGAGAAATTAATAGTTAAGTAAATGATAAAGGAATTAGTGGCACCTACTAGTGACACAAAGAAGACACCTCTAGTAGAGGTAGTTTACACATAGGAGCCACCATCCATGGCTAAGTTTCCAAATCAAGTTTAGAA
Source organism: Thuja plicata (assembly GCA_018584345.1). Lineage (NCBI taxonomy): Eukaryota > Viridiplantae > Streptophyta > Pinopsida > Cupressales > Cupressaceae > Thuja > Thuja plicata. The sequence goes on from MU228212.1 coordinate 1,165,525, forward strand.
ATTTGTCATGCAACTATGAACCTAGAAGGTGAGGGCTTGGATAGGTCATCTAAGGATGAGACTCAAGGAGTAACTACATATATCTCTAGTTTGGATCCTAATGATTAACTTAACATCATCTAAATGGATTTTTAGGAGTTGGAGGATGTTGAAATGGTCACAAATGAAGTGGAAAATTTGTAATGTAAATTAGATATTGGTCTTGCCCCCATTGGTGGTGGTTATAATTGTAGAGAAGATCCTTGCATTTGTGCAAGTGGAATGTGATGGGGAATTCTTTCAATGCTTTGTATCGCATGATTGACCAATGTGGATACCCTTATTATGATGTCTACCCGGTGCCCATTGAGATCCACCATGATAGGGTGACATGATTACTTACTCACCACACTATATGACATTGAGGTGTGTTTCTGAGATATTCCTATTTTCTATAGAGGTTGCTAGTTTCTTTGGAGGAGGAAAGTATAGTTTAATACCCCACCTTTATTCGTACTTAATTGATAAGGTATTTTGGCAAATAGTTTTCTTTTGAATTATTTGATTTTCAACTTAAGTTAAAACTTAAACCAATTGCAAAGAATGTAATCAAGAAATATTTCATGCATTTAATGAAAGATGATTACCAAATCTGAAATAGAAGTTAGGAACACTTCCTCTTATTTAATAATTGTGAACAAATAATAGAGGTAGTATCAAATTATTATCAATTAATAATGTTGCTTGTATAATTTTTGTACCTAAACCTACAAAATAAATTGAAGATCTTGCTAAAAGACAGAAGCAAAAGTTGCAGATAAAAAATAGAGGAAAAAAAAAGCTATTGAATAATAAATTGAAAAATCTTTTAATCATTGTACATTTTGTAATTACAAAGCATGTGGATTTATACAAATTTAACCACCACATAAAATAAGAAATCATGGTGGAAACAGTGGATGCTTCAAGGAAGAATAAACATGTAATCAAAACTTGTGGTGATAAACTACTGTTTGCATGCTAAATTTATGTTTACTTTAGTTAGCTTATTATAGAGTGCATGGATCATGCACATGATCACAAGTTTTTCACAAATTATGGAATAAACTGAAACTCATGCTCTAACACCCCCCTAAGTCTAACTAAGGAGATAGTAAAGAGGAAAGAAAAGAGGAAAGAGGGAAAACCCAATGGAAACAAAACCCCTCCTCAAAATTTACACTAAATCTGTATGAAAGCTACAATCCTGCAACATCCTTCACTCTGAGGTCTTGTAGAAAGTGAAAATAAAAAATAAGGCCTATTTGGACCTCCACAAAGAAAAGAAAAAATGTCAATACAAAATTTAGCATAGTGAATGCTATACGAGGTTCCTCTGCAACAAATGATGTCTCTTCCTTTTGGAAGATAGAAACCTTGAGTTGTCAAACTGTTGAATTCCACTCAAGTAAAATGCATGAAGGAATCAAGATGATTGGTTCTGGAAAATACTCATGTTTCTCCAATCTAATGCTGAACTACAACTCTGCCATACAAGACTCAAGAACAATGACCAGTTTAGTGTGATATTTGTTTGAAAGAGAATCAAGTTGTGTCAAGGTAGTAGTATGGATTGGCTGAGAGAGAACAAGAGAATCTAAACCAAAAGAAGATGCAACTCGATATTAGATGACATTAGAGAGAAAACATGTCCTCAATGTTGTTATCAAAATCAATGAGAGATTCAACAAACAAATGATAAATGTCTGATAGGATGATATCTCATTCATCAAGAGGACAAGAGCGAACCTGTTGAAGAGAATCCAAAGTAGCATTTGAAGAATCCAAGATCTCTATCAAACTAGTAGGTGAAGGTGACTAAATAGCTTCCAATACTGGAGATGTATAAAGGGGATAATATTGACGAGATGTCTTTGTGTAATCAAGACAATCAAGACTCTTCCAATAAGAAAGTTCCTCATCGGTGTCATCTTCATACAGGGGATCATCATTATTATCAAGGGAGAGAAGCATGTCTATAGCTAGATCATTTAGGAATAGAGGTTTAGTGGGATCTTCATATAGTTACCATACGATGGCCCAAAGAGCAATTGGGCATGTGGTCCCCAACACTTAAACCAATTAATCCTAAGACATGATCATTTCTACTTTCCCTAGCATATTTCTACCAACGTGTACTTAGTTCATGAATAAGCCCATACAAATATGGAAATAGATGAATCCATCGATTATGCTTTAGGATTCCATCACACCAGGACTTATAGTCTCATTCTTCCAAAGTGATGACAAATGGATGATATTTTATTCCCATTTTAGCTTTAGACTACTCCCTTTTGGAACTTTATTTTTAGTTCATGAATACAAAAATGAAATTAAGAAACACCCCCAAGACAATGAAAAAATTCATTCTAAAATAGCTCTGTCTGCAATGCTTGCTAAGAAAATTAATAATCCTTCCTAGCTCCCACGGGCTCTAGTACCATGTAGATTTTTTGTATCTAAACCTGCAAAATAAATTGAAGATCTTACTGAAAGAAAAAAGCAAAGGTTGCAGATAAAAAATAGAGGAAAATGGAGCTATTGAATAATAAAATAAAAATTCTATTAATCGTTGTATATCCCATAATTTTTTTTTGATAGGTAATTGGTCAAAACCTAAGAGTATTATTATTATTATTATTATTATTAAGTTGATTAGATTTGAACCCAAGACCTCCCAATTAAGACGCTCACAACTTATCGTTGTGTTGTAGGCTTCTGCCTATTGTACATTCTGTAATTATAAGATATCTAAATTTATACAAAGTTAACCACCGCATAAAATAAGAAACCGTGATAGAAACGTTGGATGCTTCATGGAAGAATAACCGCATAATCAAAACTTGTGGTGATAAACTACCGTTTGCATGCTAAATTTATCTTTACTTTAGTTAGCTTAACATAGAGTGCATGGGATCACAAGTTTGCTGTAAATTTTGGAATAGACTGAAATACATGCGTTAACATTTTTTACCTTGGAATGATAACCAATTCTTAGAAAATGTCTTGTGATAGAGTTTGAACGAGTATGACAGTATTCTCAAATCACTCCATTAGGGGTCTCCATTTCATTCACTCTTTCTCTAGAAAGAACATGCCCCATATAGTTGTCTATTTTCTTCAATAACCTATAGAGCTACACCAAAACACCTCCTATCACAACTACAATCTAAGTTCTATTGTTGTTCCCTGTGTTAATTCTCAAAAACTCCTTCGCAATGATGTTGTAGTAGAACCTTTATTTTTGGAAGTCAATGTTTTTTTCAAAGCCTGCGAGGTATAGCCAACACTCAAGGGTGATCTAGAAACTCATGATTTATTCAACTTTGCATATAAATGCTTAGCACTCCTATAAATATGCACAACAACATGCAAAGATATTTGGTCCTCAGACTACATACTAAGAAATATATTCCAAACTTTAGTGAAAGCCTTGAATAATCGCCAAATGAAGATTGGCCCCCACAATAATTAATGGTTGGTCACCATAGAATATTGGTTTGGGCTACCACCATGATATAATAAGTCTGATGCCAAGTCTTCAGACGTCGCAGGGTGATACCACAATAGTGGGTTACACTTTTTTGCCTAAACGAACATTGAAGTGTACATTTTGAGAAAAACTTTCACATTCGGCTGCATATTGTCATTAAACCATTTGAAATTGGAAGATGAAGTAAACTAGAGTCTTTTAGGATTTTCTGTCTAGATTCTAAATATATTTTTTTTATTTTTTTTTTAATTGTTTTTAATGGGTTTTTTTTTCTCCCACTAAAATGCTATGTTTCTGAAAACGTCATTTTCAAAAAGGTACAATGACTTCGTACAACATAACTTTTTTTCTAAAATAGATAGCAATGTGCTTCTTTCAAATTTGGTTTTGTAACATCCATACGGAGGGCATGCAATTGGTTTGATGACATTATCATGATTATTTCATTTTTAATGAATGTTTGTAGTAGAGTCAACCATAATTTTGACATACCTTGATTGCATAGCTGATAACTTGTTGTGTATTTATCGAAATTCAATTTTTTTTTTGATAGAAAGAAGACTCAAAGCTGGAGGGCACTATTATTTTTCAATTTTTTTTCTATTTTCTACTATTTTTCATTAAACGTCAAACCTGGAAGTTTATATTCAATAAAAAACCTACATCTAATGCACATCAAAATACATAGACCTAATTAATTCAAAATTTGTCAAATCTATATTCGTTAGAAAGCTCATTCAGAGTACTTGTTTGATGTAAAAGGAGTTGTCCCTATTCTTCCATTTGAGCCCCGTACTTGAGCCCTAAAGCCATGAAAACTGCATATTGTTGTTAGCCTTTGCAGATGACCTCAATTTTGGGGTTTTCGATAGAAAGTACTTTCGGTAGAAAGTAGTTTCGATCGAAACTAATTTATATCAAAATTACTTTCTTAGTTTAACATGCATATGGGTAAAAACCATAGCAAAATTTTGACTAGTTAGTTTCGATCGAAACTAACTTAGTTTCAATCAAAACTAAGCAAAAGAGCTAGTTTCGATCGAAACTAAGAATGTTTCGATCGAAACAATCAGGCACTTTCTATCAAAAGTACTTGACTAAATCATCCCCCTCGCGGATTTCGTGAGGAATTCCTTCCTCCAAAAAAGTGTAACCCACTATTGTGGGATCACCCCGCACCATTGTTATTATTATTTCCTTTTTATTAAGTTGTCCACCTTGTAATTTCATGATAATTCCTTGTGTCAATATTAACGAAAGACAATAATTCTGCCAAAGATATTAATCTTCACACCTAGTCAAGTCTCACTAAAATATTAATCTTCACATGTCCAATAACCTTGATAGTATTATTTGCCTCTTGTCACTAATATGGAATGATTTCATTAAATATTTCTAACCACTTAAAATAAACTCTCTGACTATTACAAAGGAAAATATTAATGAACTCTTTTAATTCATTCCGTAGATACCATAATATAAATCCAGGTAAGCTCATGCCAAATATCCACAAAACTTATAATTCAAAAAATAAAACCTACTATTCCAAATAAAAATATTAATGAACTCTTTTAATTCATTTGGCAAATGTCATAATATAAATTCAGATAAGCTCACACCAAATATCCATGAGACTTATAATTTAGAAATTGAAACCTTACTTTGTCAAATAAGAAATAGAAACAGAATATTATTATTTATGAAACAAATTCAAATCCTTACAAATATGTCACTAAATGAGACTTCACAAATTTGGCACAAATGAATCCACTCTTTAGAAGAACTAGGATTTCGTCCAACCCTTTAGACAATCTGCTGAAGGTATGCATCCTCAAATATTCAACTAATGCAAATCATCAAACAAATTCATCAATTCCAAAATCCATAAGCATGTCAAAAACATCACCAAGATCCCCCTTGTAAAGATCTTAAAGAAACATCTAGAAGTTGGGTCGACTTGTTTAATTAGTGACTTTAAAATATCTATTTTGTTTAAGTCACTTTTTAATTAGATTAATTAAAATAAAGTTATCCTTTTAATATTTGGAGAACCTTAAAATAATTAATTTAATTAATTCATTTCACCAAAATTTTGGGACATCACATATAATTAAAGACAATGTACTACGCTAGGTGGAGTGAGCTATAGGTAAATTGTTTGTCTATAACACAAAATTCTAGGAGTAACTCACCTAGTAGATTTAGCTCACCATTGTTGAACAAGAGGATCATATGGTGATAGAGGCCATCTTGGTGAAGAAAGAGGCCTATAGGAGTGACCATGAGCGTGTACTTGAGTAGCAAAAGGTGACACAAATGGTCAAGGAGTCTTAGTTGGCTGAAAAAGAACAAGAGCACAAGGCTATGGATCAAGAATTGGAAAAGGCCAAGGGTGATCTCCTAGATGTAGTGCTCATAGTGAAGGGGTCAAGGGAACATGAACTTGTATTAGAATGAGACTTGAATATCTGCATGAAGCAGGTGCAATGCCTTCAATAATGAATCTCCAATTTTAGAGCTACCTCCATTCTACCCTCCTCTACTCCTCTAGGGACATCATCTCCCCTTTAATGATTTTCTTCAATTTTTTTGTGTTCCAACCCCATTTTTCTATTGTCTACAAGATGCCTTATTCTTTGGAGGGACTAATGTAGACAATAATTATGCCTAGTGCATCCTAGTACATAATGATATGGAGAGCGGGAAAGATGGCAATGCCACTTCTGGTGACACTTTTGTCTACGATGTAGGTGGTACTTTGGATTTCTTGCGAGGTGCGAGGACTGAAAATTCATCTTCAGAGATTCCAAAGGTGGTGAAGGACTCTTCCATAGGGATCCCATGTGATGGAGAATATTTCATTGGCCTGAGAGGTGGTGGGGGCACCTACAAGGTAAATCCTCTAAATGACTGAAGGGATGCAGATTCAAAAGTAGAACATCAGAAAGCCTGCCCTTGGTCATCTTTGTTTGGATTCAAGCCAAATGGGAAGTTAGTGGTCTTGGAGGTGAACAATATTCATATCAAACTAAGGGTATGTATGTTATTTTCATCCTAGATCCTATTATAGAACATTCAATTTCCTCAATGGTCTTAACTTTATTTGGAATTTTTTTGGGGCCAAGGATGAATATTGATATGGTGAGATCTTTTATTAAGAAGAAGTGGACTCTGAAAGGCCAGGTTGAGGTTGCAACGATTCCAAAAGCTTTCTTTTCCTTTGAGCTCACTAGCGGAGAGGACCTTTCATCTTCTATCTGTCGGGGTCCCTAGATGTTTGGAAAATCTTCTCTGGCTCTTTAGAAATGGTCCCCTAATCTGGTTCTTAATGACTCTATTTTTGTCTCTGCTCCAGTTTGGGTAAGGCTTCCAGGTCTTCCTCTAGAGTATTGGAATGAGGATGTGTTTAGAGGGCTTGCGAGTACCTTTGGAGAGTTGTTGTTTATAGACCGTATGACCGCAGCTAGAACCAAATTGGTTTATGCTAGGCTTTGTATCAATATTCATCATCTCTTTGATATTCCTCAGACCATTGATCTAGTGTCTAAGTTAGGAAAGTGGCCCCAACCTCTGGAGTTTGAATCACTTCCTTGTGCATGCTTCGTTTGCAAAAAGCTGGGTCATTGGGTCAACCAATGTCCTATTAAGCTGCAGAGAAAGAATAAGGATAACAAAACCCAACCTAAAAAGATATGGAAATAAAAAGAGAACGATGTTGGGGAGACCTCAGAGGCTAGATCCTTGGCTTAAAATGAGGGCAAGGAGACACAAAAGGAAAACATAAATGCACATATCCCTGGAAACGAGACTCGTATTCCAAAAAGAAAGGCCAGAATGAAATTTTTTATTTGTTGGCTTCCCCACCATCTCAAGAAAGAGTTCAGAACAAGGATAATGACAATAAGGGGGAAATCCAGAATAAAGTCTTGGAAGCAGGGGAAATAGATGAAAGTGTGGGATTGCAGCAGGATGGTGGGATTGCAGCAGGATGTAGAGAAGAGTTTGGGCTGGTATTTTTCAAAGGAGGTGGAAGTGTCTTTGTTACCCTCTCAAATTGAGGATTCTCAAAGCAAGGAGCTAATTTTTCATAATTGTGAACCTTTTGAATATGCGCAACATTGTTACATTGTATAGCATGTATTCTTCTTGAAATCCTTGAATGATTACTCATTGGTAGAGGACATCTCCTTTGTCCCTGAAACTATCCATTCAGGATCTAGATGGGGGGATGAAGTTTCTAATAAGGAGATGGAAGAACAAACTATGGATCTAGAAGAGGGAGATCCTTGGTCTCAAGTTGGAAAAAGGGGAAGTATGAAGATACCTAAAATCCAGAGTGTTACTTCAACAGTAAAAAAAGGGGTCTCAACGAGAAGCATGAAAGTTGATGCTAGAAATCCTAGAAAGGGATGAGGCAGATACTCTAACAAAACTATAAGATAAAATTAGAGTAAACAAAACATAGTGGATGGAAAACAAGTTACCATCCAGGAGACTTGCACCCCAGTTAAAAAATGAAGATAATCTCTTGGAATATTATGGGGATAAATGCGCCTCATAAGCAGGATGTTATCATAAATTTGGTAAGAGATCACAAACCTGATATTATTCTTATTCAAGAAACTAAAATGGCTAAAGATAAAGTTGAAAATATCAAGCTTTTCAAAAATGCCAGAGTCATTGGAAATAGTTCAAATGGTGCCTCTGGAGTGACTGCGGTCTTCTGGAATAAAAAATTCATTAAAGGGGACCCCTTATCCTCTGAATCTAATCTATTGAATGTTAAATTCAATCACATTAGAGATGAATTTTCCTGGTTCCTTTCTAAAATCTATGCTCCTAACACTAAAACCAGAAGAGCTATGTTTTGGAATAAGTTGGCTGACTGCAGGAAGAAATTTTTGGATTGTGCATGGATTATCACGGGTGAATTTAACTCTCCTCTCGGGGACAATGATAAATATGGGGGCTCTCAATCTTAGCTTGATGGTAGACTGGATTTGATGGACATTATTATCCAGCAAGCTCTTATGGACGTGGATTTTCAAGGTATCAACTATACATGGTCTAATAGAAGGGTTGGAAAAGATTTTATTAAAGTTCATCTTTATAGAGCTTTAATTTCCAATTGTTGGTTAAATAGATATTTTTGTTCTCTTACCTCTATTGTTAGAATTGGATCAGACCATTTTCCTATTTAATTTTTGGCTGATCATATCTCTGTTAAAAGAAATTTTCCTTTTCACTTTGAAAAGATGTGGTTATCCCATCTTAATCTGGAGGAAAGAATCAAGGAATGGTGGAATATAGCTATTGATGGCACTGCTATGTTTAGAGTAACTAAAAAGATAAGAAACATTAAGGATAAGATCAACCCCTAGAAGAAAGATATTTTTGGAACTATTTTCCAAGCCAAGAACTCCATTAAACCTCCATTAAACAAGATCTTCAAGATGCACAGGATAATATACAGTAGGAAGGAAATTCCAAAAAAATTATGGACAAGGAGAATGAAATTTTGGTTAAATACCATGACATTATTTCCAAGGAAGATATTTCTTGGACGCAAAGATCTAGATCTCTTTGGCTTCAAGAAGGAGATATAAATACAAGGTTTTTTCATATGATTGCCTTGAAGCATCGTGCAACAAGTAGAATATCCTATATCCAGACTACTAATGGGAGAATTGATAATGAAAAGAACATCATGTCTGAGATGGTCATCTTTTTATCATCTCTCATTTCTTCAGACAAGAATCTAAAAAGGGAGGATCAAGAAAATCTCTTATCTTCTATTGCTTCAATTTTATAAGAGAACCATAATATCTTTCTGGCAACTATCCCTTCAATTAAAGAAATGAAAAAATCCTTTTTTTATTTCTTTTGAAAGGGAAAAATCTCCTGGACCTGATGGGTTCCCTATGTTTTTCTTCTAGAAATTTTGGCATATTGTTGAAAAATATATTTCTAATGTTGTCAAGAGTTCTTTGGATCAAGATCTCTTCTGAAGGAATTAAATGTTACCTTCTTGGTTCTTATTCCTAAAAACCCAGGAGCAGACACTATGGATTTCTTTAGGCCTATCAACCTATGTAACTTAGTTTATAAGATCTTTTTGAAGGTGCTTATGACTAGATTGTTGTCTATCCTTCCTTTAATTATATCGCCTCAACAGTATGGGTTTGTTCTAGGAAGACAAATCCCAGATTCCATTATTAAAGCTTATGAAAAAATATACTCTCTAGAAAGCTAAAAAAACCAAGGTTTTTTCCTTAAACTGGACTTATCTAAAGCCTATGACAGGGTTGATTGGGATTTTATTTGTTGGATGCTAAATTCCTTTGGTTTTGGTGATCGTATTGTCCAACTTATTTTGCAACTTATTACTACCTATTTTGAGGCAGTTAATGTTAATGGGACCTCCTCTCAGTTCTTCAAGCCTTCTAGGGGTCTCAAGCAGGGAGACTCTATTTCACCCATCCTTTTCGCCACTTTGTCTAAAGTTCTTGGAAGATTTTTTCAAAATATGGTTACTAATGGTAACATTCAAGACATCAAAGCTTCCTTTGTTGATCTTACTTGTTCTCATGAGCAGTTTTTCGATGAGACCATCTTAATGGGGTCTTCCTCCATCAAATAGCCTAAGAATATGAAGGAGGCTCTTAATTCCTATACCAAGACTATAGGGAAGCTGATCAATTGGAATAAAAGTTCTTTATTTTTTATCAATACCCCTGAGGAAGGGAAAATAAATATATCTATAATTATTGGTTGTTCCATTGGGGATTTTCCTTCTTCTTATCTCGATCTCGCGTTGGGTTTGAAGTCACCTAACTCATTCTGGTCTTCCCTCATTGACAAATTTAACATAAAGTTAGTAGGATGGTAAGGTGCACTCCTAAGCCATGCTGGTAAGGTTCAACTTTTGAAAGCTACCCTTCAAAATTTGTCTATTTATTCTTTGATCCTTTTTAATATTTCTTCTAAATATGCTAAGAGTATAGAGAGGACCCAAAAGTGATTTTTTTGGTCAGGTGTTGAAGAAAAAAATTTGGCTTTGGTTGCTTGGGAAAATATCTGTAAGCCTAAGAGACTTGGAGGTCTTGGATTAAGGCCTATCAAGGCTATGAATAAAGCTTTGCTGGATAAAAAAGTGCAGAGTACCTTTGGGGAGGAAAAGAAGTGGAATAAAATAATAAAAAGTAAATATCTTTATGCATGTCACTCTATTTCTAAATTTTTTGAGTTAAATGCCCCCATAAAAGGCTCATGTATCCGGAACGACATCCAACAAGCCAAAGACTTGGTAGCTAAAGGTAGTAGGTGGATCTTGGGGAATGGAAATGGTATTTTTTTTTGGGAGGATAGATGACTTTTGGATAGACCTCTGGGTGTTATCCCTACCTTTAATTTCTTTGCAGATGGGAACAAACTCTCATATGGCATTCTTGTTAGCGACTATTGGCACAATTAGGCCTGGGTGAATTTAAATGAGATAAACATTTCTCTTTCTCTTGTCATGAGATCTCTTCAGGATTGATCTATTAGGATGGATACTGATGAATCCTTGGTGTGGGATGCTACCTCTTTAGGAAAGTACTATGTTTCTTCATACCGATCTTTATTGAATCCTGCTATTGATAAACCCCCCTTTTGGGCGCAGCCTTGGGTGAAGCCTCTGATTGCTAAAATTAACATGTTCTATTGGATTTTTCTTCAGAATAAAGTGTTAACTATTGATAACCTCCACAAGAGAGGTTTCACCATGCCTAATAGATGCTATTTGTGCAAGGATGTGGAAGAATCAACTTATCATATAATGATTGGGTGTCCTTTTTCTTGGGAAGTATGGACTAAGCTTCTCCAGAGGTGGAATTTACTCTGGACTTTCCTAGGAGCTTTGCAGGATTTCTTTACCCAATAGATTTCTATTGATATTCCTATAAAAAAGACTTTCTGGTTAATTATGGCTCCTCATGCTATTTGGAATATATGGAGAGAGCGCAATAACATAATATTTAGGGAGATATATTCCTCATCTCTTGTGATTTCTGAAAAAAAAATTAGATGCATTTAAGAAAAATTTTATTTTTTCTGAAATTTAAATCTCTAAACTCTTTGGATTTTGATCTAAGCATCTCCAAGGATTGAGTGTCAGAGGGATTCTCAAAAAAGTAATAGAGAAGGGGTTGTCTCCTCCTAAAGGCTAGGTCAAAGTTAACTTTGATGGTTCGTCCAAGGGGAACCCTGGTCAAGATGGCTATGGGGGTGTTGTGCATGATAGGTATGATAACTATTTGGGGGTAATCGCTTTTCCTTTGGGTGTCCAAACTAACCATTTTTCTAAGGCCATGGGAGCTATGTAGTCTCTTAAAATGATACAAAATCGTCAGTACATAAATGTGCGAGTCGAAGGTGACTCAAATAACATTATTAAGTGTTTAAAAGGAGAATTTAAGGATTCCTGGTCGATTAATCATATAATTACTGAAGCCATTGCAATTAAGCTTTAATTTCTGGTTTTGATTGTGTATGTTTTTTTGACATCAACGTTTCGGATCACACTCCGTGATCCATCATCAGGATGTAAGCGCAAAGAGCATGAAGGATATGTAAAAATAAGATGTAGACTAGGCCTCACTCAATAGATAAAAGAAGGGAAAGGGAGAGAAAGGGCATGGAAAACAAGGGGGAAAGAGAAGACTACCTAAGAGCAAAAAATAAAAAAGAAGAGTTCAAAAAGACTAGGAATTAAAAACCAAAAACAAACTAAAGAAGAGGACAAAAAAGAAAAGAGCAAAAAAACCAATAACTAAAAGAGTCATATATATATATATATACACACACACACACACACACACACACACACATATGTGTGTGTGTGTGTGTGTGTGTGTGACAAAAGAAAAGACCAGAAGAATAACAAATTGATGTGCCTATTGAGTGAGGCCTAGTCTGCATCTTATTTTTACATATCCTTCATTCTCTTTGCTCTTACATCCTGATGATGGATCACGGAGTGTGATCCAAAATGTTGATGTCAAAAAAGCATACACAATCTAAACCAAAAATTCTAGCTTAATTCAAATGGATTGTGGAAATCTGATCGATTTAAGCCATTGCAATTATCAATTCATTTAATAATCTTTATATCTCTCACGTGTACAGAGAGACCAACTTGGTGGCGAACGCTTTTGCCAACCTGGGTGTCAAATCACCTGACATCATCACTTGGCATGGTGAAAAGGAAATAAATGAGGACACTTTATCCCTCATAAGGTTTGATAAGACCAACAACAAAGTGGGAGTTATTTTAAGTAATCATGATAATGACACATAATCTTTTAGGGTACAATGAAGGTTTATTTAATTGCCCAAAAATATTTGGTATTGTTAAGGCAATTAACTGGCGTTACGTATTGTGGTTCATTGTTTTTGTTTGGCTAACTCAAAGCTTCTTCATTCAGGCTAATCTCTCTTCTATGCGTTTTGAGATTTTCAAAATGGGAGGAGGGTTAAAACACAAGGATCCCCTTAGGTGCGATAAGTGGAAAAATGAGTTGAAGGTTTGGAATAAACTGAAGAAGGGGGGTATTACGCCGTATTTAGAAAGGCTTCATGACTTTGACAATAATATTACCAAGCAGTTTGTCGATGGTTGGAAGGAAGGCTCTGTTGTGTCGTGTGGAAAACAAATTTCCCTAAATGAAGAGTTCGTCGCAGATGTGATGGGTATTCAACACAGAGGTATGAAATTATTTAAGGATAGTAAGATTTCTAATAGATTTGTTACTATGTTTCTTAAAGATGATGCTGAGCAGGAAAAACTTGTTTGTTCTTCCAGTTTCTACAATGTGGACCACATCAAGCAGATGTGGAGGAAAGTTCTTATTTCCCTTATGGAGTGTATTACTGGTGATGGTCATTATACTATGGCTCATAGTTACCATTTTGTTTTGTTAACCTCATTATCTTTTGTGTTCCCTTAATCATAGTATTAAGGATCATAAGAACAAATCTAGCAAGTCTGTGCTCCATGAATGGCTCATTTATTTGATTTATGAGTTCTATCATGACAAAGTCCTGGAAACGGTCTAGAAGTTCGTGGAACCTAAAAAAGAAAATTTGAAAAGGAGATTAGAGGAGTCTGGAAGTGGGAACACGAAAACGTTGTCCCCTATTTCTCTCAAAAAACCTAAATGCAACCTGGATAAGCAAAATTCCAATGATGAGAAGGGTATGGAAACTGAAGATGATAAAGGTCAAGAGGAGATGTCAATTGATCCTCTTGGTAATAAAAATATTGAGGAGGAGGGAATGGACACAAAAGAGGATGATAACGAGAAAGATGAGGAAGAGAAGATGGAAATTAATATGGTTTTTGGTATGCCTGGTAATGTTGAGGTTCGTCAGGGTTTGGGCAAGATGCAATTTCTTGGGAAACATGGTTCAGATCATGGCCTCCCCAGGAATATTGAATCTCTACAGGATCCTACGCCTGGTGCCTCTATGAAGGATTAAATCCCTAAGTCGAAGGAGCTTAAGGATAAGCTGAAGAGAAAGACAGAGGAGAAAATCCATGTCCTAGTTGATTATGCGAGCTCCGTGAAACATGATATGTCGATTTATTCTGAAGGATCCAATGAAATGATTGAGGATTCCAAAGATGAACATACTTCCAAAAATAATATGGACCCAAATGAAGATAGTGTTTAGGTTTTTATTGAGGATATGCAAGATAAGAGGAAACCCACTTTGGGTGTTCTTCAAACGGCCAAGGCTATGTCCTTGTACTCTTTTCGGCTAAATAGATGGACTTTCTATGAGATTAAGATCCTTAACTTGAAGTATCATGCTCTCTCCTCTAAGATTGAGAATATTGAGCATGGTCATCAAGGTGACACTTCTATGACCAAGAACAAGTCTGCTAGCTTGCTAGAGGAGAGATTGGAGAGTTTGTGTACAAAAGTGGAGAAGAAGGAGAACACGTTGAACAAGATCCTCCATCACAATAATGACAGCATCAAATATTCTATCCAGAATCTCAATGCCTTGGTGTAAAATCTGGAAAGTTCTTTCCATGAGAAAACTACCACCAATTTGAATTCTAACGCTGGGGATGTTGTTGGTCAAGGCTCTGGTACTGGGAGAAGGATAAGGGCAAGCATGAAGAAAAAAATGACTATTGTTCCGAAGGAGATTATGGATCTCAAGGCGATCATTCAAAAGATGTCTAATCTTTAAGAGAAGGTGGCGGGTACCCTCGGGGACCTGGCCTAGGTTTGGTTTCATGTTTCTCTTTCTTTCGGTTTTTGCTGCTAGTTGTGCCGCTTCACTGGTTTTTTGGTGTTGGGTGTCTACTGGTTTTTGCCAGCATTTTTTCTAGAGGACCTTATTGCTTATCTTAATGTAATCTATTTGTAAAGGGTTTTGGATCCCTTCAAAACCTGTTTTTGAAATTAATCAAAAATAATTATGTTGTGTTTATAAATAAATGTGTTTTAAGTATGTAAGTAATAGTTGGCTTATGTGATGTTTTCATTTGTTCCCAATGGGATGGGCAATTGGCAATTGCTAACGGTTAGCAATCTTAACCAAAAACCAAGTAGTATTATTCATGGTACCTATTGTGCATCAAAAATCAATTCTGGATTTGTACACATTGCATATGGTAATCAATTACACATCTTTTTGAGACTATATCATGTTCTACATTGTTACATTCCATTATTCTATGTTCTACAAATGATATCATTTGGGATTGGAAAACAAAGAAAAACTTTGATCCTTATGGTTGTGAAGTGTGTGGAAGTAGCATGTCAAATTGTAGTTGGTGGCAGTTATAAAGGATCTAGAAACATCTAATCACAAGCAATCTCAAAGACAAAACTACAATCCATATGAAATTCATTTGGTTGAAGCTAGATCTTTTCTATTGGAGGCGTCGGTGATAACTTGGTTGGCCAAGTTATTTAAAACATGTTAAAAACATGGATAATCATTGTTAGCCCAAAATGGTTGTGAAGGAGGTTCGAGACCCCAGGAAGAAAACTTGGATGAAGCAAAAAAACTAGATGAACAAATGGGGCATCGACTTGCAATAATGTCCTAAAACTAATGAATAAATAAAAATTTATGTGATTGACAATTTTTAATTACCATGTGGACAAAGCAAATTGAGTGGAAAAAGCATACTACATCAAAGAGTTTAATCCAAGGGGAAGTGAGACTATTAGTTGCACTATTAAGGGTGAGATCACATCATCTTAGGTGTGAGACCGATAGGTGGAAGATATCTAAGGAAAATTGTGAAGAAAGAGTCTACATATTCTGCAATAAGGGAGGGATAGAAACAAAATGACACTTCATCATGGAATGCACAACTTATGAGGATATCCATACTCAATATGAAAAGGGCTAGAAGGTTAATAACATGCACCAATTATGAGGAAGAAAAGATCAACCAGACAACCAACTTCCTTGTCAAAATTAATAGTAGGAGGTCCAACATGGAAAAGAACATGAAGATAAATTAAGGATGTTTCTCTCGGTCTCATAGGCTATTTAGTCTTGTGAACGTCATTAAAATATTCCCTTCCTTCATACACACCTTTTTCATCTTAATATATTAAACAAGTTAAAAAAAAATAGAGACAAATATATTTAAAAACAAAATAAAAAAATTCACATGATGGACTAATTGGGTGGTTCAAAGGATGACATATTTTGTAAATGGATTTTCACACATATGTCGAAGATAACACTTTTTGAATTCTTGGTGCCAGGAATTGGCCAACTCCAATATAATTTTGGTATGATCAAAACACAATTTAGGCAGAGAATTCAATCCCTGTTCAAAATTTCCCTTGAAAGAATCTTTAATGGTGAATGAAATGGATTATTTTGAATGCCTACCCCACTCTTGTGACTTTATTCAAATGCTTTTTTGCTTTAAAAAATTGCCAACTCTTAAGGCTGAAGGAAAGATAATGGTTATGATTCCACATTGAACTTGGTACAACAAACACATAGAGTTTTACATCATTGTTGCAGACACAAAATGTTGTATAATATACCACGGTAGAAGAAATCGGGAAAAAATCTGAGGGAAAGTCGAAGGAGGTAGTTTCTTACATATGCATATTAGTTGTCTCTTATATTACCAGACACCCAACCTCTCACATTCTGTTCCATATGCAAATTCCCTCCTTTTCCCTTTCTCCATATTTGAAATTGGTGATGGCATTGCTCGGTGAGTCGGTGGGACTACCTATCAGAGCAAACTAATTTTTTATTACATTTAAATATTTATGTACAATAAATTTATAAAACATATAAAAAGTATTTAGGGGATCCCTAATTTTTATCAAATTACCAGAATATGAGACAAATATAACTTGGATTCATTTAAATTAAATTAGAATTAAAGCTTAAAGAAAATAGAATGTAAAAATATTATATTTAAATATTTTAACTATGATGTCAAATTATCAAAGAAAAACTTGTGTGAAATTCATTAAAAGGACATCGATTTTTACAACAATAACATGTAACTTGTATATTAATGAAAAATAAGCATTACTTGCTATTGTGTATTGGCAAAGTGTTTTTAATTTGAAAACTATAATTTAGTTTATTATTAAAAATAAATATAACATTTTTAAAATAATTAGTACTAAAAATAAATGCCCACAATCTAATGGCAAAAACTCATCATATAAAATTTATATTGAAACTCAAGGTAGGAGTTTGAAGAACTTGCCCTCAATTGAAGTTGTATTGATTGTATTTTTCACTTGTAGGAAAAGACTATTTCTAAGTGGAAAAACACACGAAATATTGACGATGACTACCCCAATTGACCTTGATGAGATTGATTCAGTCGTCTTTGAGAGGATTGTTGCGCCTCAAGATGATGATGTTGATGATTATGGCCAATGTTTCAAGTAGTGTTCTTGAAGGACTTAAGTCAGGGACTTTCCAAGGAGAAGCATCCTCATGACCTCCTACCCCCTAGCTTGCCATTGGCTACATTTGAGTTTTTGGAACTTTCATAGTTTAATAGGTTGACTTTGTGCAAAGTTGCAAACTATATTGTAATTGACATTCTGGCATCTGTCTCCATCTAGTTATTTTTTATGCTATTGTGGCATGTTTTGTGCAATGTAATCAGGGATATGAACATCGAATATCAACAACAAAAATCTATTTTCTACAATTAATGGGTTGAACACTAGATTTTATTTGCTCTCAAAATATCTATGCTATGGAAATGCCCTTTCATTTTCAAACGAAGTAATTTTTACTATTTTTCTTAATTTTTTATGATTTTTTGTAATATATTATTTCATTGTGATAGATTTTACATTCATATGCATTGGCAAAAGCCTCCTCCCATCAACTACCTTATGGGAAATTCCTCCATAGCATCTAACTTTTAATTAATTACAAACATATCTAATGTGTTTGTTTACTAACCTACTAATTATATTATAGATGTAACTTCATGCCAAAAATAGATGGATAGAAGAAGAATTTTGATTTTCATGTTTATGTAGAAATGCTCATGGTATAGTTGATGTCAAAGATGAGAAAGTGTAACAAAGATACATGGTCAAAAAAGCAATTGCACTTGACTTAAATAGGATTGTGTGGTGCAGGCATACTAGCAAAGTGCAAAAATAGAAAATACCAGGAACAAGAAATTGATTCACCATTAAGTCAAAATGAACTGACCTTTCAACAGTTAGTGAGACAAGTAGTGATACATAAAAAGTCTAACGACCAACATAAACAAGCATGTAAACTAGCGCTTGCACCGAAAGAGGTGCAAGGGTTAGCCGATAGGAAATATATAAGTTAATATATTACAGAGAACAATTTGATATGTGCCTGTAAGATACATTAAAGTAGTTTAATGTAGAATATTTTATATAAAAAATAGTTTTTTCTATACACTTTTAAAATATATAAGCAATTATTTGTATAAATTTATTGACCATATTTATCAAGGAAGTTATTTAAATATTATAAATTTGAAAACAATTAATAAATTCTAATTCACAAATGATAAATGAGAATTAAAAATAATTAAAAAAATCATTTATCATTTACCAAAATGTTATGGATTTGTTTTTAGCTCTATAGAATAATTCTAAAAATTGTTTCTTGATATTTGAATTTTACAAATAAGAAAACAAAATTCCCTATAGACACTAAATAATACATTAGGAAGTTTAATTCGTATTATTTATTAAAAATAAAATAATAAAAAATCCAAATATTATAAAGATTAACATAAATATTTAAATTAAATTTAAAAAAAAATAAAAGATTAGTCTAAATGATTACCAAACATCATGAACATCATTGGGTACTTTGAATGGTTGCCTTCTTCAGCTCCCACACTGAATGAGGTGTCATGTCCATCAAACCATATTCATGCCTTCAACATACCTCTAACCTCGAATGTATATATCATCTTTATTGCTTGGAATGCTCAATGCCAAATTCATTTCCATCTCAACTTGCACTGAGTTGGTTGTTGACCAAACTTAAATTTGTATTGATACAAAATAATTAGAAAGTTGTAATAAAACTAATAATAAAATTCATCATAAAATTAAAAAATATAAGTAGTGTAATTTTGAATAAAATATAATATATATTTTATAAGATTTAAACATAAATTAATAAATTTACATATTTTACAAATTTTTTATTTATAATTTTTTTTAAATAGTTTCTTTGAAATTAGATTTCAGATTTATAATAAATAACATTAATAATAATACAATTTATTAAAAAATTAAAAAATTAAAATATTATATATATATAAGATTTAAACATAAATTAATAAATTTACATATTTAAAATATTTTTATTTATCATATGTTTTAAATAAATATAAATATTTAAGTGGTTTATTTTACTTACATTTTTTAAAATATAAGTATGCTAGTATTTACTCATCTTAAATATATAATTATATCAAAGAATGTCAAAATTTTATGAAAATAAAATGTTTTATATATATATATATATATA
>MU228212.1:1192814-1219600 GCA_018584345.1 Thuja plicata
AGGTTTTTACTTTACATTATAATGTCATTTTGTAAGAGAGAAAATATAGTCCTTCCAATTCATTGTTTGATTTATTTATTTATAATCTACTAAATATAATTTATAAATATATTTATAATAAAATTTTCGTATAAATATTAAGATAAATTTTTTGGTATAAATATTTAAATAGTTTATGTCCAATATCCATTACAATAGTTTCAGATACAGTTTCAATCTTTGCCACGATTTCATTTTCTAGCAAGAGTTGAATGGATATGGTCTTTTGTTTTAGATTAATTTTGATTAGCAAGTTTTCTACTTCGTTAACATATACTCTGTAATCTATCATCAAAATATTTAGAATTAATATTTGCCATTTCTTTTTATGTTCCAGAAATATTTTTGGATCAATTAATTACAAATAATAAAACTAAGTTAATACCTTTAAAAGTACAACTATAAAATGTGCTCTATAAAAAACAAATTTAATAAGGTTAAGATTTGATTTGGCGAGCGAATTAATGCATTCATATCTGGGGTTCTTCGGCTACGTGGCTGCTCCTCCTGTCTGCATTCCTGGCAGGCGCACGTCTTTGAGGCAAGGTGGTAGGTGGAGGTGACATCCTCCTCCACATAGGTCTATGTTCGCCTAACTCCTCCCTCTTTCTTTAATGCTTTGTACGTTGCATTTGTGTTTTGCTTCTGTGTTAGGTTATTAAATGGAAATAGACTCTGAAGGCGTTGTTATAGCGCCATAACTCTCCATTACTGTGTCTTCGCCTCCCAAGAAAACCTTCAGCGAAGCCGCTCGTGCTTCTTTGGCATTGATGGACGCATCCTTTGAGTGCCATGTTGGGAGTCCAGGCGAAGAAGGTAAGGGTGCTGGAAACTCGGGTAAATTTGTTCTCATAGCGCCTAATAACTCTATGCTCAAAGAAATAACTAGCGAAAAATATAGACTTAAAGATGTTGCCATATTTTTTGCATGTGTATATACTAAAAAGTGCCCTGCTAGGAAATTTATGGACGACTAGTTTCATAACTTTTGGAATTTAAAATTAGGGCTTCGGATTTCCTTCTGCAGACAAATTCAAAAAGGTTTATTTGTTATTTTTTTGCTAATCATGAGGCCCAGACCGCTGTGTTGTAGCGCCAATACTGGTCTATGGGCAAAACCTCATTTTGTGCCCTAAGCTGGTCACCTGAGGCTGTTCATGATGAAATTTTGGCTTTGTCCTTCCTGCGATGGCTTGTGGTTAAAAATGTCCCTCCCTTCTGGTGGAAATTTATACTGCAAATTGTTAACCCTATTGGTAAACTTGTCAGGATGGATGACTCCTCTCGGCTTGTCCCTCATATGGATGCTAGAGTTCTTGTCTCTATACAGCCAGGGATTGACATTCCGGATTCTATAGATATTAACATTGAAAAAGAAACCTACTCATGTTCAATTGAAATACTTGGTGGCCTTAATGCCTGTTTCCTCTGTAAAAAAGAGGGGCATCTCCGCAAGGAATGTCCCATTCTCAATAGGAAACCTATGCCGAACTCTAAACCTACAGAAAACACTTCTCCTATATCGGTGAAAGAGGCAGAAGTTGATCTTGAGAAGTCCAAAAACCCTAGTAGCGACACTCCTATTATGCAGAATACTGATGTTACTCATGACTCCAACAACGATATCCCTATGCAATCTACTCCTAACACAAAACCTCTAGCTCCTAATGCTTGTGAGGAAGAGATTCCTGATGGGTTTCAGCCGGTTTCCCGTAAGACCAACAAGTGGAGGAAAAATACCCAACAAAAGAATGCTCAACAATTGGTTCTTGATCAACTCAGGGGAGCTAATCAAGGCTCTACTTCGAAGCAAACTTTCACTAGCTCTCATGCGCTGATCCAGAGCTCTGAGGTTGATATTACGCCCATCCCGTGCTCTGGCCCCTCATTGGTCAAATCTATGGTTCAACTATTCGAAGGATCTAGATCTAGCAATGACCAAGTGGATATAAGGGATGATTGTGGATTGTCACAGATGGATCATTTGTGTATTCTCCCCAACTCCCCCCTTGTCTCGATCTCACCCTTGCCACTTCTAGTTCCCAACCCCAAAAGGTTTTCAAGGAAATTGATAATGACTTTATTATTCAAGTTGTTCCTGCTGTGAACATATACAAGGAAGGTGTGGGCCCTAGAAACATGGTGACCTCTTCCCGTCCTACTGACATCGAAAGTAAGGATAAGAACTAGAGTAATGCTTCAGATGCTATCCATTTCAATGAACTTAACTCTGAGGATGATGGTTCCAATTTTGGTGATGGAACTGCTAAACTTAGAAGGCGGGGTCGACCTACCGGATCTAAAAATAAAAACACTATCTCTAATGATAAGAAGGTTGGCTTAGAGAATATTATTAAGGGCTCTACATGCAGCTCTTAAATTGATTTGTGTTCTTACCTTTATTTTAACCATGAATTGTATCTCTTGGAATGTGAGAGGTCTGGAAGCTCTAGACAGGAAAGTGGCTATTAAGCGTTTTCTCGACTCTCAGAACAATGTTGTTTTTCTAATGTTGCAAGAACTGAAAGTTGTTAATTTTCAACTTGAAACTAGTCTTGATTATATTTGGAAAGATGTTGTTAGGATATTATCTAGTCACCCTAAAGGTCGTGGTGGAATTGGCCTATTGATCAATCCTAAATGGGTCAAATCTATTATTGATGTTGGTGTCTCCCCATGTAACAGAATGGTGTGGGCTACCCTTAATATAAACAACAACTTAGGTATCTGCTTTGTTTACGCATCTAATGACTATAAGGAGAGGGTTGACCTATGAAACTGGCTTTCTACTCTTCCTGATATACCATGGATTATAGGAGGTGACTTCAATATGATTGAAAATCAGGATGATAAACATGGTGGATTACCTTTTGAATGGAAAAAAAATAGAAAAACTTGCTTGGGATAGGCTCAAACATGCCAAAAACCTCTTTGATCCTTTAGCTGACGTTAAAAATGGCCCCTCCTCCCTTTGCTACACCTGGTGCAATTTTCAGCAGGGCAGCAATAGAATCTATTCTAGGCTGGACAAATTCTATGCTAATAAAGACTTCTCTTGCATTCCGAATGATAAAGGCATCTTTGTTAACGTTATCCCTACTGCTCTCTCCGACCATCATCCCATTATAACCATATTCGCCTTTGGGAACCCTGCTCCTCATCCTAGGCCTAAGGGTAGTAAATTTTTTCTTACTACTAAACTGCTTTCCGACCAAAATGTTCTTACTGCCATCAACATTATCAGACTACTTAATAAAAACAATAACCAGCTCTCATCACATATTGATAGATGGAACTACAATGTCTCTTCCTGGCAGAAACTTCTCCAAACTATTGGTCAAAAAAGAACCAAAGACTATAGGTTCGAAGGAAAAATTTTGACTGAACAATTTCACTCGGCTGAAATGGCTGTTCAAAATTGCCCCCAAAATCAACACCTTGTTTTTCATGTGGCCATGGCCAGAAATGCTCTAAGAGCTCATCAATGTGTTAAATATCAAGGTGCTAAGATTAGGTCTAAAGCCCACTAGATTCAGGAACTGGAAGGGGATAAAGGATCGAAGTTTTTATTCAATTTCCTTAAGCACAAACAAATCAAGGAAAATATTGATAGAATTCTCATTGATAACCAAGAGATCATTGATCCTATTAACATTCAAACGGCATTCACTAACTACTATCAGAACCTCTTCACCACGGAGGATTCTAAGGAGGCTGAGGCCCTTAGAGAGGAAGTTCAAAAAATTATTCCTTGTAAAATATCTAGCGAAGATGTGGATACCCTCAAACAAATTTTCATTGAGGAAGTTAAAAGCGCCATTTTGGCTCTCAAAGATGACAAGGCCCTTGGCCCGAATGGTCTCCCCATAAAATTCTATAAGGCCAATCTAGATTGGGTTTGTAGTGATCTAGTTCTTGAAATTTATTCTGAAGCCTTCTCCTCTGGATCCCTTGGCAGCAACATTAATAAGGGTATTGTTAAACTTATTCCTAAGGATGGGGATAAGGCTCTTATTAAAAACTGCAGACCCATTACTCTCCTGAATGTGTCTTACAAGATTCTGGCTAAAATCTTGGCCCTTAGACTTGTCAAGATTCTCCCTAAATTTATTTGTGCCACCCAGACCGGCTTTATCAAAGGTAGATATATTCTGGAGAATCTTATTACTAGTTGGGAGGCCATGGAATGAGCAAGGACCTCCGGGCAGGATGCTGCTATGTTTTTGTTAGACTTCGAAAAAACTTATGACCGTGTTGAGTGGAAATTTATATCGATGATGCTTCATGCTTTTGGTTTTCCTGTTGAGTTTTGCACGTTTGTTAATGTCCTGCTCAGGGATGTTATGGCTCAAATTGATATCAATGGATCCTTGTCCCCATCCATCTCCCTCGGTCGTTCTATCAAACAGGGTTGTACTCTTGCCCCTGCCTTATTTGTTATTGCCTCTAATGCCCTTTTCTACCTCCTTAGAGGCAATTCCCTCTCTCCCATGGTCAAAGGTATTAAGCTTCCGGATGACTCTGATCTGACCGACATACAATTTGTTGATGACACCTCCTTATTCTTGGAACTTACTCTTGATAACATTGAAGCCCTGCACACCAAGTTCCAAATCTTTTCTAGGATCTCTGGTGCCTGCATCTCTTGCTCTAAGTCCACTTTGCTAGGATGGAGAGACAACCCGCCTGATTGGCTGGATAGGTTTGGGTACCAATGGGGTGGTCCCAAGAAAATTTTTAAATATCTGGGAATCCCCTTTTCCATTGACCCTTCCCTTAAGGAAATGTGGGATTGGATCAGGAACAAAATTTCTAAGAAACTTAATAATTGGAACAATAGATTTCTCTCTGGCTGGTCGAGTCCAGGTCTGTCAAAAGATCCTCTCCTCTTATAATATATATTACTCTTTTGTTTGGATGTTCAGCAGATATCAAATTCTTGAAATCCAAAAAATCATCAGGAAATTCCTTTGGTCTGATGGCAAAGGGAATTGTAAGATACAGGTTGTTAAATGGACCTGGTGTCATATTGATAAGCAATTAGGAGGTCTTGGCTTAAAGGACCTCAGACTTCAAGGAATTGCCTTAGCTGCTAAGTGGATCTTCCGGGCTCTTGAGGTTGATGAACCCTGGAAAGTGCTGATAAGACATAATATCCAAAGAGGAGTCCCTAAACATGCCAAGTCTTGGAGAGCTCTTCCAATGAGTGATATCATTGCTGGTACGTTCCACGTGTTCACCTAGGGGTCTGCTGTCTTTAAGTCTATCTGGAAAGCTTGGGTGATTGTTAGAAAACATTTGAATAACACTAATGTTGTCAATAATAAATGTGTCCAATGTGAACGTTCAATATGGTGGAATCTTACCCGCCACTCCAAACCCCTTGCTCTTGTTCAGGGATGCTCGGCTAAGACTTGGAATGTTGCTGGTATTTCCTACATGGCTGATATTTTAGATAATGAAACTCTTGTTAGCTGGGAATGTATCAGCAATAGCTTTAATCTTCCCCCTCACATAAAATAACTTATAACATGATTGCTAAGGCTTGTAAGGACCTTGACCTCCCCAAAGAGTGTAATGTGGATTCCCATAGGTTCCTTGGCTTCAAATGGGTTGATGGTACTGCCCTGGCTATGGTTAAGGCTAAAAATATCTACACAATCATTGCCCACAACTCTGATATTATTGATCATATCAACTCCCTCTGGTACTCTAGTTTTGATACCCTTCATTGGAAGAAGTACTTTGCTTGGTTATGGAAAGGTCCCATAGCTCCTGAAATCAAATGTTTTAAATGGCTTTTGATCCTTAACAGACTACCTTTGAGGATGGATTTTGCCAATGATACCTATTGTAACTTCTGTAAGCTTCCTGAAACCTGCAGACATATTTTTTTTTATTGTTTTATTGTTGAGAGATTTGGCTTATGTTTGGTATTATCACTCCTAATCATGTGGATATTGTAGAAATTATTACTGGATATATTCATGGGCTTAAAAAAGATGCTAATCTCTTTTGGTTTATCCTTTCTTCTCATATTCTCTGGCATATTTGGAAAATTAGGAATGATAGGTTTCAAGGTGTTTCCAGAACCCTTACTGGGTCTTTTCGTAGACTCATTTTCTCTAAAATTGTCTCGCAGGTTACTCTCACCTTGTGAATTGACAAGAAAAAGTATGACAAATTTCTGAAGGATAGATTTGCTACGATGTTTATTTACGAGCTAAAGGACTGGTTTGATTGGTGCAAGATTTCAGACAATCCCGCCAATTTTGATGAAGCTCTTGCTAAGCTCACGCTGGAAATGAAAAAGGAGCAACAACCCACCTGTGGATAAGTGCCTCATGCTTTCCCAATCCAAACTGGACAGAACATCGCCTAGATGGAGGGACCTCAAGGATGGACAGCCTGGATCGACAACTTTCAAGACCTATTGCACTAATGTTCCTTGTTGATAAATCTCAATTTTGTACTCACTCGATAGTGTTGTAATCTTCTTTCTGCTTTGTTGTACTCCATGTAGTTTTGGACTTATGTTGTAAGGCTGGGCCTCTAGCTGGTTGTTTTGTTGTATCTTTTTTATTCTCGATAGTTAATAAAAAAAAAAATTTAATAAGGTTTCGTATTTTTGTAACTTGGATTGAACCATCCACTTTATAGTTTTGAT
This sequence comes from Thuja plicata, assembly GCA_018584345.1. NCBI lineage: Eukaryota > Viridiplantae > Streptophyta > Pinopsida > Cupressales > Cupressaceae > Thuja > Thuja plicata. Next base: position 1,199,521 of record MU228212.1, read on the forward strand.
ACTGATGTGGATGTTCTTGGCTAATACTCTAATTTTAGCCATATTCCTATATTGCTACCCATAACTACTTTCATTTCCACCAAAATTCTATAACAATGTATTCTTCATCTAATATAATATAATAAAGCAAACTGTAAAAAATGGATTAAGGAGATAGTAGTCAAGAAGAAAAAAAAATTGCAGTTAAGGATCAGTAAGGATCAAAATAACGAGAATCAGAATCGTCTCGGAATCGGCAAGGCCGAATCGAATCGCGAATCGCCAATGAATTGGAATCGAATCGAATCGCCCATGAATCGGCAAATTTTAAAAACACTTAAAATTTAGAGATTTTAACAATTTAAAACTTATTTCATGCACCCTTTATTGAATATAACTTAAACACACTATAACATCATCAAATAGAAGCTAACATACATAAACAAGGAACATAAATAATAAATCCATCAAATGCATTACATATTTACGCAGCCTAGAAGCATGAGTTAAGATTGGAATGTCACATAGTATCATAAAAACATTTAAACAACAAAAACACTTGTAATCATAGCATCATGAATCATGAACATACCATCATATACTTCAAGTGCAAGTTCAACATCAAAGATTCAAGAATCAAAACATTAAAATTAAATCATTACATCAGTTCAAGTATCATTGTTTTAAGTTCAACTAATGGATTAATAATTTATTGATATTCTTCTTCTTCATCATCATCATCTTCTATATGGAGCCTAATAAGACTCGAAGGTTAATTTTCCCCACTTTTATCGATGTAGTTTCCACCCCAAATTATTAAGTGGGGGTTTGGGGGCAAAGCTCAACCAACTTTAATTATTTTACAAGGCATCGAGAGTTATTTTTCAGCTCCATAAGACATCAAATCATAAATGTATGTAAGATGAAAGACACAAAAAACAATTTAAAAAAACAAGTGTTTTTTAAATTTTTTTTGACTTAGACGGTCGATTCATGCCGGTTCACACATGGCGATTCAGGCGATTTTTTGATGAATCGACGATTCAGGCGATTCATGCCAAAAATCCACCTGAATGATTCACTGGCTCCCAAAAAATCGGGGAGGGTGAATCGAATCGCGATTCTCGTTACTCTGGTAAGGATTTGAAAGAAAAGTCAGAACAATTATATGAATTTATATATTAATAACCTGATTCAAATCAATTGTTTGCATTTATTTACATTGTCTTTTATTCCCCGCATAGAATGAGATTATTTTATTAGATTTGAATTTATAGAAATTAATAGAAAGGGCAGAATGAAAGATTAGTTTGTTACATTTTACCCTGATTAAAACAAATGAGCTCGAGGAGAAGATGATAACGAACATCAAAAGCTATTCAAATCAATTAGCTCTCAATCATCGATGCAACGCAACATAAAATTGAATGCCTGATTACAACAGACCTTTCAAACAAATGTGATCGGCAGGTTTAAGCCTACTTCCAGTAGACTTGTGCACAACCGTTGGAAGCATAGACTGGCATGTGAACTATGTAACAGAGTGCCTAAAAGAAATTGCAATCTCCTTGAATGTCATGATTGCAGGATATGCACAAAAATAGAATAATATATTTGTTGATAGTTCTTTTCATACTTTCAAGCAATTTCCAATTGCAGACATAAAGCCAAAGTCTTTACTAGTGTCCTCCCAGCCTGTGCTGAAATGGGAGCTTTGTTACTTAATTATTTACAGAATGTCTCCCAATGATGTATGGTCCCCTCTACTGTCATTGCCGGATATCCCAAAATATAGATAACTAATGAGACATATTTTACTTAGTTCTCTGTGGTTTCAGTCTTCAGCCATAACTACTGTAAACTTTCCAAACATAGAGTAGAATTGGTGGTTCCCTTTAGTTAGCCTAAGACAAAACCATGGATGTCCCGATTAGTCTTGATTAAATATATTCTATCAAGTTTCGTCAAAAATTTGATGAGCTCGTTTATTTTCACATATTATAGGTGTGTATATTTAATCCAGATTCTCAATGAAAAGCCACATGCATACTCCCACTATACCCCACTTCTACAGTGCACTCACCTGAAAAAAATGCAATAATTAAATTCGTAAAACTCGCGCAGAAAAAACAAAAGTTTCATGGCAATGGGGAAAAATACCGACTACCAGAAACTAGCGTGAGACAACCTTCCGGTCACTTGTTTCTCCCCAAAAGAAGCCTATCGGCTAATAAAACATCAAAAAATCAAAACCATAGGCACGATCACCATCAAAATGTACATTGAGATATTCCCCGATTCTATCATCCTATTAATCATGGAGAACATATTACATAAATATGCCCCATTGGGTCAGTCTTGGTCTCTATGTCCACGAAAATAAGAAATAGAACACACTCGAGATTATTATGATGTAGAAGAAGTACCCGATCACGAGTGATATCTACTAGTACAAATGGAAAGATGTGAAACAATCTGCAATTTCAATAATAGGGGTCCAAATTAGCTTTCCCATGCCCTAGCAGCATGGAAACGGAGAAAAGGAATGCTTTAAGAACAGTTAAAAACATCATAAGGTAGAATTTGTAGAAATTGACAATATTGATCCAAATCTTTGAAAATCGATCCTGTCAACAAAAAAGCAAATGTGGATCACACATTGTGCGAGAACAAAATGCTGACTTCGATTACAAATATTGGTCACACAAGTTGTGCGAGAATAAAATGCTAATATGGTAGTTGACAGTGCAGAAAAATCTTTGTGGGGGGTTCTACCACAGTACCACTTATCAGACCGCGTCCCCCTTACCAATGTTCAAATACAATGGGGCCTTAGCCAAAAAGGCAAACCAAAGACACAAACATGAAACATCTCAAGGACTACAGCCTTTGGGAGGCTTTGTCAGTATGCCACAAATTAAATGTTGAAAGAAACTATTTGTCTAACTTTATTATGAAGAAAATTACAATGTGCAAGTATACATGCAATCCTTGTCAATAGAAAATACTTACGTGAATATTTTAAAACATAGCATAACTGTAGCCAGGCAATCAGAGTTACCTTCAAATGTCTAGGAGATGAAAAACATAATTAAGTCCATATATTTTCTGAATAATCTGTTTTTTTTCATGCATCTAAAAGTACTAAAACTATATTCTTTGCAACTAGATATGTGAACCTAAGTTGCCGATTTGAATGCGGATGCCGATGCCGATGCAGGATGCAGGTGCACGGATGCATGAAATTTTTTTTTGGGGGGATGCGGATGCATTTGGATGCATATATATATATATATTACCATTGTGTAAATATTATATTATTATTTAATGAATTCTCATACATTTGAAATATATTGTAACATTAATAAAATGTATATTATAATATATATAAAATAATTAAATATAACTATAAATAACAACATACTAAATAAAATAATTAAATATAAATATATAATATATATTATTACATAAAATAATTAAATAATGATATATATCAAATAAGATAATTAAATATACATAAAATATTAAATATAAATATACATAAAATAATTAAATATTCATCTTTTAAATATGCAAAGACACCGATGGTATTCTATTTTCTGTATATGTGCTGCAGCATTTGAAGGATTTGACAGCAAAGCTTTCACAGCACAGGCAGTCGGATGAGCAGCGAGGACACTGGCAAAGGATGATCCTTATTCCAAACAACAACGCTTTTTTTTTTTTTTTTAAATTTTTTATGAGTCAATGCGCATCCATAGGGCATCCACCCCGCATCCGCCTCAACCCGCTTCCGCCTCACCCCGCATCGAGCGTCCAGGAGCCCACATCGGTAACTAAGATGTGAACTATAAGGATGGATTAATCTATTAGCCTTTCCAATAAAAGACGGGATACTTTCCTTATAGAACAAGTAATATTAGTTGTACATGACCCAGAGAAGATGCACATCCATCATAACAATTAACCAATAAATATATTTATATTGACCTTTGAGAGGGAAAAATTAGCAATTACATCCTCATCTCATGAGCCTAAGCATAAGATAAATTAATGAAACAAAGAAAACTGTAGGGTACATCATATCATGAATACCGAATGCAGGTAAGCTGAGCTGTCTGCTTGTCAAAGGCACAAACAAAAAACACTTGTTAATAGTTTGGTACCATAATGCTTCACCATCACAAATAAGTGCCCAAGAACTCGTTCCATAGATGAACTAAGGACTAAAAAGTTCATCTGCATTTCAGATGCCAAACACAATAGTCCACTATCATATCTATTGTACAGAATCATAAAGAGAGAATTTGCTTGACATACATCTTATGCCAAGGCTTGGGAATATTTGTTACACAAAGGTGTCAAGGTGCCAAGATTGCACCAATCTGCTGAATCGCATCAGCAGGAATTTCCCTCCCAGGTATGCTAACCTTTAAAAGACTGGAGTACCTGATGAAAAGTCATAGCTTTCTGATTAAATCCAAGAGCATTGCAGTTAAATATACAGTTCTAATGAATTCGAGATTTTTAACTGAAAGCAATACCAGATTAATACAAAGGTGTAGATAGATACAAAAGAGGAAAGGAATATTTAGTAATTTAAATGATTCAGAAACAATAAATAAGGATAAGTTCAAAGGAATACTCTGAGAACGAAAATAGAGATTGGTGTTCTCTCACAAATGCATGTAATGCCTGCAGAAAGAGAGCAGGATTAATAATTTATTCATGTAAACTTGCACACTAAATTTACTTCTCAACATTATCTTTTTGTTGAAATAATGAAATTATGCAGCCTGCAAGGAACAAAACTGTACCTCAAATGGCATGTTCAAAAGTTCATAATATGTACGAACACGGTCTAATCTCTGCTGCACAGCTTCACTATTCATCGCTGAAATTGCAGCCAATGCCTGACAAGAAATTTTCAGCCTTTCAATTCCGTATAAAACCAAATTTCAAGGGCACTAAATTGAGTAAGAATGTAATAGCGGCAATGATTGATTTGTTAAAAATTAACATTGCACGTGAACAAACCTAGAAAATTAAGCATTTCAACCATTTAAACCTCTAAATATGAATTGACAACAGGTCAAATACACTATGAACATTACTAATGGATCTTCTAATTAGAATTCAGGAGCCAGCTCAGAAGGTATTCTTCTGTCTGCAAGACAATGAAGCAGAACTTTCAAAGAAAATTACATGATAAATTGAAAAAGAAAATGAATGGCAGGTCAGTGTCATTCACGTGAATGCTAGACTATAGAAAGCCTAAAGGTACTATCCTAATCACTATATAAAAGTGTTTCTCCAAGTTACAGGAACAAGGGGGTGGGTCTTGGGGATGTCAAATTTTCTTCTTTCATATTTTGGAGATGGTGGGGGAACAACTATTAAATAATATAGAAAATTGATATTAATTTTTTATAATACAATTACTTCAAAAAACCTAAAAATAACAATAACCAAACCAAAAGAAACTGAAATTAAAAAGTACAATAATAATTCACTGATCCTATAATCCATCTAATAGACTGATAATAATAGACATCCTATAAACATGATTTACATTAAGTGATGCAAATAAAAAACATCATGCATAATGTTGATGAGTGTAGAATAAAGTGCCAAAGGACACTCTATCCTCTCTTGAACAAAGACACCACGTATGCTAAGATTGCAGAGAAGATCATAGAGGTGACTCCAAGGTTCAAACTGCGTACTTGTGACTTTATGTGGATATGAGCTCTTTTGGCTTGATGTATGCTGGCAATCCAAGGGTACTTATCCTATTCACTCTAGGTTTATTAACGATTTTAGCAAATGATATGGCAATGAAGTATTTGACCCGAAACTAACAAAACTTTGAAATAAATTGCAAACAGATTAAGGGTTTAGAGAACCTATTCTAATCCTAGAATGCAAGCGATAGTCAAGGGCTTTATGGACTCTACTAGGCTTAGCTTTGTCATCAACTTCTACCAAGCTAGTGCAATCTTCTAAGGTAGATGATAGATATTCAAATCATTACTAACAACATCAACACCATCAATAGGATGCATATCAATGAGAAAGCAACAATTGAAGTTAAGTTTATGTTAGATTCCAATTGACCATGCAAAGCAATTTGCAATCAACAAACTACTAGTATGTATTTGTAATGTCCCCATTTTCGCGAGCATCAGAGTTTGTTGGATTAGCCTATCATTGGCCCTCATAGGCTAAGGCAATTGGATAGAGGGTCTCCTTTTGGCAGAGATCAGTGTGTATTTTCCATCTGAGCTGAGTATATGTTCAAGTTTGGCCTTTGTTGGACTTAGTTTGGCTCACTTACTATTTATAGTAAGTTACTATTTCAAAGAGTCAGGGTTTCTAATTATAGCAAGGCACTTGGACAGGCCTCAGTTGCAGTGTTGACCTCATAATCAATTGGTTGGGAAAAATATTAAAGGATTAATGAATAATTATCATTAAAGGGTACTTTAATGATAAATAACATAAAGTTAAATTATAAAGTAAAAGTGTACTTTATAACCAATGGGTCCATGACCCTCAATTAAATGCCATTTAAAGTACATTATTAATTGCATAAAAGTGAGTGCCCAAGTTAACGAGATAATATAAAGTTTTTGTCAAAAACCTAAAAGTGGATTTCAAATGCAAATCAAATGCTCCCTATGAGGTCGACCTACTTGGAGAAGCTATAAAAGTGTCCAAAAAGCAAATAGAATTCATTCTTGAAGATATTTTATACTTGTGTTTTTGGATGTGTGAGCTGTGTAGAAATACACAAGGGTTTCAGTCATCTTCAGCCATTGGAGAACGAATCTATTCAATGTTTATGCAATTTTGAGGCTGTGAGATACCAGCTGATATTATTGCTTGAGAGAGTTTCATACAAAGTTTCTCTTTGTACTTCAAATTGAAGAAATACATCAAGGGTTTGTAGAAGATTGAAGGTTTGTAAGTGCAGACCTGTAGCTTCTTAATTGCAGCCATTAATATCAGATTACAAGCATACATTGACAGATTTGTGGCTGCTACAGTACCCGCTACAGTGCATGTGAACAGTAATACACTACAATAACAAGGGTTTTTAAAGGCAGATGTTTTAAAGAGTATTTCCAAATTCTTTGTGGTAGCCATTGCAATAATTACCAGCTGTTATCTGCAGGCTAATACATTGCTGCTACAAGGCTTCCTTTCGGCTGGAAGTGGTAGTTTCCAGTCACCTTGGTTGCTGATCAAAAAATTCCAGACTTAATTATTATTTCTAGAATTGTTAAAAGTCGTTTATATTAACTTCAGGGTATGATCATCGGTGTTTGCACACTTATATGTTAATGTATCAATCACTAAATGATATTGCAGCAATTACTTTGCCAGTAATTTAAATATTTGCAAATTATGTTGTTAAATCTTGCCTGGCAAAAAGTTTATTTTTATATTAAAATTGCAAATCAAAACCAAATCATTTAAAACACAAACATTTGCAAGTTGGAGGTTGGATAATCCGTTGGGGTTATTATAGGATTAGGCGAGTTCCACAAAGGTTCATACACAATTCCTTTCATTCAACTAAAATACTCGAAGCAAATTCTAAACTAAATACTTTAAAGCAAATTCTAAACTAATTTGAGAGATCAAAGAACCGCGCAACACTTCCAAAATCTTCACTAAATCACCAAGCTTCAACGATTTATTTCAATTATGGCAGCATCAAAGTGACAATTCTCCAAAGACTCCCCTTACAAATGAGAGGAGGGTTTATATAGGAGTCTCAAATACAGTGGATGACCCAGATTGATTTAGAATCAACGGTCGAGATCATCCCAACAATGCCCTAATTAGTGTTGCTACAAACATTAAATACATATCCAATGACAATAAGGCACCAGTTTATGGGCCAACGAGAAAATTGCATTATTTTGAAATTCATATCCACTTGAGGATGCATTCCACATGTCCGGAATAATTTGATTGGATGAGGATGAGTGGATGCCACCTCAACATGCTTGTCTTGCAATCTTCATTTCAACTTCACTTCTTCATCCTTAGGAATTCTTCATTGTCCTTGGAATTGTTTCTCTTGGATGTCTTGACTTTGTAATAGTTGAATCATTTGTATTTCTACCTTCATTATTTGGGATTTCTGATCATCTTCATCTTCATGGCGATCTTTTACATCTTTGACTTGAACCTCCTTAGCCTTGATCTTCTTGACCTTCTTGTGATGCTTGGGTCCTTCATATTGATCTTCGATTTCCAAAGGAAATCCATGATTAAGGTAGCCTTCCTCGCTTGAAAATTTCCCCTTGAATTCCCTTTTTGAAGTGGAGTCTTGTCCTTGAATTCGATCTTGTCCATGCTTCCTTGTCATCTTGAAATGTTGTCCTCCTTTGAACTTGATCTCTTTGAGTTAGTCCTATTCATTCTTTGATCATCCTCTTCATGCATCATTCCTAAACAAGAAAAGAAAACACTTCGGATCAAGATTACGAACAAAAATGAAATGCAAGTTGATTTTGAAGAACCTAAAATGATTTTCGTGGTAAACAATCCTTCATTTAGAATTGGAAATTTTTCTATCCAATTATACACATCTGATTTGGAAACCCTTTAAGATGCTTGATCCCAATATGGAAATGCATTTTTCAATTCTGATTTTATTGTGAACTTCAAACCAGTGTAGCGAAAATTTGGAATAAATCCCGATTAATTGGGAATCGCAGGATGCCCCGATTTTTTCCCCAAAAAATTGGAGGAAATTGGTCAACAAGTCAACAATTTCTTTGGACCAAAAACCACAGTGTAATCGCGATTAATTGCGATGCAGAAATGACGCAAAAAGTTGACCTAAACGGCTCCAAAAATAGTCCATTTTACCTATTTATTGGCGCCGTGTGCTTTGGATTCCAAGTCCGTCTGAGTTTTCCTTCAACATTTCTTTGCCTTCAGTCACCATGAGCAAGGGAGTTGTGAGCAAGGGAACTGTGAGCCGTGAGCATTTCTTTGGCTTCAATCGCCGTGAGCAAGAAGCCGTTTGTTTGCCTTCAGCCGCAAGGGAGCAAGGGAGCCGTGACCATGTATTTCGCTTTGTTTTATTGTGAGCAACACGAACGTCCATTACGTATATTTTCCCTTGTGTTTATTTTTAAAAGCAATCGCAAGATTAGTGTCCGACCAAATAGGTCAGCGGAACTGTAAAAGTACAGATAGCTTAAGAGCAGACAAAGATCGAAGATTGTTCAGCATTTCTCCATTTATAATTGTGCGCTCTAATTAAAATCAAATCGAACTCTAATCAGCTTATTTTTTAAAGGTTTGGTTAGACATCTGGACCATGTAGTGATTGTAAAATTTTACATCTTTAATCTAGGAAATTTTTAACCGCCCGTTCATCTACATTTTATGTTTTACAGTTCTGAAAACAGTATCGTCTACTTTTCAAAACAATGGCTTAATTAATTAAACTCCCTTTTTCTTCAAAAAAAATTCCAGAAACACTTCTACTTACTGTTAAGAGCTCCTTTGGAATCCTTAAAGAAATTTCTTTATTATATCTTGTGTATATCTTAATATGCTGGCTAACTATATCAAATTTCTTATTTCAGAGTGTAGGCTAACAGTCACTCTGAATTTATAGATAAAAATGATGATTTGAAAATTTATTGACGCCTACAAATTTTTATGTAACAGAATTTGCAGGGGAGATCTCCCAAACTCCAGCTTAAAAATTAACAGCTTGAGACAATAGATTCAATTTCCTAATGAAAACGTTTAGTCACCATCATATGAGTTTTAAGCCTTGGGATAGTATTCTTAGAAATTGATGTAGTAACCCCATTAAAGTTCTCATACGAGGGAAGGAGGTTTAAGTTTTGATATTTCAAATCAGTTTATCTAGGTGCAAAGAAAATTGTTTTTCAGATATGGCTAAACTAAAGTTTTAACATAGTATTCAAGCACTTTAAAAATGTTTATGCAATTTGCACACCCATTCACCCATTCATGTGGGTTTGTGTAAACTGTATATAAAGATACACACTTGAAGATGTATAAATGTATAAATTCTGTATAAATTTTATATAAATTTTGTAATTTCTCCATATATATTTTGTATAAATTCTGAATATATTTCCGTGCATATTAGAATGTTTTATATTTCTGAATTTGTTGAATATGTAAATTTATATTTCTTGCAGATTTTTTTATCACAATGCCGCGTGAAAAAAATTATGCGTGGACACATTGCACAGCAATTATCGGTACAACTAAGGTTAAATGCAATTGGTGTTTGAATGCTGTTAGCGATGGAATTTACAGCTTCAAATGGCATTTGGCAAAAGTAACGAGAAATAAAACCACGATATGCAGCAAATGCCCTGCAAATGTCACATACCAGGCCAAAAGGGCTCTTGATGGAATCAGTAAAAATAAGGAAAGAAAGGCGAGAACCAGGAATGGAATAGGTTCCAGTTCTACAGGTGTTAAGAGGAAACAATTGGCTGAGGAAGATGGTGGAGGGGGGGAGGGTTTCAGGGAATCTGAGACTGAAACTATAGCACGTGGCCCAAACATGGGTAGAGGGAACATCAATCATTTCTTCACACCTCGTACTATGCCAGGATCACAAACCACTTTGGAGAATACGGGGTGGAGGAAAGTTGTCCATGAACAGGCAATGAAGGGGATTTCAAATTTTTATTTCTCCTCTACCTTGGCATTCCATGCTTGCAGATATCCATATCGGCAAGCTATGATGGATGGCGTTGCAGCTACAGGGCCTGGGTTTAAGGCCCCATCTTATGATATGATGAGGGTTGGTATGCTCGATGATGCAGTAAAAGATATTCAACATGTTTTTGACAAGCATCAGTTAGAGTGGGCTGGTATTGGGTGCACCATTATGTCAGATGGATGGACAGAAAGGAGGAACCGATCCCTCATCAACTTCCTCGTCTCTTGTGATAGAGGCACTATATTTTTGAAATTTGTGGATGCATCACATGTAATGAAAACTGCAACTGCGTTGTTCAAGATGTATGACTCAGTAGTCATAGATGTTGGGCCACAAAATGTGGATCAATTTATTACAGACAATGTAGTTGCTTGTGTTGCTGCTGGGAAAATTTTGACAGACAAATACCCCTCTATGGTTTTTACCCCATGTGTAGCACATTGCCTTAATCTAACCCTAGAGGACATTGGAAAAATTGCATGGGTTAAGGAGACATTTCAAAAGGCTCACACAATTACCAAATTTATCTACAATCACACGAGGGTTTTGAGTTTGATGCGCCAATTCACAGATGGCAAGGAGCTAGTTCGACTAGGGGTGACAAGGTTTGCAACACACTTCCTTGCACTACAAACTCTAGTTCAACAAAAAATGAACTTGAAACGCATGTTTGTTTCAGCCGAGTCGGTGGAATTAGACTTCTCAACTCGAACAGATGGCGTGAGAGTGGCAGAGTACATGTATTCTCCCTATTTTCAGGATGCAATTGAGCACGTGGTACAATTTTTAGAGCCTCTCGCAAAAGTCTTGAGACTAGTGGATGGGGATAAATCCCCAATGGGATATTTGTATGAGGCCATGGATAGGGCCAAGGAGGTGATGAAGGGTAGGTTGCAAAATGACAAGGACGAGGTATCAACCATTATGGGACATAATTGATAGGAGATGGTATAGACATATGCACTCTCCTCTTCATGCTGTAGGATGCTTTCTGAATCCATCATTGTTCTACAACACGAAGTTCACAGATATTGATGCTGAGATCACACAAGGCTTGATCATGTGCATGGAAAAAATGTTTCAAAGCACAGAGAAATTGAAAGACGCTATGTCAAAGCTGCAAATGTATAAGAAGGGAAAGGGTTTTCTCTCATCCAAGGCTGCCGAGGAAGGCAGAACGACCTTCCAACCAGGTAGACTCTACGTGTTATTAACGAACTTTTGATAGTCCATTTATTTTGTTGACATGATCAACAAATTTGTTAAGATTTGAAGATATTCTTACATGATCTCGTCTACCAATAATCTATTTTTCAGCTCAATGGTGGGAATGTTTTGGTCACGAATGCAAAAATCTCAGGTGGATGGCGATACGCATTTTGACCCAGCCATGCAGCTCATCTGCCTGTGAGTGTAATTGGAGTGTTTTTGAACACATACATTCCAAGAAACGCAACCGTCTGACACAAAAATGGATGAATGACTTGGTGTTTGTTCACCACAACCTTCACTTGAAGTTGAAGAAAGGTCAAGGTAGGAGTTTTATTATCTTGCAATCAATTGAAGATGTTTTCATTGTGGTTTTCATTTGTAGGCAAAGACTAATTTCTGAATGGAAAAAAAGTTAAAACAGGAAGTATTGAGGATGACTCCCTAATTGATCTTGACGAGATAGATCCAAAGTTTGAGTGTATTGCTGCACCTCAAAATGAAGATGATGTTGATGATTATGCTGATGATGATGATGATTATGTTGTTGAGCCTGAAGATCTTGACATCATGGAAGAGGCCAACATTTCTCAAAGAATTGTTGAAGGAGTTAGGTCAGGGATTTTCCGAGGAGAAGCATCAGCAGGGCCTCCTGCTCCCTACCATTGTCATTGGCTACTTTTGAGTTTTTGGAACATTGTACTTAGTTTAAAGGTTGAGTTTGTACAAAGTCACAAACTATATTGTAATTGACATTTTGACAATTGTCTCCATCTTATCTTTTATGCTATTGTGGTATGTTTTATGCAATGAAATCAGCAATATCTAGATTCTATATAAATGGTGAAAACCTCTTCTCTATAATCTACTAGTTGAACTCTACATTTTATTTGCTCTCAATATATATATGATGTGGAAATGCCCCTTAATTTTAAAAAATCGTAATTTCTAACTATTTTTTATCAAATTTTTACATTTTTTGGCAAATCCGATTTTTTCAAAAAATCCTACTCTTTTGGTTTGCTGTTTTTTTCCCAAAACGATTTATGCTTCTATGCTTCAGACTGTTAGACTCGGAAAAACATGAAATTTGAAAATTTAAGTCTGAAAAGACATCGACTTGGAAACAAAGCTTGATTCCCCATTGCTTTAAACTCAGAAAATCAGACTATAAACTTGCAAATGCATGGCCTAGGGAAGATATTTGGAAAACCTGAAGATGAAAATCAGACTTTTCAATATAGGACCTAGGTCTGATTTCTGAGGACAATTCTGAATTCGTCTACCTGGACGATTTCTTAAAGATTTCAGATCTTCTTTGCAAGGAAACCGCCCTTGTATTCTTGGACGAGAGCTGACTTTGAATTTCCTCCCTGATTCTTCCAGAATCGCCGCCTTGGAGAGAGTTCTCAGACTAAAGTCTGAAACTTGTATTCGCTGCCTTCTTCTTATGGACTCCCAATTTAATCCTCTGATTTTCAGAGTTAGGACTGAGTTTTCAAACCCAGCTGAGGGTTTCATTAGATTTTCTCCACCACATGTTTTGTCTCCACAAAATCATTGCCCCTCTTAAATAAGATTTTCAGACTTAAGTCTAAAAGTCATGAATTCGGCAGCCTTTTGAACTTCTGATTTTATTTCTCATTCTTCTCCAGATTTGCAGGTTTCAATGATGGAAATCCATTCAAATTTGGGCCTTCAAACTAAGTTCGTCCTCCTTGCATGGTGCCTTCGATTTTCTGATCTTGTCTTCACATTTGCCCCTCTTGACACTTCTTCTAACTGCTGGTTGATTGGATCTGAACTTCTCCTCCTTGAGTTGTCTTTTCTTGATCAGCCTTCAAAATCTTTTCAAACTTGAATTGCCGCCCCCTTGCATGGTGTTTTTCGATTTTCTGATTTTTTTGATTTTCCTCACAAAGTTGTCTTTCTTGATGTTTCCTCTGCTGGTCGCTTAGATCTGCTGTTCTCCTCCTTTGACTGGTCCTTGATCGATCAGCTCCCAATGTCTATCTTTGACCTTCAGTCTTGAATTGACTCCTTGCATTGTGTTTCATCCTTTCTGTTTGATGACAATTAAAGTGTTTTTGCCTTAGTTGTGCATCTCCACAGCCAATGTGGGATTAAAATTTTTTGGTCTCTTAAGTTTTTGCCTCTTCAACCTTTTTGCCTTTTAAAGTTTTTGACCAGCATAGGAACTTGTGCAAGTTTATTTCTTTTAATTTCCTTTTATCATTATGCTGGTGGAAAATCAATGGGTATGGGGATAAATTTGATTGCATTTAAACTTGATCATTTCTCTGCACTTTATGCTTGGTGGAAAATCGACCACCACAGGGACATCCCCATATTTGTCCTTGGATCCATCAACTTCCCTTGCTGGTGGAAAAACGACCAGCATAGGGACAAAACTAGTCCCAACAAAATTGCACTTTACTTGCTCAACCTGAAAGGAGAGTGTTAAAACGTCTCCTATAGGGACACTTTATATTGCTTGTTCATTTGCTCATCAAGGGGAAATTTGACTTCCATAGGGACAAGTGGAAATTGTTAAAGTTGTAGCTGCGATAGAGATACTTATATTTCTGTCTTCTATCCTATCATCTTCATGTGTTCGCTGACTTGGAGTCTTTGTACTTATATGTATTCCACGTCAGCTCTGTAGCTGCTCACTTTAAATGTTGGTGTCGTCAGTTTTATATCCATGTCAATGATTTTTATGGTATCGTTAGTTCCTTCTCCAACGTTCGCGTTTCCTTGTAACGCCTGCCGGTTGAGCTACCATCGAGACTCTTTGTCTTCGGCATTTCATGTTATGCCGGTTCTCGGTGACGAGTTTTCTTCTTGACTCTTAAATCAGTTTTTGTTTGTATTATTGTGATGATCTATATTGATGGTATCGGGATTTTTGAAAGAGATTTTTTTATCTCTGTCGATGCTGTGAGTAGTGTGTTGGCTGGAGAGACTATATTTGGAAGAGAGATTTTTCTCTATGTTCTGTGTGTGTATGTGTAACTGGAGTCGAAAGTTCATTATGTATCGGCTTGTGTGAGAATCTATGCGGGTAATGGGCAGAGATTGAAGAGTGCATTCTATATACCATTATTGTGGCAGAGGGAGATATTGTTGTGTTCGCTTCATGCTTCACAGTCTGAGAACAGCTTGAGGAACATTGTTCAGTGATATAACATCTGGTGTGTTATTGCCCTGTTTAGCAAGTGAAAGGACTATGCGAGTCTGAGATAGTTTGATGTGTGTTTCTCAGCGATATAATATTCTGTGAACTACATCATCAGTTTTATACATGTGTGATTTGTGATTCAAAAAAAGAAGTGTACATGTTGTAGATATCTAATCCTATAAGGATATTCTACTAGCATCTGTTATGAGATAACAGATTGTTGAAGAAGTCATTCTTTCGAATAAGCTTGCAAAGCTTTGTATTGAATCTCCTGATTTTTTTGATAAAGGAACTTTTTTTGGGTGTGGCTGGGTTTTTCCCTCGAGTAGGAGGGTTTTCCCAGGGTAAATACTAAATACCGATGCAATTTGTGTTATGTCTTTCTGAGACTTCTGATATTTGTGTTAATGCTATTCTAGTTCACAAAAAATTAACATAAATTCTGTGTGCATAGGAACAAGTGAAAATCTCTTATCCATAGGGATGAATTGGGTCCTTAACTCTTCAAGTGGGAATTTTGGATCCATAGGGACAAAGTGGAAATTCTAGTCATAGGGACTGGTGGAAAATCCATGTCCATAGAGACTTTCCCTTTTCAACTCACCTTCCAAAATTTTCTAAGTATTACCTCAATGGAGAATCGATCTTCTTAAGGACAGAGTGGAAATTCCTTCTCCATAGGGATTTTCCACTTCAACTCTTCCCCATAATATTTGAAGTGTCTGGCTAGTGGAAAAAAATCCCTATAGGGATTTTCAGCTTTTGAACTTGAGCCACATGCCCTAGGGTGGAAATTCAACCTCCATAGAGACTAATGGCCTTTTCATCATGATTTTTACTTGTTCTCATTACCCAGGAGTGGAAAATCGACCCCCATAGGGACTAGGTGGAAAATCAATTTCCATAGGGACTTTCGGTCCAAAGTTAGTGGAAATTAGATCCTCATAAGGACTTTGCACTTTGTTTGCAAGATTTCATCATTTTGGTCCCAATTCATAAGTGAAATAGGACATTAATACATCCTAAAGGCCAATTGACTAACCAAAACATCCCGGGACTTAGGAATTTTCCCTTTGACTTGACAATCTTTTTGCATTTTATCCCTAATGACTTTAAACTCTTAAGCCCTATTTACTCTTGCAACCTTGGTGACTTGAAGATTTGCCCATTCCTCAATCCTTGAAGCTCAAAACTGACACCTCTACTGCCAAAACCCTAAACCTAACCAACAAAAAGAGGAGGTCCCCATTTGCAATGGGGCAATGGTGTGAAAAGGTTACAACACATAGTACATTGTGCAACAAGCTTAGAAATCAGAGTCATCATCCAATTGATATCTTGGAAATCGCTTGTCTTCCTTTTCTTCTCCTTTCCTATTCTCTTCTGGTATATCCAAATCAGCAAAAGCTATGGGTTTTATATTTTTTTGAGTTTGGGCTATGTTCCATGGCATTTCTGGGGCACAAATGGTGAAATAGCAAGGAATATTTTCCGGGGATGACAGTCCAAGGGCCATTTTTGGGGAAAAGTGGAGGAACCTCAACACATGCACACAAATCTCTAAAAGTTGATGGACAACAGTATAACAGCAGCAATATAACATGACACTATTAAAACTTATAAGGATGTTGGATGATGTCTGGGCATCCTTTGTGGTTTTTCCTCTCCAAACCCTACTATGATTGATTATG
This sequence comes from Thuja plicata, assembly GCA_018584345.1. Taxonomy (NCBI): domain Eukaryota; kingdom Viridiplantae; phylum Streptophyta; class Pinopsida; order Cupressales; family Cupressaceae; genus Thuja; species Thuja plicata. Next base: position 1,216,325 of record MU228212.1, read on the forward strand.
GGAAATGGAACTATTGATGGCTTGGTTCCTAAAGCTCAAAAGGTATTGCATGGTTTATCTAAATAGGCCAAGATGATTATTGATATATATGCACTTAAATTTGTTGTGGGATCCCTAACCTAAATAGAAATAATTGGTCTCATGAATTACATTTCCAATAATGTCTAACATGATTGTAGGACCTAAACCAAGATTTATCTTGCTTTGATCATATTAATTGGTAAAGACTTAAAGTTATAACTCTAATTATATTACATTTCCTTCTTTAATTGAATTTGTGTTTTAGGGCAAGATTTAGGGCAATTCCAAAAGGGGACACTACAAACCTACCAATTGAACTGCATTGTCATTGCCAAAACCATTCAGACTGTCTTATCTTTGTCATAGGAACAAATGTTTTGAGTTAATACTTCTTTGTGTACATAGTCTTGAGCCACAATTCAGGCTTTGTACATACCATTGGTACACTTTTCTTTTGTGTATGATTTTAAAAATCCATTTGCAACTAATAGAAAGGTGGAAGATCAACAAGAGTGTTATTCCTCATCAATGCCTAATATTTCACATCCATGGCATCTTTCCAAGGTTGTGAGTCAAGCTTGTTTTACAGTTTTTAGTTTGAATTTTGAATGACTATGCACATAAAATCCAAATTCACTTCCACACGAGACTTGCTGTGAGTCATTGACACAATTAAACATGTCAGCAACTAAATCTGCATCTTTCATAATGATACAACATAATAACACCATGAGGACAAAGGTAGAGACAAAAGTGGAAATTATTCCATCAGAACCAAAACCTCTTCTCAAGATTCTCTTGCACGATGAATAAAATCAAGTTTCTCATTTTCTACCTTTGTATCTTTTGGTCTTTAGCAGCTTACGATTGATGGTGAGACATGTGCTGTAGCCTTTTTCCTCATTAAAAAATCTCTACTTATTCCTAACTTCTTTGGAGCCGGATCCAAAGTCGATATCCTTTCAGTTTTAAATTGTACCCAAGAAAAAAAGCATTTCAAAGACTTTTCATCCAACCCTTTCCTTTGCACCTTAGGGATGTGATTGAAGGTAGAGAACACAAATGCAAATGTGAACTGAAACGCATTTTCCCTATCCATGTTTCTATAGAAGTGATGTTTTTGAGCACTTTTTTGGGTGCCCAATTGAACACATACATAATTGTATGAACCACTTTTTCCTAGAATGCAAGAACCAATTCTACATCTTTTAACATTCATCACACAATTTCCATGATGGTGTGATTACACCTCCCTACACCATATTGTTGAGGAATATATATTCTAGTCAAATTGTCTTTTGATCCCCATGTTGTTGAAGGTAGTTTGTGAACTCCTTATTAGCAAGTTCCCCCCTAGATCTAGGTAGGTGGCCTTGAGGGAGTGACTATATGACCTTTCTACAAGGGCTTGACATACTTTGAACTTTTTCAAACACTTCATCTTTTCTAGTCAAGCATAGATTCATAATTTTCGGGTATATTCATCTGAAAAATGCTGAAAATACAAGCATGATTATGATTGAATGTCATGGATACACAAATCAAAAGGCACCAAATCTAGGGGACTAGAGGCTCATGTTTTGTAGTAGATAAAAAACACGATTTTGTTTCCCACTAAGACAATTGGAAGAAAGAATTATTTTTTCATGTCGGAAGTCCTTGCAATATGTCTCATTTATTCAATGTAAGAAGATAGCTCGAAGAGATGACCAATTTTTTTGAGCCAATGCATAGTGGATGAATGTCTTAATTGCAAGTGCCTTGTCTTCATTTTGTTGACCCTTGAGGCACAAACTATGAACTCACCATTGCAAATCGTCTCAAATGAGGCTAAGATTTTCAAAATTATATTCATCACATTCAACCTTCAAGTTGCACTCTAGTAGCTGACTTCTTGATAAGAGATTCTTAAAACTCCTAGAATGTAATGAGCATTCATACATCAACATTTGTGAGTTCTGAGAGTTAGACAAATGTCATTGCTATCTTGCACTTCATTAGATGGACCATCACCATGTTGAAACTTGTCATTATGAAATCAATTGGATGATATTAGAGAACCACTCTCATTCTCCTACCACGTGTCTAAATCAAAGTTCCATGACTCGGACCTGCCCATGACTCGGCAAGGACTACTCGGCCCGCGACTCGCCTATGACTCGGCAACGACTCGGCAAAATGAAAAACAAAGATTTTTTACGATTTAAAACTTGTTTCAGGCACCCATTATTGAGTAAAGCTTAAAAACACTATAACATCATCAAATAGAAGCTAGTATGATCACATACATAAACATACATCCATCGCATAAGTACAAACGTAAATTGTAGCTAAAGGAAATAGAAAACATAGATATGCAGAATTATAAATAGTGTCAAATGTATATAAGATCCATGAAATCCATGACATCAAATATTCCCAAACATATGTGTAATAAAAAACAAGTCTATGTCTCAGGCTCTGGCTCAGCCTCATCCTCAAAGTAGTTTGTCTCCCTCCTAGAAATGCATCTGAGGTAGGTCCTAGATGACTGACAAGCCATAGCCTCTGCTCGTGAAGTGCCACTCTGATCAACATCAGCTACAGTGGTGGTTGATCGTGCTCTATCCTCCTCCTCTGCCATAGCCACAACCTCAGCCTCTATGTCTGCCTGGTCAACCCACTCATGGTCCTCCTGAGTGAAGACAGGATCGGTAGACTCAGTGAGCCACTCAGACATTGTTATGTATGTGGAGCCTAATCAGACTCAGGTTCTTTCGGCGTGGTTTCCCCCCAGACTTATCTACAGGGGATTGGGGGCAGCGCCCCCAAGCTCGGGGTCAAGGGGCAGAGCCCCTTGCGAGGTCCTGGGGCAGCGCCCCAGGCGGGGTCAAGGGGCATAGCCCCTGATGGGGTCAAGGGGCAACGCCCCTTGCGGGGGCCTTGTGGGGCAGCACACCAGGGCAGGATCGAGGGGCAGCGCCCCTCGACGCCAACAATGACTTAATAATATTGTAAAGGGTCGACCATCAATTTTCTATTAGTCGGAGTATTTTTTGGCACAGACAATCTATTAGGCCTCTTTGAGTGGATATGCTCAAACAAGAAAAACGAAATGCCTTTTAGGGCAAATTAGAAGACACTTATGGAAAAAAAAATAAGAAAAAAGTATAGGTTTTTTTGTTTTTTTAAGTCATGCTTGATGATTGTCGCGGCCGGGTCATAGACCACGGACTCGGCGAGTCATGGCATGACTCACATGACTCGCGAGTCATG
>MU228212.1:1219650-1233440 GCA_018584345.1 Thuja plicata
CTCGCATGACTTGCGAGTCATGCGAGTCATGACCCATGACTCGTCGAGTCATGGAAACGGGTCATCATGACTCGGCAGCCATGACTCGACCCGCGAGTCATCATTACTCGCATGACTCGCGGCGAGTTATGGAACTCTGGTCTAAATGCACTAAAAATGGTGTCCTAAACAAAACTTTGGAAAGTGGAGGCTTGAATCTCGATGAAGTACAAAAAAAATCATCAAAAACACTTGCCAAAGCAATATTCCCTTGATGCCTTTTTTTGCAAATGGCAATTCTTCTTCTTGACCCCTTGAGAATACTATCATGGCATTTGCTAGCTTGATTCACCATTGGCAAAGAAATTGTATGAAAATTTCTAGAGTTTGTCTTTAATGCCATATTTTGCAAATGGCAATTCTTCTTCTTGACCCCTTGAGAATACTATCATGGCATTTGCTAGCTTGATTCAACATTGACAAAAAAATTGTATGAAAAATTCTAGAGTTTGTCTTTTCATCCCACAAATGAGCCTTACTTTTTGTGCAAATAATTTTTTTTTGTTTGGGTCTTAATGAACCCAATGGACCAATTTGACACTAAGGTTTCTTTCCCTTATGTTGAGATGTGAGAGCTTAATTCTCTTGGTAGCTTGAACTGTCACCATAAATTGTCTCTTCTTATTGAAGCAAATCCAACCAACTCCTCAAAATGATAGCTTTTTATTCACCATATTAAGACAAGTGACAAACACACAAAAGGTAGGGTGCAATGCTCTCAAGATGATGGGCACAAGAGAATCATTTGACTCAATCTACCCTAACCCTTGCAATAACATAGTCAATTCTACAACTCTTCTAAATGAATTCTAGTATGCTAGTACGGAAAAAAACTCTTGGGTTATGGTATGGTTATATTAAATACGTGCAAAGAACGAAAAATATATATAGAATTGAAAATGCATTTGATACGTGATCATATCATATAATAAAGGTGTTTGAATCTTTGATAGTATGACACTTCATCATTGCTCAATGATAGTGCTAAAGATAATATTAATTGCCAATTGATAGTTCAAAATTTCAATATTATGTCATATATCATTGTTAGTTGCCAATAGAATCTACTGGGTTACAATAGTACAGAACTGGAACATGCATGGAACAGAGATGGAACATAAAAGAAACTCTATATAACCAGCAACCATCTTACTTAAGTACACAACATAGATAGGTCTAATTACTTTATTGCAGTTCTTTCTATTTCCACACCAAAAAGATAGATCTTACAATAATGTGCTGGACTCTTATATAGAGAGCCAAAGGTTGGTTCGAGGCCAACCGTTTTCCAACTAATTACTACTAACAGACATTGATTAAACATATTTTAACCAAACCCGACCATCTAACTTTATTTATTATCTATTGTATGTCTACAATCATATATGTCTAAGAGTCTAGAGTCAAGATCAAATGAAAATCATTACAATTACAACATTTGAAAGCAATACAACCAAAAGTTTGTATCTTGATCTTAAGTCTTCATTGAAAACATCTAGATTGAAGTCGTCACTTGTTTCAACATCATTTGAAGCACAAGCAAATGAAGTGCCACTCCCACTAGGTACATCGTGTGTAAAAGCCTTGTCACCTGATGTTGGCAAGCTCTACAATAGATGCATCCAAGTTGGTACACTAAAAGATTATATTCCAACTCTTCATTGCTCCTTACTCTAGTCAACTTCCTTACATGATAGAAAACACAAGTTGGTATAGATATGTAGGTGAACATGAGAGACTAACGTATGCGAAAAGGAACACATGGTACCAAAAGTTAAAAATATCTGCCCTATCAATGACACTTTCTTAGAAATAAATCCTTGTACACAAGTGTAAATTCTCAACATACTTAAAATTTCTAGCTGTCAAAATTTATGTCTAACCATAGTGATGAATGGGTAGGTGATGGAATGAAAAATTTTGAAACAAATCTTGCACACCTATTTCTTCTTAACAATTTATAAGGCTGATTGTGACAAGCATTTTTGTAATTTTTTTAGGACTTATATGCAGAAATTTGTCATGATGGCCTTACTGGTAAGTCTGAATCAGATGCACCATATATACCTAATACAGAAATTTTGTTACGAAACATAACAAATAAATGGCTTGTATTTTGTTTCAAATTTTTTGAATTTATTTATGACCCAAAAAAATGTCTACAAGTGCAGCAAATCAACTCAATATAGTTTTTGCCTTCTTTTTTGTACCTATATTGTTTATGCACTTTTCTTTTATTTTATTTTCCAGCTATTAAAAGAAAATTTACACAAATTTTGTTTTCCGGTTTTAAAACAAGATCTATCTCCCTTGAACCTTTAGGACAGTGGGATAAATAAAAAGGAAAAAACTTGATGTTTTATATCTTCCACATGGTCTATAATTTTTTTTTGTGAGGCATTTTCTACATAAATAGCACGTCCCTCTTTTTCCTTTGACAGCACTTTGTCCTTACAAAGAGCAGTTTACTGTCTTCCACACACCAGAACGCCCACACATCTCTTCCTTCACATTTATGTGTTTTTATGAGGCATTTGCATTGATGCTTTATGTTTTCCCCTAACAGAGGGACCAGATTTAGTTATACATGGGATAGAAGAAAAAAGCATTCGTCAGAGATCCACACGCATAGGAGGGCATTAGGCATCCATCATGTGATTACCAAGAATATAACGCACCATAACTATGTTGGCAGCATCTCTTGTCATTGGCAGTACTTTCCTTTTCTTCTTACACTGGCATCATCTCCTTGAAGGGCAAAATCACTCAAGAAAGGAATCAACATTGGCAGCAGTTAAAACATATTTTTCTGCAGTGATATGCATGAGGCATTTAGATTCCTTCACACAAATCTTCAACGCCAATCTACTCATTCCCACATAAAACAGTTCATGGAATCATGGGTTTCTCTCATGGCATAGGATCATGAAGATGCACCAATACCATAATGAAATTGGGCAAAAGCTATTATTGGCAGTTTATATTTAGGAGAGATTGTAATGTCCCCTTTTCATAGCAGAGTTCGCCAGTGTATTCACAGGTTCTTCATCACCCGATCTTATTGTTATTTCTGTATTTCAGATTGGGAAGTTTGTCATTCATGGTTATTGTATTGCTGGTTGTATAATACGATACCATTTTCTGAGGAGTTATTGCAATAATATTTGTTGGTTATTTCTGCTGTTTATTTCATTTAAATAAATATCCTGTGCATGCAAATATATGTTTAAATCTTTTGGGTTACATTTGAGGGGTTTTTGGGAAAGACCTGGTTCGGGTCATTACAGTGGTATCAGAGCCTTGATCTTGCCATCCTAGTGGGCTAGTTCAGAGATTAGCAGGCTGGTAGAACAATAGCAATGTTGAGGAGGTAATTTCCGGAATTTGAAATATCAGTTTCAGCGGTGGCTTTACATTCAAAGAAATTCCAGTCCTTGATTTCTGGAAGCTAGCTGTCATACAGCCTGCTCACACGATTAGTATCAATAGATGATAACAGCGCCAAGCAGGCACTCAACCAAGTAGCTGACCCTTTTTTACGCCAAAACCAACACTATACAGGTGGCTGCATAGAAGAAGGTTGGTCCTTACGGCACGCCAAGGAGGGTGCATTACGTTTTAGTATATCGCGTTTAAAGGAGTGCAGTCGTTTTTGTGGAAGTCGATAGACTCAACTGGAGGTGGCGTTTAAAAGAGTGCAGTCATTTTTTTTGGTGTAGAAGTCAACAGACTCGACTGGAGGGGCCGCGACAAAAGGCAGGTATTTGATGCCAGCACACACAGTCTTGCACATGGTTGGTGACGGGACATTATCCTCCATTGTCATGTAAGAAGTGGTCATTATCGGGTTGCTTAGGGACTCCCCGCCTGGGATTGTTGTTTACCGTGGATGTGTGGAAGAAGTCGGGTTGTATCCAGTGACTGTCCATTCCTTAGTAACTGTCGTGGAAGGGCCAAAGACACGCCCCCTATGCGCATCACACTCGTGCATTACGGGATTCCAGTTAGTGCAGGCCGCGTGCTCAGAACACTGGCAGCTTGACTTGAACTCGTCTGGAGCAATTCGGGCAACATACTGGTATCCGCAGGTTACACGCCAAGTAGTGACCATTCACCTCCAACCACGGGTCAAGGCGACGGCTTAGTGAAATACGAACAATTGGAGTTTATACCGTCGCGTGGGAGTAGTGAGGTAACATGCTGAAATAGTCGCGAAGAGTGCAAGCTACGCACAAATCATTACCAGTTGTCCATTACCTTGGAGAAGGGAAATTAATGAATGGGTAACGCGCCTGAGTGTTACAGCTGGAGTAATTGTTGTAGGGAAGTAAGTATCGAGCTATGAGGGAGCTGACGGTTAATCAAACGGAAGACAAGGGATCTCGTGCTACAGTCGGGTTACCTTTGAGGCTCACATTTAACACCAACAGTGAATGTTACGGGATGAACAACATCTAAGGGTGGATAACTGCGACAGAAGGCAGCAGGTGGCAGTCAAGGATCCACGATAACACTTTGTCGTCAAACAGTGTTATCTATGGGAACCGGCAGCTAATAGGATACCAAAGAAAAAATATTGGTTCCACGCAAGTGAGACTTACGTTCGCCACAAACCGACAAAGACCACAGTGTGGGTGCTGTGCGTAGAGAGCTGAGGAACGAGGGTGCTAGGTTGGAGGTCGTATACTTGGTGCAGACCCGGATCCTCACCACCATCCAGTCATCAGCGCGGGCTTCTTCACAACAGGTCCCCAGCATAGCCTTAATGATGGGGATTCCAGATTTATTATCTCAGCAAATTCATCGTTGTGGAGTGGTGGTATGACTAAATATTTCAGTATCAGAAAAGATTGTAGGTGACGGAAGTAGTAGAGCAGCCACCACAACAAAAGGAGGACGAGGCACGGATAGTTGGAGTCAAGGTAGTCAATTGATGACAGTGCGAGCATCCTTGGTGTAGGGGTTGGTTGAATAAGGCTGCAGATTAGTTATGAAAGAAAGAGTTCTATTAAACTAATGGTATTTGCAACAGAATCACCATAATCTGTCATTCAATAAGAAGCATGAAGCATGCACAACAAACGCTTGGCTTGCTAATTTCTGAGAGATTGGAGAACTTATTGTGACTAATCCTCTACTTGCCATTAATGTCAGTCAACACTGTTATTCACCATCCTTGTAAATCAATGTTGTATGAACTTTAAAAATTCAACTTCATTCAAATTGAGAGAATCAGAGATTATATTGTGGCCAGGGATTAAATAATTGAGCCGTGGCATGTATGTAGGATGTTGGTTAAAGGTTGTGGCAGCTGTAACAAGAAAAATCATGAGGGAGATATTAAATCAGAACTGGAATATTTGTTGAGTGATTAAACAGAGCTTTTTAACTGTTGTTGTGATTCCTTTTGCCTTTGAGTGGGAGCTTGAAGGAAGTGCCAAAGAAATTTTGTAGCCTCTTATTGTGAGTGCAATTCATTGCAATTAATACATTGAAACTGGGGTAGACTTACAAGTTACAGTGCATCAGATTTGGTGAAAATTCAGTTTGGGGAAAAATTGGTATAATTGGGGCAGCATTAAACAGATTTGGCCAGGGTTATCACAGTTGGAATAAGTTCTTAGTTGAACAACAAGATAGGTTATGATGGAGGGACTTTTTAGCAACGCATAAGCATGGAAAGACCTTGAACAAACGCAACAAAATCTCCAACGTGAATTGCAACGTTTAAGTGACACACTTTCCAGTAAATTTGGACCTCCTAAGGTTTCATCACTGTCTACAGATGCAAGTAAGAGGCGTCATGCCATAGCAACAAATGATGAAATTATGAGCAGCCACTAGAAGTATTGCATTCTTCCTAAGAAGGTACATGACTATCTTCTCTTTGCACAATTTATGGGTCTTCCAGAAGAGGATGATGATGGGTTGGATTCTACAAATTCAAAGCAGCAGCTTAAGATCAAAGGAAATACAAAGGAGGTATACAAAAAACTTCATGGAGAGTTTGTTAAACAAGCAGATTCGGCTCACAAGAACAAAATGATAGCATTGGGGAGTGACGCACACAAGTCTCCATCATCTTTGAGAGGAGATTTACAAGAGGTTACAGAAGGAGAATCGTTTCATGCATCCATGGGTGTGAATCACACAAGCCTTAGTGACAACAAGAAGGATTATGAGTATGCTCTCATGCAATTTTCAAAGACCACAGTGACTGATCAGCCACATGAAGATAAATCAGAACAAGGCATTGAGGACACTCAAGCGTATGAGGTGCAAACGAAAAATTCAGGTTGCTTACAGTCTGATTATGTAGCAGCAGCTGAGGAAAGGCATGAGGATATTCACTCTTGTGAAGGTAATACTTTGGTCCACCTTAATGTTGACTGGATGAAGCATAATGAAAATACAGAACTCAAACGGATTGATAACTTAGTCTTTGAGATGAGTGCTGAACTAACTTTTGATAATCCCCTCTTTGAGATAGATGAGGGACATACTTCCTATCCCCAGGATGAGGATGAGGTTGGTTGTAGGATTTGGGACCCAGGTTCAGTTATTAGAGGTGAGTCTCTGTCACCAGGTTGGAGTTGTGGGATGAGCTCAGTTGTTGAGCAGTGTGGGTTTTACACCAGCAGTCTAGGATGGGCAGTTATGTCTTGTGGTATGATGGGCGATATTTCGTTCCTTGCACTACCTCGCGTTGATGGTGAGACATCTCGTGTTAGCGAGCATCCTATGGATCATTCCTCTTTCCACACAGCCGTGACTCCTCTACATTATCAACTGATTCATCCAGTGCTTATGGTAATTCTATCACCACATATTTTAGGCATGATGATGATGATCGGGTAGAGCTTATTCAGTACGGGGTTATCGAGCTTGGTATGATGATTAAGCTTGTTGGGGTGAATTTTTCACACCATGGTGTACACTGTATGACTCTGGGTATTGAGAGACAGTTATGGAATCCTTATGCTGAATCAGGAATTCCAGTAGAATTGGTTAGTGCATCGCATGTTGGCCACATTATATGGGATGCATTTGGTTTTCCATTCAGCCCACCTACGGAGAACTTCCTTTCCCGATTATTGCAGAGGTGTGGGGTGAGTGATTGGTTTGGTATGCTTCCTCGCTTGCAGATGGAAGCCTTGTCCAACAGTCTGCGTATCTTGCCTCTTCAGTACAATTTCCAGTTCGGGCGATAGATCAGAGGGGAAGTGTTATGGCAGTTGGACATTTCTGGTGATTCACTCAGTAGGGGCATCGGGCATCAAGATATTTCAGCCAGCTGGGGAGATGGATGGCCCTTTTGCTTATGGGATCCAGGAGGGACGTACTTGCAGTTGGTATTTATTCAGGGAGTCGATTGGTGTGAGGTTTGATTTCCCCCTGCATCTGATCGTAGAGGTGCTGGTGATCTCAGTTGGAGTGAGGTTCTCAGTTGGGTTGAGGACTTTCTCACAAGTGATGGCGACACAGGGCAGTTTGGTACGACTGACCCTGCAGTGATTTGGGATCCTGACATTAGACTGGTTGTTGTTTGGTTGTTGTGTGAATGGCTTCACAGGTCAGAGTATAATATCTATTTCAATTTCCCACAACAGATTGGTGGAGCAACTTCCCTAAGGTTGATTTGGAATCCAGGTATTAGGATCACAGCATGCAGATACCGATTGCTTGAGGGCAAGCAATCTTCGGGAAGGGATGATTTGTAATGTCCCCTTTTCAGGGCACATTATTTCGTGCCTTATAGTTAGTCTTTCATCATGGTCCGATGGGCTAACCGAGGCTTGGCTGGTAGTCAGAAGGATATTTAGCCTAGGTGTTTTCAGTTTCAGGCCAATTAGATCAGTTTCCACAAGGTTTCCAGGATGCTTACTATTTATAGTAAGTAGGAAGAACTCAGTGTTCCTGGCATTTCAGTAGTGGACTTGGAGCGTCTTGCCGAGAGCTTTCTGGCAAGTATCACACGTCTCGATCCGAGTTCATTTGATCCTCCGTTTTAATGCCAGAAGATTCCTCACTTTATTTTATTATGTCACTTTATAACCAACAGTTATATTTATTTAAAAGTGACTTTAAGTGAGAATATGAAAAGACAGAGAGGGGAAACTGAAGAGTCGCAGCTATTGCTTTAAAAGAAGGATTGAAGGCTCATTTGAGATATGTTTAGTTTTGATATTATATTTTTATCTCTTGGAGATATCAGGAAGCTTCAGCTTTTGAATACAGCCGTGAGGACGGAAACCCTTTGGCTTATAGGTGGATTGGACGTAGCCCCAGTTCATCAATGGTGCGGATTCATAGCAAAGTTCGCCAGTGTATTCACAGGTTCTTCATCACCCGATCTTACTGTTATTTCTGTATTTCAAATTGGGAAGTTTGTCATTCATGGTTATTGTATTGCTGGTTGTATAATACGATACCATTTTCTGAGGAGTTATTGCAATAATATTTGCTGGTTATTTCTGTTGTTTATTTCATTTAAATAAATATCCCGTGCATGCAAATATATGTTTAAATCTTCTGAGTTACATTTGAGGGGTTTTTGGGAAAGACCTGGTTCGGGTCATTACAGAGATTGAAGTATATACAAAGCAACGGTAGGTTAAGAATCAACCAAAAACTGCAGAGTTAATAACAATAACAATAAAGTGTATTGTTATATAATTATATTTAATTATTACAATGATGTAATATTTAATGTTTATTTATTCTAAAATGAAATATGCTCAAGTTTGTCAAAATTACAACTATGATTGTCAAGTTCCCACTACAAGTAGTCAAACATGCAAAACTAAGAACATACCAAACTTTTTCAAAAGTCCACAGTTTTTGAAACATAATAATGGAAAAAACACAGAGGCAGATTCCCCCAGAATATATATTTAATACGTAAGTTAAAATCTCACTTTCACAGAGCACAGACTAGGTGAAAGATGATTTTTGAATACTAAGTCTTCTTGTACAATGTCAAAGTCACTGTTCATTTTTCTATGTTATGTTGACCTAACCCAAACTATCTATGGAATAAGCCAAACATAAATAAAACAGTTTTTCCATGCAACTGACAATGGTAAGAAACTTCATACTGAATTAAGCCTACACAAAGAAATATAGATACCTGTTCCAGTGCAATACAGTTTCGACATATTTGGCGGATACCAAACAAATTTATGGATTTCATGTCATTCAATCCCTGCATATAGTGCATAGATGTTATTGTATGTTTAAAAAGGCACAACTTGAAAGAAAACAAACGTTCTCCACACATATCACACTTCATTACAGTCCATATAAATAGAGTTTAAGTGGCAAATGATTTGGCAGTTTCCCATGTCAAGCATGGGAGCAAGTCATGTCAGAGAGAAAGAACCTTAATGCAACTAGTTGATGAAATACTAGAGATGCCACCAAAGATGTAGTTTCGCTTTGCCTCTGAAACGTATGGAGCCATCTCTTCATCTCTCCGAGTTATCTATTAGACAGAAAGCATTGCCTTATCAAATAGATCATGTGTAATATTTGTAACAAATGCATCAATCTTGGAAAATACTACATTTCAATCAACTGGTTTATAATTCTACTTAGCTCAAAGCCTGCAACAGAATATAATCAACCACTCTCACATAGACACAAAACATCCATCTGTTATTTTTACAGGAAATTTATTTTTAAACATTGCACAAAAACAAATGAATATCAAATATTCTATATTTCATAGTTTTGGTCTACAATCTAAACTAGAAAATTATATATGAGGCAATGCTTGTGATTTGTTTAAATTTTCAGTTTAGTAATTTACATTGTTTAAAATCAGCAAGAACACTGAGCTGTTTCCAAAAACAATCTTGAAACATCAGGCAATGTTCCCAGCTCAGATTTCAGTACGGGTTCATATTCAGGGGTTCAGTAAGTGGATCCAGTGACCTCCTTTATTAGGCTAGGGTTTGTTTTAATTTTTTAATTTGTCCATACAAAAAGTTTAAAATAGATATATATGACTTAGCATGTATAGAGATTTAAAATCTTCAACTCTATATGTATTAACTAATAGGAATGACTAGTATTGTATGTTTAATAATTTAATATACAGTTTAATTATTTATTAAATATTGGGTAATATTATAAAATTTAAATATATTTTACCCAAATCTTTAACCTATTGTAAATATATAGTTCTGCACAATATGAATGCAGTGAAAAAATTGATCAAAGACATCTGGAGTTTTGCAAACAATATTTAATACAAGTTTTGCTCAGCCATACATGAGAGTTTTGCTCCCATAAAGAAAACGTCTACAATATGGAGTGAATTGGCAGAGCTTAGAGAACATATCTACACCCAGCCTGCAAAAATTGAGGTGTGCAAACCATCTGCTGCCAATCCATCCACTCACTGTGCAACTGAATTTATTGTCTACACTCCAGTCACTGATAATTGCTTAGGAAAAAGTCAGTCTAGAAATGATCAAAATATTGAAAAAAAAATGGGCAGTATCATTGTTAGTTTTCTGGGTTCTGCATGATTCGTCTGGGTTTGTCCTGGACAAGCTCAAAGTCATTTAAAGATAGAATTAACGAAATTATGCATTATACTTGTGCACAAGAATAGTATAAAAATACTTGGTTCTAAAAGAAAAATAAATATAAACAACTACTCATGGTAGAGCATAAACTAGCCAACCTGTGTTGTTAGGGAAATAATGAAGTCCTCTGGCTCTTCTGCATCTTGATCCTCTGTATAATCTCTATTGGCCATATCCTACATCAAACATCATGAAAGTAGTTCATACATAAGAATTTTCCTATGTGCGACTCTTTTTGTAGTGAGTTTTCAATTCTCAAATAAAACAAAAGAGCTAAATAAAACAATGGGAAAAATTGCCACATCCAAACTTCCTTTACAAGGCGAAACAACTAACCTGCAAATGAAATAGTGTCTCCAATTGCATTTCAATTCTTAGAACACGCAAGCATTCCACTGCTAGATTCCTGTACTGATCAGCAAGAGTTGCAAGGCTTGCAGTAAGTGCACTGCTGGTTCTCCTATGATGATGTATGTGATAAGAACTATCCTTCATCCTATCATTTGATGATCTTGAAGATGCTTGTCCAAGCCTACATATTTCAGAAAAGGATCGATAAATAATATACATAACTCAGTTCAAAAAATATAATTGTTTTCTTCTTCATGACATTTTGAAACATGTCACACAAAATATTTTTGTAATGTCATCATGCTTTTACAATTTACTAATCTGGATAGTTCAGCAGATATTTATACTCTAAGAAAATTAATAGTGAGACAGTAAAAAAAATGTATATTACAAAATTAGGAACAGACCATTGAGTTTATATATTTCAATAACACATGCATCTCTTCAAAAATGACTATATCTGATTCATAACCAGCGACTGGAATAAATGCATCCTAAAAAAAATACAGAATTCCTTAAGCCATGTTGCATTTTGGTAGTGGTGGTCCCTAAGTCAATGGAAATACATCATACATTTGCTAACTGAGCCAAATATACCCACACTTTGGACTTTACCCCTCTAATTGAACATTCCCCTTGTTTCAATCACCAATATACATCAGAAACATTTATATCTGCTGTATTTCCTAGCACCATTGAACTCCTCTCCAATCAGAAATGAATGAATATTTTTTTGCTATCCATAACTGACTTTAAGGCACTCTTATTTTGAAAATATTGCCACAGTAGAGAATAACATTGCTCTTCCTTAAATTTGATCCCTTTTTCTCATAATTTTCATGAAGTCCCATCACAGAAATGTCAAATTTCCTCTATGATTCAGAAAAAATAGCTTTGTAAATTTTTGAAAGACAAGAATTGCATGCCTTGAGACATGAACTGACTTATGTTTCCTAACACCTGCAATTCGTTTTAACATGTTTTGAACATCAGCAGGTAATAGCTAAATGAAATCCTTGAATACACTAGTATTTTTAGACAGGCAACAACCAGTCTCCCTAGAGTGATAATATATACATGGTTAAAAGCTAAAGTCTAAGTTGCCGGTTTGGGTTTGGGGACAGATTCGGGTTCGAGAATCCGGTTCGTGGATTCGTGAATTTTTTTTTCCCATTATGATTCGTATGGGTTCGTGTATATATATATGTGCATTATATATACAAAAAATAAGAGAAATATACGTAATTCTAAAACTAAATCATAAAGAAATGTGTTTGGAGGCTCCATAATAAGGGTCGTTGTAGGGTTAGAAGCTAAAAAAAACATTTTTTAAGTGGGCTGGACCCACTTTTAAACATGCCTAGACATGGGTCCTAGGCGATTCGCGCGGATCTGCACGGGATCCTCGAGGGTCCTCGCTGGATTCCCACAGGTTCGCACTGGATCCAAGCAGGGCCCGGATCTGGACCTGTGGGTCCATTTGGATCCGCAAACCTACGGATCCAGACGGACCCATTGGTCCAGATCCCGACCTTGCCCAGATCCGGCGCGGACCGGTCCGCAAATCCGGACCCGGATCGGACCCGGACCTGAATCCAGGGTCCGGGGTCCGAATCCGGTAACTTAGGCTAAAGTATATTTCATCAGCATTTTCTTTACTTCAAAGAAGGTATCATAGGCTACTACTATATTCAATAGGTCCCCATATTTACATCTTCCTAAGCATCAGTTTTTTCTGAGGTTAGCCTATTATCAGTGGTCCCCGTAGGCTAATGTGGTGATTGGGGGGCCCTTTGACCGTGATTCAGGGTTATTCAGCTGACTCTTTAGGTGTCTATTTCAGTACTCTCCATCTCAGTGCACCAATTTATTTAAGGTTTCCCTTCCAGAGGTCTTTTAGACTCCGTTTACATACACTTACTATTTTTAGTAAGTCATTTGGACGTTTGGGTCCATACTATTTATGGTAAGCAATCAAGATGTTTTGAGAACACTACGGTTATATTCGGAAAGTTAGCAGGATCAATTGTTGGTTTGATATTTGGCATTTAGTGGAGTTAAATGATTTTATTTAATTATTTAAAGTCTAATCTAGCATTGAGTTTAATATAATTAATTAAATTAAATATCTTTATGATTAAAGGGGATACACGGGGTCAAGTGTGCATTTCAAATGTTAATCTCATAAAGTATTTAATTATTATGCCAAATGGGACGCCAACTTTCAGAATATTAGAAAGCAACAATATCATTTAATAGTTAATGATTTAAAAAAACAAATGAGGCATTTCTTTTTGGTGCGCACATAAAAAGCACACTTAGTGCTTTTTCATTTATTTATTGATCATTTGCAAATTGTTGAAGCTTTTTGGGGAGCAAGGGTTTGTTGCTGAATATCTAGACTTTTGAGAACTAAAACTCTCAAGAGGAACAGTGCCTACAGGTGTGAGACAGCATAGACGGGTACTCAGTTGATAATCTCATCCAAAGATTATACTTGTGCTTATTTGAATCCAGAATACCCAGGGTTTGATAGGCAAATTTATCAAGTCTACAGGCAACAAAAAACCTAAGATACAGGGTTCGGCCCCTGCCCCCCGCGGACCCTGCCAAATTCGAACCGGTCCGAAATTCGGGTCCGGTTCGACTGTGGGTTCCATTTTTCTTGGCAGGGTTCAATTTTCCCATACCAAATTCGAACCCGGATTTATGAAGTTCGAACCCGGGCGAATTTCGCCTTAAAAATCGAATTTAGTGCGAATTTCATGCGAATTTGACATGCGTTTTCACTTAAAACGGGATTTT
>MU228212.1:1251529-1278430 GCA_018584345.1 Thuja plicata
GCAAAAACTCAAACAAACAAACAAATGCTTTATTTCCGGAGTTATAAGGGGTAAAATATTAAACGGAGAAATAAGGAGTTGGATGCAAATTGTTTGACATAATTCCTATTAGCAGCTGGTTTAGTTTGGGCATTCAAGGGTGCCCATTACAGTTTCAATGGATGTTTGTATGCGGTTGTAATCATTGGTTTGGCTCCTTCCTCCAACTCTATCACATGCTTAACCCCTCTCTCAGAAGGTACTCCACGAGGAATGCTTCCAAACATGACACTATATTTTGATATGTTTCTAAACATTTGGATGGTAACTGGCCTTTTGTTGGTTAGTAGGCACTAAAGGCATGCCAAAACACTTTGCGGCCCACTCTACCTGATCATGCCTAAACAATCTCTCCATCTACTTTAGTGATACATGCTCGGTCCTACATCAAAAAATGGCCTAAGAACTACCTTTCTCCTCTAGTGCTCAAATCTCATCTCTAACCTTTGCAAATTGAAGGCAAACTCTACAAGTGACATCATCCATTTCATACATAGAATGACGTCATTGTCCTACAAATCCACTACAAAGAACTCATCCCTCAACTCATAGTCCCCAAGTTGAACACTGAGGTTTGGAATCTTTCATGTACAAGAGAGTAACTGTCCACCATAACCCATCACCTTGAACCCCCCATGTTCTTTTGTCTGCAACCCTCTCTTGGCTACAACCCTCTCATCAATGAAGTTGTGTGGCACCTATATTTATCAATGCAACCACTTGTTGCCCCTATATTACTCCTCTCAACTTATATGTAATATCTTTCTAAGCACTAGTGAGTTACGCAATGGTTTCCCCTTCCATCTTGTTTTCCTCTTCCTCATCATTAGAATCAGATTGCTGATCTAATTTTCTCATGTAGACTCGTTAACATAAAAGTATTCCAATTGTTTCACCTTAGCCTTAACACCACACTTATGGGAAGGGTCGCAAGGCTCCCTGCAATGAAAATACAATTTCCTCCTTTCGAGGTCATTTAACTAGGTTTTCTAAGCACTTGTGAGTTGAGAAATGGTACCCTCTTCCTTGGTTTCCTCTTGCTCCTTGCTTTCCTTTTCCTCAACATCAGAATCAAACTGTTGATCTGAACTTTCTGATTTAGACTCCTCAGGAGAAAAATATTCCAAATGTTTCACCTTAGCCTTAACACTGCACTTAAACGAAAGGTCCAAAAGCTTCCTGCAATGAAAACACAATTTCCTCCTTCTGAGGTCTTTAACTGCTCGTTGTCCAATCTATTTGAATCACTTTATAGCTGATGTGATTCCTTATGGAATGGCTTCTTATCTTTGTCTTTCTTTCAAGGAAATCCCTTAGATTGAAATTTTCTTCCAGATGTAGAAGAAGCCTCCATATCTCTTGCTTTTTTAATGGCCTCCTTGAAAGTGAGTGAGTTGAGAGCTTTGATCTAGCCTCTCAATGGATCTGATAGACCATCCACAAAGAGTACTATAAGTCTCCTCTCTGAAATGTATGTCACCAAGATGGACAACCTCTAAAAATTTGCAATGTATGCATCAATTGAAGTCCACTGCTTCAGTTGTGCTAACTCCTTGAAATGGAGTTCTAGATCATTTCAGTCAAATTTCTCAATCAATGTCTCTGTAAACTCCTCATATGAAGTGATCCTATCATGACCCATGGTAACCATCCCCTAATGCCACCACTTGTGCAATACCATCTAGTTGTATCGCTGCATACTTATAGCTTCCTCCTCTGGGATCAAATTGAGCTGAAAGTATGTACGTACCTTCCATACCCATGCTCTAGTTGTGGTCTTCCCAGACTCATCATAATAAGGTAGTGTGAGCTTGCCTACCTTAATCTATAAATTATAATTTGGTGCTTTGCCACCAGTACAAAGTTTGTGTTTCATCCTGACATCCATGCAATCCCTCAAAGATATGGCGACTTGTAACTTTGGGCATCCACTCTCCCAATCCTACCGAAACTAGTTCTCCAACTCAATAATGTTTGCTTCATTATCCGCTTGGACACGTGTCCTGGGTGGAAAGGTGGGGTCTACATATAATAGTTCTAGTCTACTAACTGTTGTGTCCACCATGTATTGAATTCTCCTTGACCATTGTTTCCTCCATTACCCCCGTTATTATTACCATCTACACCAACATTCAACCCCATTTGTCGTGCCATCATTTGAGTCAATAAATCCATCCTCTCATTCTGTTGTTGTTGTTGTCCCCTAACTAGAACTTTTCAAACATTCACAAATCTTTCGTCTAGTCCTTGCATTCCTATCTCTCAAGAATCTTTTGTCTCCTTCTCCAACATCCTTGTCTCCCATGGTGTGTGATCTTTGTTCTTCTTCCCTCAAATCTTGGGCTGACTTGTTCCAATAATAATGAAATGTATATGGTGATTGATCTCAATCTATCATGTCATAGTTGTTGGCTAAATATTTTGGAAGTGATTGTAGACACATTACCTACAAAATGGAGCATTTAGACAGTGTGTGAGATATAATCTCTCTTCTCAACTAAGGGGAGGCGCCCTTCTTATTGCTACTTAACCAGTTAAAACTTAACAAGAAATTCAAACTAATCTAAGATTGGGTGTTGCACGTATCACTTCCTCTTTCTTCAGGAAGGATTTCCACTTTCATAAATATGCACTTTACAAACTAAGACTTTTGACAACTTCACTTTTCAGCACTAATTGGAGCAATAATGCCTATAATCTTAAGATTAACCGAAAGATTATCCTTAAGCGTACCGGTAAACTATTAACTAACGAATGTACATAAGTTCAAAGACTCATACACTATCCTACAATGATTTAAAGGATGAGGCAGCAATATGTTTTAGCACAAAGACTTTTGAACATAGAACTTCCTTTCTAACTTGTAATATCACAAAAAACCACAGCTCAAAGACTATGTTTTCACTCCTATGTAACTCAATTTGAAAACTACAACACAAAGTCTCTACAAAACCAGATTTAAAGTTTGCCTTATAACAACACAAATAACTCACACACTTTCCTCAATAAACTCAAGATGATACCCCTATTGTGACTTAAGAACACAACAATGATATAACAAGTTCCTCCAGCACAAAGATTGAAAACACTTGCTCTTTTATTTCCTTTGAAATCAGCTGCACAAATAAAAGCAAAGTTTTTATCTTGCACAATTCCAACAAAGTTTACTTGCAATGCAGAAAGATAATTATTTACAATGAGCTCTCTTGTATTTATAGAAGAGAGGCTAAGAAAAAAGGTGGAAAACTAACTACCTGCAATTGACTTATTCAAGCAAAGTTTTTATCTTGCACAATTCCAACAAAGTTTACTTGCAATGCATAAAGATAATTATTTACAATGAGCTCTCTTGTATTTATAGAAAAGAGGCTGAGAAAAAAGGTGGAAAACTAACTACCTACTATTGACTTATTCAACATTACAGTCCTATGTAATGTGATTACATGTAATGAGACTATGTGCAATTGCAATTTTTCGCTTTACATGTGATATTACATATGCAATTGCAATTTTATGCTTTGCATGTAACTTGTCAAAACTAAATTACAAAAAACATGATGAGAACTAAACTAAGTGTCTGACAAGACACAACTCTTATTACATCATCCTCTGTTAGAGAGGTTTCTTGTCGCTAGATTGCTAGTGCTTGAAATCTTCAAATTTGTACATGGGTGAGAACATCTGCAGAAAATAACACTTTGACCTCTGCATTGATGATCCCTCTTAATGGTCTGCTACCACCTACTTGGAATTAGTCTTGAAAGCATTCTAGTATTTATGAATTTGAATTTCATCTTTTTCTCAGGCATGATGGTTGGCTCTTCTGACTTTGGTTGAGCACCTGTAGCACTAAGATGAAAGACCAAAACATCATAACGTCAGAATGTGTTGACGTTAGTTGCATATCATTCGCCATGAAGTTCATACTTTGATTTTGAAACATGGTAGATCGTGTGTGAAAACAAGGCTTTAAACAAGGCTGAAGTGAAAAAGTTAATTTTTGTGGGCCGTGCTTGTAATTCGGGGATTTTGAAGTGCGTTGCAGGTGAAGGTGCAAGTGTAATTCAACTTGTCAAAGTTTATGCAATTGGACCAAAAAGTTCATTTTACAAGGAAAAAACAAAAGATTTTAAGTGAAATTGGGGTTTTTGGACTCAACTGCACTAAAGCTTGCATTTGTAATTCAACTTGCAATGGGGACAAAAATCCCCGATTGCACTTCTATTTGCATTTTCAAAGGGTAAACTTGAATACAATCAGAGTTTTTGGATGCGATTGCACATGTGACTACATGTAACAAAACATCCAGTAGGTGTGAAAAATCCCAAAATGCAAATGAAAGTTACAGAGATTTCAAAGGTAATTGCACAATAACATTACATGTAACAGTACATGTAATGGGTATTAAGAATCCCGACTTGGGAACATGATAGATCTGAAACTTGAATGCAATCAGGGTTTTTAGCTATGATTGCATATTACATTGCATACAACATTACATGTAATGGTATATGTAGTGGATAGAAAAACTCCCGAAATACATAATTTATAAGTATGTAAACAAAGTTTTGAACCATGACTACACTCCAAATTACATGTAATCAAGCTGGGAAGTTCTGATTTTTATAAGGTAAAGCAAAATAATACATGTGTGTAATTAGGATAAATATTTCCGATTCGACATATGTATTATTCATTTTGATTGTTAATGAGATTCAAAACCTCAAACAATCTAATGTAATAAAAACTAGCATATAATCAGTTTTATTTTATTGCAAATACCATTGCAATGGAAAGAACCAATAACTTGTTGAAGGAATGTCATTTATGGAAAGAAACATGTATTTCTAATTGTAAATAGAACTTGAAATTCCATTCAAACAAAGCATATTCAAATTCTACAAACAAAGGAAAATAGTTTATGAAATTCGAAGACCATAAGGGTGCAAATCACGAGAACCATGAAAGAACAATAAGAGAGTTTTCAAAACAAAATAACCCATGTAACAAAGATACAAACCCTTTTTTTAACAAAAACGACACCAAAGAATAACCCTAAACGCAGAAAAAAACAGAGATATACTGAAACGACTAGGAAATATAGCAAAAATGACAATTAATATACAACAATGACCATAAAAAACACAAATATATCCAGCAAAAAAAACGTGTATGATTTATTGTAATATCCCCAATGGATATTTTTCCCAACATTTCTCAAAGATATCTGAGAAGTTTAAACAAATAATTTCATGCAATAAATTACAAATTCACCAGCAAATACCAGAAAATGCTCAGATAAAAATAATCTCAGAAATATTACTTCATTCAATCTTTAGCAGTTTAATAACACGACCCAATCTTAAAAAACAGAAGTCACAGTCAGATTGGAAACTAGAGAACCTGAAACACAATGTGAACTCCATCGCGAATCCACCTCAAAAGATAAATTGGGTTTCCGTCCAATCCACTGAGAAAGCCTGAAGGTTTCCGTCCTCAGGTTTCAGAATCGAAAGCTCGAGGCTTCCCAAATTCTCCAAGAGAATAGAAATAAATTCATAAACCAAACATGCTGAAATGAGCTCCTCTTCCTTCTTTTAAGCACAACCTAGTGACTCTTCACATTCCCATTTCTGTCTTTCGTCTTCTTCCTCTTTTGTCACCATTTAATCCTCTTTTAAATATTAGAAATGACTTTTAACATTTTGCATTAGCTCTAGTGAAGTCACTTTTAATATTTTATGAAGTTGGCTTTTAAATTTTCTAATGTCCCAAAAAAGGGGACATTACATTTATGATAAAAAATACAAAGATAGGAAAGAGAATGTCTATGATTTAGCAAAAACGACTATTCTTTTAATCAAAAACACGGAGATTGCATAAAATCATAACCGTATACCTGGTTTAGGGCAAGAAAATGGAGGAAAACCCCAAAATGATCCACAGTTTGTAATCTTTGTAACACTTATGCAACTTCAGAAAAAGAAACGTGACTATATAGAATGGAGGCTCAACATTTTCTCAAGCTCAAATGGTGGTCTCTATTAACTCAAAGTTCTTGGCGAGAAGTTCAGCATTTCCTCAGGACATCAAGCTCGGGATTTTGTTTTTCGTTTGCATTTAAGTTTAAATGTAAAGAAATATGTACATTAAACAAAGTACTCGATAACTTAAAGCATCGAGAGTTTATTAGCACTTTACACATTACATTGTAAGTATTACAATATGCAAGGTCTACCAAAACACCTGATATTTTAAGTCATAGGATGTTTTTAGATGATTTGCACATTACAATGTATGCAAAAAAATATGAAACAACCTTAAAAAAGTTCGACTTTGGGATTTCAATGACTACTCGTGCATATATGTCATAATATGCAATGTTAAATAAAATGCCAAACCATTGTGTATCTTTGGGGGTTTGAAATCACATTACACCTATTACATGCAATCTAATATAAAATGCAATTGACGTAAAAACATTTGACTCCTAAAGGAAAAATTAAAAAGACTTAAATAAAAACCATAAAAATGAATCAAAATAAAAGAAACGTAAACAAAAAACAATATAATTAATGACAAAAAGACTTTAAACAAAAATATAAAAAAAAATAAATGAATGTTAAATAAAATGCCAAACCATTGTGTACCTTTGGGAATTTGAAATCACATTACACCTATTACATGCAATCTAATATAAAATGCAATTGACGTAAAAACATTTGACTCCTAAAGGAAAAATTAAAATGGCTTAAATAAAAACCATAAAAATGAATCAAAATAAAAGAAACGTAAACAAAAAATAATAAAATTAATGACAGAAAGACTTTAAACAAAAATATGAAAAAAAATAAATGACTTTTATTTTAAAAAATATTTATAAACATACTTTATAATATATCCATGCTTTTTTTTAATCGAAATTTTAATTAAAATTTCATTAGGTTTCGTTAATTTCACTAAAATGAAATTAACGACAACAATAGTAAACCCTCCCAGATGGCAAGATTCACAAGCTTTGATACCACTATAATATGCAACCTTGTTATGGTCTGATTATTTTTTGCTCGATTCTTTAATGCATTTATTCAGAATGCTTGAAGAGAGAAGATAGAATAGAAGGGCAGATTTATATTGCAAAGAAATAACAGAAATAATATGCTGAAAACCTTTAAACATAATCACCCAAAATCTGATACAAAAATGAAAATGAAATAATATTCCAAATTGTGAATACCCAAATGATCAAATCGGATTATAAGCACAAATTCAACATACCCATTTGCTGGAATTGAAAATAAATGTCTGCAACAATTATAATCAACAAATACAGAGGGTTTTCAAAACCTAGTTCGCATCAATACATAATCAAAATACCACAACTGGTTTGTTATGCAACACAACAATAAATACAACAATGAACACATTTGTCAAACTCCCCAAACTTCTCACAACAGTCACTATAAATCAGATTTGCAATATTCACCGCTAAAGATTGAAGTAATAATTCTCAATAAGCTCAAATGTGACTTTGAAATGACCCAAACCGGTATTTTCCTGATATTTCCACAAATATATCTCATGCAGATTTAAACAAATAAATGCATGCAATAAACCAATGATTCAACAACAATAACCAGCAATATATTCCATTAAAACCCTCAGCAAATATTATTGCATTATATAACAGCAATACAATAACAATGAGATTTCAACAATCCAAAATCTGAACTACAATGTTCAACAGTAATATCAAATGACAAGAACCTGGAAGTGCAATGGTGAACTCCGTCGCGAATCCACCTCAAAGATGAACTGGGTTTCCGTCCAATCCACCGGAAAACCCTGAAAGTTTCCGTCCTCAGGTTTTAGAATTGAAAGCTGGAAGCTCTCTGGATTCTCCAAGAGAAAATGAATTCATAAACTAAGCATATCTCAAATGAGTCTCCATTCCTTCTTCTAAAGCAATAGTTGTGACTCTTCAGTTTCCCTTCTATGTCTTTACATATTCTCACTTTTTGTCACTTTAAAGTAATACATCCATTTAATAATAAAGTGACATAATAATAAAATATGAAATCTTCTGGCATTAAAATGGATGACCAAACGAACTCGGAATAAGTCGTGTGATAGCTTGCCGGAAAGCTCTTGACGATACGCTCCAAGTCCAATACTGAAATGCCACGAAGACTGAACTCTGTCGACTTACTATAAATAGTAAGTATCTAGAAACCCTGCGGAAACTACTCTGATTGGCCTGAAACTGGAATTCCCTAGGCCAAATATCATACTGACCCCAGTCAAGCCCTGGTTAGCCTATCGGGCCAAGATAAAACGGCTAACGAGGCACACAAAATAATGTGCCCTAAAAAGGGGACATTACAGACTCGTTTTATGAAGCCACTCCCAATCCTCCGAATTGTATCGCTCAACAACGTGGAGAATGTCGCCTACAAAGGTTTTTGTCCTCACAGACCAACAAGAAGAAGCACAATCTCCTTAAAAAATAGAAGCATAAGCAATAACAATATTCAACATGCCCAAATGAAAGCCCCAATCCTCCTTTTAGCTTTTTAGTTGTTTTTTTGAAAAAGCACCATTTTTTTCTTTTCCCTATTTTTTAGGAATATTTTTCTCTGCTATTTTTTTTGGGAATGTTTTTTCCACTATTTTTTGGGAATGCTTTTTCACCTTTTTCCTTTTTCTATTTTTTCAAGAAAGCTTTTTTTGCTTTCATTTAATAAGAATCACTTCCCTTTTTAATCTCCCAATGTAGCATTAAATAATAAAGGTGCATCCATTAAAATAAACCACCTTTGATTTAATATTTGGCCTCTATAGTCCATCAAATAAATAAAATAACTATAAAGTTAAATTTTTAATTTAACTTTATTAACTCATAATTTATCATTATTTAATAACTCCATACTATATCAAATCTCATGATAAACATTAAACCCAACTCCATTGCCATTACTAAAAACAGCAACTAACTCTATTGGTGCTCATCACTAATTTACTAAAAATATCAAATATAGGAGAAAATGTCTGAAAAGGCTCTAGAAAAGGGTGTTACGCTCCTTATACCTGTCTAAACAAGAAACTGCTTCTGTCAACACCTCCAATATTCCTGAAACCCACTCGTTAGCCTACGGGAATCTCATGAATAGGCTAATGGTCTCTCCACACCGGACTGGCTTAGGAAGGGGACATTAGATATGCTCATGGAAAAGATTTCTAATCAAACATAACATACAAATTAATCAAATGATCTTAAACCAAAAACAATTGATGCTTAGTATTCAAAGTTAGGAAGAATAGAAATAGCATCAGTTTTGGAAACCATAGATGACCACTGGAAGTCATGAATTTGAAACCAAAAGTACAGCAATTAGCAATAGCTCAAAGTTGTCAAAAGGAACTCCGAGAACTAAAAATGAAATAAATGGAACTCAAAGTACTTGCATGCAAACATCTGGTTCAAAACCTCATATCTACTAAATGGATTTCAAAAGACGTGTATAAAAATAACTATCATTTCGTTTGCTTGTTTGCTACTTTCTTCTAGCCCTCATTTATCTCAATGAGGGAAAAGAAAGTATCCACATAATAGTATCCAGAGAACTTGGAAAACAGTTGATTTGAGATAATATTTAGCATTTAGACTCTGTAATTCAGAGTTTGTTAATAGCATACCCATGCCTAATTAAGTTACTCATGGTGTCCTATCGCATGTCATGTATTGCATGTCTTATGAAACAAAAATAAAGCATGCTCATGGAAAATAATTCTCATCAAGCAGAGCATACAGAAAAATCAAATGATTATCTAAAAACAAATAGTAATGATGCTAAGAATTCATTTTGGAAAGAAAGAAATTAAATCAATATTGATGTCCATTTATGATCAAATCTTAAGAAAATAATGATGCTTATAATTCAAAGTTCAGAAAGAAAGAAAGTACAATAATATTTACGGCTATGGATGACAATTGTAAGTCATCAGATTCAAAAGTACAACAGATAGCAACAGCTCCAAGGGTCTCAAAAGGAACCGAAAAAACAAATAATGAAGATAATAAAATTCAAAGTAGGGCTGGCATGTAAACATCTGGGCCAATATCCTCATCTCTAATAAATGTATTCTGCTAGATGCCTTTGAGTTACCCTGGTCATATACAAATAGCAGTATTACAAAAACTGCAAAATTAGGCAGCACAAACTAAAAACCAGGAGTTTAACTTTACATAGGCTCCAGAAACAAACAAAATTTATCCCTGTCATCATCCTTCACAATACTCCTCAGTTATTTAACTTTCTCTTGTTCTGACGGTTCCCATCAGTTCTAGAATAAAGCATATACACATAACGTGGACGAGTAAATGGAATATCCAATTCAACATGTGCCCCACAAATAACAAAGAAATAAAGATCTTCGTTACGGAGAAATTTTACAAGAGAAATCGGGGAAATGGGATTGGAAGGAAGAAAATATATTATATCAATGAGTTCAACCCCGCATGTGATCAACTCCAAAAAGCGTACATAGGGGCCAACATTTGTTGGAGAGCTAAAATTCTTATTGCTCAACTGAGAACCAACTCTTATCAACTCCGCTGTGAGACCGGGCGTTGGAAGAGACCAAAGGAGGCTTGGGAAGAGAGAATTTGCATGTTTTGCAATTCTGGGAAAGTGGAAACCGAACATCACATTATTTTAGAATGTGAAGCATACAAGGACAGCAGGGACAAATTTGCGGATACTATATCTGATAGCTCTTGGCATAACCTATTCAGCGAGGAGTACATTGAGAAGTTAGCTGTGCTCATCATCAACTTGCACAAGAAAAGAACCAAGTTATCGAAGTCGGCTTAAGCTGCCTAGCTGTCCCATAGGCTATGTTTAGCCTCGTGGACGTTAAATTTTTATCTATCTTTATCTATCTATCTATCTAAATATTAAAAATAGCGCATTCTCTTTGTGTGTCCAGAATCCATTTGTTCCCTTGTTTACTATAAAAATTAGTTGTTTAACTTTAAATAGATCTCCAGAAACACACAAAATTCTATCCCTGTTCACATCCTCCAGAATACTTTCTCAGTACTTTCTCTGATTATTTACAGTTCCCAACAGTTCAGAGTAAAACACATACATAGATATATTAAAATATAGTTCTCTAATAGAGCATACTCTCTATGAGTCCACAATCTACTAGTTCTCCTATTTACAATTACCTCGCCTACCATTCATGATCTCTAACAATTTAGCATTTTGAACATCACTAAAGTGAAAATGGGTATATGAAGAAACTTTCGATATGCCTGTTGACACTTGGATATTTTGGTTAGCACATCAAAAATACTATACTTTCAAATGCTACACTAACCAAAAATGGGCATAAAAGTTACTATAAGTTAACAAAAGGATTGGAACTTGGTAATTAACGACTTGTACAGAATTCACTTGTGAAAGAGACTAGGAAAGTTTCCTCCCATTACAATTGTCAAGACTCAAAATAACATAACTACATGGTTTAAAAATAACAGCTTCAGCATGAGAAGAGAATAGATTTTTGTCAATTTCAAATATATCTCTTGCTAAGAAACAAAAACAATTTTATGCTCCTTCAAAATATAATCTCAGAAATGAACGCTGTAAAATAGAAGTGTATGTCCGCATCACAATAACTGGTATTAACTTTAAAGAGAAAATATATTTCTACTTACTTCTCAATAGAATCGGAAACATATTCCAAAGAATCACTGAGAGCAGCTAATAAAACAAGCTTGTGATCATCTCTGATAAGATTCTCCTGCCCATTACAGCTAATGTTAATATTTCAAACCTGAACCAAATATTCCTGTACACAAATGTCTGATGCAACATATCAATCCTAAAATATCATTGCATGAGATGGATGAAAAAATTACCAGTATATTATTGCCCTTGCATGATAGAAATCATTTTGCATATATATTTTTGGTGATGTAGTTTCTTTGAGAGAAATGAATGGTGGTATGATAGATGAAAAACCTTACCTGTTTGATTGGGCAAAAGCTTAGCAGCAGATTATCCATCTCCAACTCTACTTCGAGACCTTCTGTATCTTTGCCTGTATAAGCAGACAATTTCTCACTATTTGAAATCTCCAACAATGCACTAGCAGGCTCATGTTTCATCAAGTTCTCCACATCTGTTCTTCCAATGAGGATATAGCTCTGCTTTTCCAAAACTGCCTGGAACATCAATATAAACAGAACTCTTAGTATAAATGAATATTTTTGCTGCCAAATTTCCTAAAGTTGTGTGCAATGATTGGACTTGTTTGTGACATTCTTATTCTGAAATGCACTTTTTATACATTGGAATTTTAAGCAACTTTCATTTAGGCCTAAATTGTTTAAGAGAAGAAAATTTACTAGAATATGAAATGTCCCAAACCAGGATTTTCCCAAATATCCTCAAATATAACTCATACAGATTTAAACAAATGCAATAAACCATAGATTCAACAGTAATTAACCAGCATTTCATATTCCATTAAAACCCTCAGCAACATTGTTGCATTATAAAATAACAATGGGATTTCTCACAATCCAAATCTGAACTCAACATGCAGTAGAATAACAATTAACAGAAAAGAACCTGTGAATACAAAGGCGAACTCTAATGTGAATCTGCACCGGAGACGAACTAGGGCTACGTCCAATCCTACTCTGAGCCAAAAGGGCTTCTGTCCTGAAGGCTGAATTCGAAAGCTGAAGCTTCCTGATATCTCCAAAAGATAAAATATCATATCATGAACTAAGCATGCCTCAAATGAGCCTTCAATCCTTCTTTTAAAGCAATGGTTGTGACTCTTCAGTTTCCCCTCTCTGTCTTTTCATATTCTCACTTAAAGTCACTTTTGAAATAAATATAACCCTTGGTTATAAAGTGACATAATAAAATAAAGTGAGGAATCTTCCGGCATTAAAATGGAGGACCAAATGAACTCGGATGGAGACGTGTGATAGCTTGCCAGAAAGCTCACGGCGGGACGCTCCGAGTCCACTACTGAAATGCCCGGAACACTGAGTTCTTCCTACTTACTATAAATAGTAAGCACCCTGGAAAACTGATCTGATTGGCTTGAAACTGAAAACAACTAGGTCAAACACCCCTCTGACCCTCTGCCAAACCTCGGTTAGCCCACCGGACCATGAAGAAAAGGCTAACTATAAGGCACGAGATAATGTGCCCAAAAGGGGACATTACAAATCATCCCTTCCCGGAGATTGCTTTCCCTCAAGCAATCAGTATCTGCATGCTGCGATCATAATACCTGGATCCCAAACCAACCTCAGGGAAATTGCTCCACCAACCTGTTGTGTGAAACTGAAAGAGATATTATGCCCTAACCTGTGAAGCCATTCACACAGCAACAAAACAACTAGTCTAATGTCAGGATCCCAAATCACTGCAGGATCAGTTATACCAAACTGCCCTGTGTCGCCATCATCTGTGAGAAAGTCCTCAACCCAACTGAGAACCTCACTCCAAGTGAGATCACCGGCACTCCTACGGTCAGATGCAGGGATAAACCAAACCTCACACCAAACAACTCCCTGAATAAATACCAACTGCAAGTACGTTCCTCCTGGATCCCATAAGCAAAAGGGTCATCCATCTCCCCAGCTGGCTGAAATATCCTGATGCCCTATGCCCCTACTGAGTGAATCACTAGAAATGTCCAACTACCATAACACTGCCCCTCTGATCTGTCGCCCGAACTAGAAACTGTACTGAAGAAGTAAGATACATAGACTGTCGAACAAGGCTTCCATCTGCAAGCAAGGAAGCGTACCAAACCAATCACTCACCCCACACCTCTGCAATAATAGGAAAGGAAAGTTCTCCGTAGGTGGGCTGAATGGTAAACAGAATGCATCCCATACAATGTGGCCAACATGCGATGCACTAACCAACTCTAATGGAATTCCTGAATCAGCATAAGGATTCCATAGTTGTCTCTCAATACACGGAGTCATACAGTGTATACCATGGTGTGAAAAATTCACACCATCAAGCAAAATCATCAGACCAAGCTCAACAACTAAACTCACCTCGTTACTCCATTTTGGTGACCAAGACTCATCTATAGTAACTGAACCAGGGTCCTAGACCCTGCAATCCATCTCGTCCTCGTCATGTGGATAGGAAATATCTTCCTCATCTAGCTCAAAAAGTGGATTCTCAAATATCCAATCAACACTCATCTCAAAGAGTAAGTTATCAATCAGCTTGAGTCCTGTAGTTTCACTATGCTTCATCCAATCAACATTATGCTGAATCAAAGTATTAACTTCATAAGAGTGAATATCCTCATGCCTTAACTCAGCTGCTACTACATAAATAGCTGATTCAAAAGATGATTTATCAACCCTATAGTCATCAACCAAAGGACATGATGCCATAGTGCATGGAGACTCCTTCAAATTCTTAGGTAGCTGATCCATGATTGTGTCCTTTTCAACCTCGTGGTCCCTATGAATACCAATAGCTTCATCCCCACTAAGCTGCCCATATGATTGAATTTTGTCTTTCTTTGCATGCCCCTTTATAGGCTGAAACAAATCTTCCTTCTTCTCTTCCACATAATCCTCAACCGTAGATGCACCCACCATATTATTTTGCTCAAGGTCAAAAGAGCTCATACCTTCATGTGGCTGATCAATCACTGTTGTCTTTGAAAATTTCATGACAGCATACTCATAATCCTTCTTGTTATCAATAAGGCTTGTGTGATTCGCACCCATGGATGCATGAAATGATTCTCCTTCTGTATCCTCTTGTAAATCTCCTCTCAAAGATGATTGAGCCTCCTTTGAGTCACTCCCCATTGCTATCATTTTATTCTTGTGAACCGAATCTGCTCGTTTATCAAACTCTCCATGAAATTTTCTGCACACCTCCTTTGTATTTCCTTTGCTCTTAAGCTGCTGCTTTGAATTTGTAGAAACCCAACCAATATCATCCTCTTCTGGAACACCCATATATTGTGCAAAGGGAAGATGGTCACGTAACTTCTTAGGAAGAGTACAATACTTCTGGTGGCTGCTCAGAATTGCATCATTTGTTGCTATGGCACGACGCCTCTTACTTGCACTTGTAGATGGTGATGAAACCTTAGGGGGTCCAAATATCCTGGAAAGTGTCACTTAAATGATGCAATTCACATTGGAGTTTTTGTTGTGTTTGTTCAAATTCTTTCCATACTTGTTTATTGCTAAACAACCCCACCATGATGACCTATCTTGCTGTCCAAACTAGAAACCAATCCAACTGAAGTATACACAACTTGAATTCATTTAATAGACTTGAACACCAGAATAGTTAAGATTAAGTTTCTAGACTAAATATTTGAAGATCTGATACTCCATAGTCAGTTACTCACAACAATATGTTCAGATGTTTGCATCGCTGCTCAAACCTGTTGGAGTCCACGGACCTGCTCCGAAGTTCTAGCCCAAATGCACGATATCTGTACTCAGATTTGATACATCTCCTTTCATAATACACAATAACAACATGAGAGAACACAGTTGCAAAACTGAAATATCCCTGTTATGTGCTCTTTTATAAGACACAGTTTGGATAATATGTTAGCTTGGAAATGATATAAACTCCCTTTATGTTTTGCAATTTTTGAATTCAGGTTTAAAACTGTTGACTTTACTGCTGTGGATATTCTTTAAATACTGATACCGATGATGAACATAAGAGATATTGAATGAAAATTCTGACCTGTTACCAAGGCTACAGTAGTCTGGAATCTCAACAACTATAAGGACTTCAATTCCCCAATATTTGCTTGGCTGGAGAATTATTTTCCAATATTTTCATGCAAAAGCTCAATATAGCTTTGATGCATTGAAAGACAATAATAGTTGACAAAGGACCTGATCCTGTCAAAAGAGTAAAACAAACCCAGCAAATCGGGTCTTTAACAGCAATTGAACCAAGTTTTTGTTGATGCCACAGCTGGAAAACCAAGTTTCTAGTAATAGTCTTGCCCAGTATCTTTGCTACAAAATTTCGCACAACTTATGTTTAATTTTCAAGAGATTACTTGCGAACACCACTAAATCTCCATAGATAAACATTTCAGATACGCATGGCGCTTAAGAGTAGTACGTTTCATGTTACGCTGATGATAATACTTTAAGAATTTTGCAGTTTTAGTTCCACAAAAGCTGACTTCTGGCCGATACAAATTCAGAGTTTGTAATGTTTTGGGAAAAACTTTTATCATTTATGGGTGTCCTCCACTGGAATATTGTAAGTGACCTGTTCACTTGGGGACAAAAATACATGCTTAACAACCCATCTAGTTTTAGCCATCTCGTCCAATAAAGGAGATGTTTCAACCCTTGCAAATCTTCTACTCTCCTCAAGCAAATTTTGCCAATTTCTACATAGGCTAGTTTCTGGTTTCAAAGTGGCATGGCCATTATAGTACACTGACACACTGTTCAATCTTTGAAGTCATTGCGGCCCGCATATAGCATACTTGTTAACCAACAATGTTATATTCCCTTCCGCAAACAAATACGCTGAAGCTTACACAGAAATTTCCAATTCGCCTTGAATCCTACGTCTCTCTCCAACAACCATCCATTGTAAGTTTAACATGAAACGTTTTGCACCACCGCCTGGAAATGACGAATACCAATGCTACGACTGTATTTGTAGCTAGACGATGCTCTGTTCCTCCACACGATACTATCTAGTATCTTTGAAATGTAGTGGCTGAAGCTATATAACCCGCGGGCTCCCAGAGAATGAACAAACCCGATATGTATAGAAAGACATCCACGATTAATACCCAGTGTTCCAACTGATGACGTGGATCCACACCGCCATTTCCTGGAACGCCTTCTCTAGGGACTGAGCAAATTTTTCTATGCTTAAGAACTCCCATGGCTATGACTCCCAACTCCAATCCGCAATGCCATCAAAACCACCCCCGCGGCTAGCAGTCCAACATCAAGGTAAGGAATCAAAACTTGATTATTTTCAGTCCAAATATTAAGTACAAACTGTGGCAAGATGCGAATACTTTCAATATTCCCGTAACCGTAAAAACACTTGGGAGTGTCCACTTCCTACTGCACACTGGACTCTACCCGTGGCTTATATTCTGTGTGCCTTGTCTCCTACCAGTATTACGCGTAAGGTTGGGTCTGTCATAAAGAGCCTGTAATCCTCCACCAATCCACCTACGTGTCTCCCTTATCACTCCAGCCTCCAGACGAATAGTTGGCTGTACATCCCGCGGTGAGTCTTAGGGTCCTGCTCTGGCCGATAGTAATATAATAAGGCTCTGAAGTGATGTCGGTTTCTGCCTGTGAGTGGATACCCACGTCTAGTATGCTATGCTAGTTACTTGTAATATATGAAAGTGAGTCTGCATAAACAATAGAACTGATTTTCTGAACTTATCGCTTGTATCCCAATGCTGGAACTATCGATTTCCTTCATTGTTGTGTAGTAATGCTGTGTAGTCATAAACTTAAGATTCTAGACTTATTTTGAGCTCCAATATGAAATCTGTGTGATTTCACCTTATGTGAGAAAGGCTGGAGCTACTTCCCATTTCTCCAAATCCTCAAGGAAGTAACCAATTATTCAGAAACTCTTCTGCAGATCTGTTACTGAAGAAAACCTCACAGGCTGGCAAGATTTTAAGCTCTGATACCACTGAAATGTCCCAAACCGGGAATTTCCCAAATATCCTCAAATATCCTCAAATATAACTCATACAGATTTAAACAAATGCAATAAACCATAGATTCAACAGTAATTAACCAGCATTTCATATTCCATTAAAACTCTCAACAACATCGTTGCATTATAAAATAACAATGGGATTTCTCACAATCCAAATCTAAACTCAACATGCAACAGAATAACAATTAACAGAAAAGAACCTGTGAATACAAAGGCGAACTCTGATGTGAATCTGCACTGGAGACGAACTGGGGCTACATCCAATCCTCCTCTGAGCCAAAAGGGCTTCCGTCCTAAAGGCTGAATTCAAAAGCTGAAGCTTCCTGATATCTCCAAGAGATAAAATATCATATCATAAACTAAGCATGCCTCAAATGAGCCTTCAATCCTTCTTTTAAAGCAATAGTTGTGACTCTTCAGTTTCCCCTCTCTGTCTTTTCATACTCTCACTTAAAGTCACTTTTGAAATAAATATAACCCTTGGTTATAAAGTGACAAAATAAAATAAAGTGAGGAATCTTCCGGTATTAAAACGGAGGACCAAACGAACTCGGATGGAGACGTGTGATAGTTTGCCGAAAAGCTCATGGCGGGACGCTCCGAGTCCACTACCGAAATGCCCGGAACACTGAGTTCTTCCTACTTACTATAAATAGTAAGCACCCTGGAAAACTGATCTGATTGGCCTGAAACTGAAAACACCTAGGTCAAACACCCCTCTGACCCTCTGCCAAACCTCGGTTAGCCCACCGGACCATGAAGAAAAGGTTAACTATAAGGCACGAGATAATGTGCCCAAAAGGGGACATTACAGAATATAATGCCCAATTTTTACATGGTAGAAGACCATGCATGAGGAAGCATAAAAGGCTAATGATAATTTCCAATTCTATTAAAAAACTAGTTTTTGTCCACACTAACCTCTACAATTAGAATAAAAAGCTTCAAGGTAGGGAAAACTTGCATTTCCAATAATATAAGAATATTGAAAATGGCACCATTGTCTAGCCCGCCCACTCCACATCTTCACTTCTCCAAAATTTATGGCACTCAAACTACTCCTGGACGTCTCAACCCTTCAGTCACTTCTGAAATTTGTCACGATGTCTACAGGATTCCCAACAACAACAACAATGATAGGCTCGGCGATTCCCTAGTTCCATCTTCCCGTGATTGTTCAATTCACGATGCTTGCTTCCATGGCTCAAAATCTATCTTGGACTCATTCCCTAGTTGGGCGATGGGGTCTTCAAAAGTTACCAATGACTAGTTGTCTTCTGGCATACACAAACCCTCTGCATTCCAGTGAATGGCATAGCATATGAGGGGGATAGAGCGGTGGGGTTTGGTGCGCCTTTGGGTCCCTTATTCAAAGATGTTGCTACTGTTGAAATCCCATGATGCAGGGTAAAACTCCCAGCATGGGAATGTAATGACCCAAACCGGGTCTTTCCCAATTTTCCACAAATATTTCTCATACAAATTTGAACATTCAAATGCATGCAGTAAACCATTGATTCGATAGCAATAAACCAGCAATATATTCCAGTGAAACCCTCAGCAAATATTATTGCATCATACAACAACAATACAATAACAAGGGGATTTTCAACAATCCAAATCCGAATTACAATATGCAACAGAATAAAAAATAACAAAAGGAACCTGGAAATGCAATGGCGAACTCTGCTATGAATCCGCCCCCGAGATGAACTGGGTTTCCGTCCAATCCACCGAGAAAGCTTGAAGGTTTCTGTCCTCAGGTTTCAGAACCAAAAGCTGAAGTTCTCTGGATTCTCCAAGAGAAAATAAATTCATAAAACTAAGCATGCCTCAATGAGACTCCAAGCCTTCTTTTAAGGTTGGAGCCGTGACTCTTCAGTTTCCCCACTTTGTCTCTTCATATTCCACTTAAAGTCACTTTTAAATAAATATAACTGTTGAGTTATAAAGTGACATGATAAAATAAAGTAAGGAATCTTCTGGCATTAGAACGGAGGGCCAAACAAACTCGGATGAAGACGTGTAATAGCTTGTCGGAAAACTCTCGGCGAGATGCTCTGAGTCCACTACTGAAATGCCAGGAAAATTGAGTTCTCTCGACTTACTATAAATAGTAAGTACCCTAGAAACCCCGTGGAAACTGATCTGGTTGGCTTGAAACTGAGAACACCTACGGCAAACATCCCTCTGATCACCTGCCAAGCCTCGGTTAGCCCACCACACCATGATGAAAAGGCTAACTATATGGCACGAAATAATGTGTCCCAAAAAGGGGACATTACAAATCATCCCTTTGCGGAGATTGCTTGCCCTCAAGCAATCGGTATCTGCATGTTGTGATCATAATACCTGGATCCCAAACCAACCTCAGGAAAGCTGCTCCACCAATCTGTCGTGTGAAACTGAAACATATATTATGCCCTGACTTGTGAAGCCATTCACACAGCAACAAAACAACAACCAGTCTAATGCCAGGATCCCAAATCACTGCAGGATCATTCGTACCAATCTGTCCTGTGCCGCCATCATCTATGAGAAAGTCTTCAACCAAACAGAGAACATCACTCAAACTGAGATCACCAGCACCTCTGCGGTCAAATGCAGGGGAAAACCAAACCTCACACCAATCGACTCCCTGAATAAATACCAACCGCAAGTACATCCCTCCTGGATTCCATAAGCAAAAGAGTCATCCATCTCCCCAACTGGCTGAAATATCCTGATGCCCTATGCCCATACTGAGTGAATCACCAGAAATGTCCAACTGCCATAACACTGCCCCTCTGATCCGTCACCCGAACTAGAAACTGTACTGAAGAGGCAAGGTACCCAGACTATCAGACAAGGCTTCCACTTGCAAGCAGGGAAGTGTACCAAACCGATCACTCACCCCACACCTCTGAAATAATCGGGAAAGCAAGTTCTCTGTAGGTGGGCTGAATGGAAAACCAAATGCATCCCATACAATGTGGATAACATGCGATGCACTAACCAACTCTACCGGACTTCCTGAATCAGCATAAGGATTCCATAACTGTCTCTCAATACCCAGAGTCATACAGTGTATACCATGGTGTGGAAAATTCACCCCAACAAGCATAATCATCATACCAAGCTCGATAACCCTGTACTGAATAAGCTGTACCCGATCATCATCATCATGCCTAAAATATGTGGTGATAGAATTACCATAAGCACTGGATGAATCAATATGATAATGTAGAGGATTCGCGGCTACGTGGAAAGAGGAATGATCCAAGGGATGCTCGCCAACACGAGACATCTCACCATCAACGAGAGGTAGTGCAAGGAAAGGCATATCACCCATCATGCCACAAGACATAACTGTCTGTCCTGGACCGCTGGTGTAAAAACCACACTGCTCAGCAACTGAGCTCATCCCGCTACTCCAACCTGGTGACCAAGACTCACCTCTAATAATTGAACCTGGGTCCCAAATTCTACAATCAACCTCATCCTCATCATGGGGATAGGAAATACCTTCCTCATCTAACTCAAAGAAAGGATTATCAAATGTCAAATCAGCATCCATCTCAAACAAGAAATTGTCGATCGCCTGAAAGTTATCTAACTCATAAAGAAACTATGGATGATCCAAAGATCCTTTGGGACAGCTATCCAAGTCATAGGTTTGTTGTATGCTATCAAGTTCCTGTATCACCTCCTGAAAGAATTAGGACCTTTCCCTATAGTCTTGTTCCCTGTACTGGCTAGTGGCAACAATCTAATTTCTTGCTTCCTGAAGAGCAATACGTGTGTGTTCCAACGTACCCTAAGTAACACTAAGCTCTCTATTGAGCTTATTAACCTCATCCTCCTTTTCCCTCAACTTCTCAACATATTTTCCAGCAACCTATAACAAGTAGTTGCAGTCTGAAAGTAAACATAGATATCCTAATTTCCAATCCTCAAAAGCTGTTTTGATCTCCTGTAAATCTGCAACATAAGATCCAATCCTTATACCACCTTGTCTTGTCTCTTTCTGAGCTTTCCTGTAAAGATCCTCAATGATCTGGTGAGTGCTATCATGGTGAACAAGAGCTGCAGTAATAGCATCGTTATTGACCTTCAGCTGACGCTACAAGGCATGCTTCTCATCGTTGTCATTTTGAAATGCATTCTCTGATTGATCATCCAAATCATCATTATGCGTACGTGATGCGCTGCTACAGAAATCACATGATTCCTCATATTCTGTAACCTGCATATTTGCTACCTCTTCTTTAGCCTCTCCTTCATGCATTGATTCAATATTTATTTTGCAATCTCCAGCTTCAACGACAACCTCATAAGGCTTTTCTTCAATAACTGACTTAGTTTTTTGTTCACTTATAGGTTGATTAATGATAGCTAGAAACTCTTCATATAAATTTCTGCACCTATCTTGTGCAAGTAGATCTCGAGCCAAATCCTAACACCGCTTGCTTTCCATTTTTGTCTTGTGTTGAAGCTTTGGATGAAAGTCCATGAAACTAGAGAAGGTTAAATCTCTCTGAACTTGTGGAGGAAGTGTGTTATACTCATCATATATGCCGAGAATTTCAGTCCTTTTATCAGGTTGTGAAATCTGGGCTAACTGTTGTTGCACCTTAACAAGATCCTTCTGGATTTTTTCCAGACCATACATCTTTCCTGGCTAGAAACCACTTGTCTCTGCGGGTGAGTGTTCAAACTTACACTGCTTGAAATCTTCGGAATAACTTGTATCTGCCAAGGATGAGGCTTCACTTTCAGAGTATGAATTTTTTAGACGTTTCAAAACTCCCTCAAGCTGCATGTATCATGTTCCTCTTGTTGTCAACTCAATCAATCAGACTTCCTGGCTTCTATCATGTGATTATTTTGTCAAACAGTGTATAAGTGTTCTGAGACAAGGTTTGTTGCTTCAGAGCTCAAGTTTACATTGGAATGTTGAAGCAAGAATATGAATTGCAGACAAAGAAGAATTTCATTCTTCACAAATTAAGACATCCTCCAACTTGTTGATCATAACAGGAAATTTTATTGCAAGAGTCCCTATTCCTTTGCACACACCTATTTTCTACGTTGGTGGTTATGGAATGGACAAGAGGGAATTTTCTAACCTCAATTTTGAATCGGTTAATCTGAATAGATATTGCTAAAGCTTCCAGTAGATATTCAAGTTCAGGTAACAGTATTGCTGCCACGCACAGGAATGAGCAAGAATATTCACTTCCACCGATTTGAAAGTCTTCAAACTGCAAGCACTCTGAAATGTCTCAACTGGTTTCTACTCAACAGAATGACTGTAGAATATTTTGTCTGTTGGAAATGATACTTGTCTAAGTTTATAATGAGTAAGGGTGTCCTTCATTTAATCATCCCCAAAATGTAAGAGGGCAACAATGGGATACTAATTTATGTTGTATCTCTAACATAGATTAAAATATGGCAAATATATCGCCGATAAGTAAACTTATCGCGATAAGTTGGAAGCCGCGATAAAACACGTCAATTTATCGCTGAGTACATATCGCAAATAAGTTTCAAACTTATCGCCGAAAAAACATGAACTTATCGCCAAAATATCGGCCACACTCTGCTAATAGGGACTGACGGCCCAAACAGTAGTTATTTCACATTTTCTTGTTTGCAAATTGGTGTTTGGGAGAGGAAAAAGGGGTTTGAAGGGGAAAAAATGTGATTTGCAATGTTTTAGAGCAATTTGCAAAAAAATGCATTTCAAATTAAATTTCAGTAATTTTTTAAGTTCCCGATATTTTGCCAATAAGTTGCTGATTTATCTCCGATATTTTCCCGATATTTTTTTTTTGCCCTTGGTGATAAGTTGCCGATAACGATATTTTGAACTATGATCTCTAATGCTACAGTAATTGAGATAAGGTTTTGAAAGACTAATAAGAGATAATGCAACCTTTCAACTATGCCACTCCTCCAATCTGTAGGTGAATGGTTCCCAGAAATACCAATCCGCAATATCACTGATTCGTGAACACCATACAATGACTGCGAGCTGCAAGGGAATATTGCCTGTAGATTCCCTTCGATCTGCTGGCTAAAATCTGTCAATGTTTGTCCGCAGGGGAAGCACGTCCAGCTGAGTCATACGGAATGTGGTGGAACATATGGAAACAGGACTCCAAGATATCCACGCTGCCTCTCTTCATACACAATACTCCTACGTCACCAGTGTTTAGAGCGACCACGACCTCTATGCTTCGCAGTGCTTGTACTCTGCATTTTCCTCTATCCACGGCCTGCTGGGAGCATTGTGGACACCTACCATCACACTCAGAACACTCCAGCCACCTACGCTTAGGACTAGCCTTGTCACCCCCGTGCTTCTCAATGTCTATGCCCGTGACTCCCTTTTTTCCCACGAGCTGCTGACCATATTGCTATCTCCCGTCGTCACAAACACCACGTTAGTTGTGGTCGCGTTAGGCTACTACAGTCCCGATACCAAGCAATATGTGAGGTCTAGCTGCTACGTTCAATAGCATAGTCATTCAAACTGTGACGCCCATTACTTAATGATCCATGTTGCCCAAAAACACCTAGACTGCAAGGACGTGGTCTTCCTCTATTTTTCAGTATCAACGTTGCACTCCTCAAGGAATACTCAGCGTAGTATATGTCGCTACCTCCTAACTGTTACTCCATATTCAAGTGTCGTAGCTTCCACTCGTCAATATAATGGCACTTCTTGCACCCGAGACACAACAGACACTTCTCACTACTTCCCACGAGCTCTTCTTAGACCGTATCAATTCTCGTCCCTTGCTAAGACCGTCGTAGCAGTTCCTGTCGCGCCCAGCTTGTTCTACGTGCTCCTTTCTCTATACCCGTGAATGACAAAAATGTAAAGTCTACGCCAGGAAATGGCTCGGCAATGATGTTGGATCCTTCACAGCGGTGCCCGACCACTTTCACCTTGCCCGATACTCAACCTCACAGCAACTTCCTTCACCCATCTTCTGCTAGCAGCTTCACGGTGAGAATAAACTCCAACCCAAGACCCAGCAACAACTTGGACCAATATCTATATTCAACGTTTGGACTGAGACTTTTGTCCTAGCTAAGTGAGCAGATTACTTGCGTGCTAACTCTTAGAAAGGAAACGATGAACTTTGATGGAGCCCTGATTTTACAAATTTGGGCCTCTGTTTACCTTCATTTTGTTTCCTCTTATTCTTATAATTGATGTGTATTTTTATTTTTATATATATTTCAATACAAGATTCAATGATTTTGGCATGTATATATTGCCTCATCCTTAAGGCATGTTAATTCATAATAAATAAAATCATCACCCAAGTTATTAGCATCTTAATGACATTGTTTTAACAGTCTGAATGCTTACTCCACATGTTTATCTTGCAGATAATTTTTCGTATAAGACATTTTCGAGATTACAAAGGCATTCAAACCTGTTATGATGCACATGTCGTGAAGTATTAATGTTCAATGTGTAAGCTTGCAACAGGACACCATTCTGGAAGGACAATGACCATGACATGATTTGGAATGATGTCCGAATTTAGCCTAAATGCAGCCTGTCGAGTGGTGAGGATGGATGAAATTTGGCGGTCTGTGAATGGTCATATTCATGGAGGAAACACCAAGAAATTCATTAGAATCATAAGATAGTGATACAGGAGGATTAGATGATAACTCGAGCTCTCACTTTAATCCTTATTCTGAAGCATTTTAAAATCCAAGTATTGTATGCATGATAAAGGAAGTACAGACGTTCTCGAACTTGACCATTGAAGTGCATTTCTGAAATGTGAATGATAGATCTGAACATGCTCCAAATACAATTGAAACGTTAAAACATTCATTGGCGTCAAAATTGAGTCTTCTCGATAAAACTCTTGCAAGGCGGATTAACCCCCAAACATATTGTTCTTCTTTAGTCCCAAGTATCTAACGGGATTTTATGTTTTTTGCAAGATGAAAGATCGCCTTAGAAACAAACGGAATACACATGAAAGATAAAAGGAGTGAACCAGCGTCTATGTGATTGACTTGAAAACATTAGCGTTTCACCTTCTACTCGCATCATTTTGTGCGGAAATCACAGGAAGCCGTGTAATGGGAGCGGCAATTTGGCTATTATATATGCCATTTGTCTTATCAGCATACATGCCCGTGTCTTATATAAGAAGATAATGTTGAAGATCTTAAGTTCGGTTTCTCTATACCGAACTATATTACAAATTAATAAGTGTTAATTTATTTGTTATGAAACGATGCATCCTCTAAGAGGAAAACCGCGCGACCTTTCACTTTCATATAAATGAAAGGTAAAAAATCAAACAAGAAAAGGAGACACGACAACAGCCATTTTTACTTTGGCATATATTATATTATTTTTGATATAAGAAATTTCTTCATTCGGCAAAGATGAAATATTGAACAAAGCACGTGGATAGTGAATTATTGAACATATTTTTATATGCGATTTTGAAGTTAGATTATATTGAATCGAGCATCGGCAACGAGTGTCTTCATTGTATTTCCTTTTCTCGTATAACCAGTAAGGATTTCTATTTTGTCTATTTGCACAAGGCTTTGGAGTTAAAAATATTATATGGTTTCGTCCTTTATAATTTCTATTTCTATATTCCGTAAATAATTTATTTTCTAGATATTTGGATAAGATCATTTGTAGTATTTTAAGTTTGATTATCACAGCTATCATGAAATACTTCATTGTGTTCGAATCTGTGTCTAGTTTGCCTCCGTACTTAGGGAGTTAAAGTGCAATTTAGACTAATTTAAAATTACATAAATATATTTGATCTGTCATATCAGGATTATTAGATTGTTCATAAATTGAAATACTTGAAGCTTTATAAAGTTGTATGTAATAAACTTATAATACTGACTCTATTGCCCTTTGAAATCTGGCACTGGTCTCTTTTTTATTCATAATTCATTATCTATACGCTAGCAATTATTTCATATCTTTCCTTTGAAGAATTAGTATATTTGTTTATTTTCCAAATTCATAATTATCCTTCATTTTATTTATTCCTATATTTATATAATCATTTGTTCTTGTTTTCGATCCAGAAAT
>MU228212.1:1278480-1288484 GCA_018584345.1 Thuja plicata
CCAGAAATCAACAAGTTTGAAGTATTTAGTTTCTAAAAATATCTTCGGAGTTGCAAAGTTGGCATTGTGTCAGCAATTCCCTTATTGTTGTGCAAATTGGAAGTATTCCGTTTATCTTGCCATCTTGAAAGTTTTCGTCGCATTTATAGTCTGATTTATCTGCTATAAGCATCTTGGATCTAAGTGTTTTGATTCAAGATCAGGTGCACCCGCCTTGGTCTTGCAGAGCCAAAAGCGCAAGGAATTTAGGTTATATCGATCAGTTCCGTCACATTGGCCATAACCGGTTGGATATCCCACCGTCGAGTTGGCAAGACTCGTAGGATTCCAATCTGCAGTTTTGGGAACCAACAAACTTCTTGATGGCCAGCCAACGTTTTAGCTATTATACCCAGTTCTGGAACTGTATATTCTTCTGCTTGCTGCATCTGAAACTAAGAATGCATATCCAATAACTCTGAAATATGTTACTCATAAAACCTTCTGCCCATTTGTTTCTGAAGAAACTCCACAGGTTGACAAGAAAACCAGCTCTGATACCACTGTAATGACCCAAACCAGGTCTTTCCCAATTTTCCACAAATATTTCTCATACAAATTTAAACATTCAAATGCA
This sequence comes from Thuja plicata, assembly GCA_018584345.1. Classification (NCBI taxonomy): domain Eukaryota; kingdom Viridiplantae; phylum Streptophyta; class Pinopsida; order Cupressales; family Cupressaceae; genus Thuja; species Thuja plicata. The sequence goes on from MU228212.1 coordinate 1,279,097, forward strand.
TGCAGTAAACCATTGATTCGATAGCAATAAACCAGCAATATATTCCAGTGAAACCCTCAGCAAATATTATTGCATCATACAACAACAATACAATAACAAGGAGATTTTCAACAATCCAAATCCGAACTACAATATGCAACAAAATAACAAATAACAAAAAGAACCTGGAAATGCAATGGCGAACTCTGTTGTGAATCCACCCTGGAGATGAACTAGGTTTCCATCAAATCCACCGAGAAAGCCTGAAGGTTTTTGTCCTCGGGTTTCAAAACCGAAAGCTGAAGCTCTTTGGATTCTCCAAGAGAAAATAAATTCATAAAACTAAGCATGCCTCAATGAGATTCCAAGCCTTCTTTTAAGGCTACAGATATGACTCTTCAGTTTCCCACTTTATCTCTTCATATTCCACTTAAAGTCACTTTTAAATAAATATAACCGTTAAGTTATAAAGTGACATAATAAAATAAAGTAAGGAATCTTCTGGCATTAAAACGGAGGGCCAAACAAACTCGGATGAAGACGTGTAATAGCTTGTCGGAAAGCTCTCGGCGAGACGCTCCGAGTCCACTACTGAAATGCCAGGAAAACTAAGTTCTGCCGACTTACTATAAATAGTAAGTACCATGTAAACTGATCCAATTGGCCTGAAACTAAAACACCTAGGGCAAACATCCCTCTGATCACCTGCCAAGCCTTGGTTAGCCCACCAGACCATGATGAAAAGGCTAACTATATGGCACGAAATAATGTGCCCCCAAAAGGGGACATTACAAGGAATCATGTCCCAAGCGCTATGCAAGCGCCCAGGCAAATGCCTGCTTGAGAACAATACGAAACCAACTAAAGCAATGAGACATGTTGCCTCCACTCCTATTCTTGAGCTTGCTAATGAAATGAAGAATGAAATAATTGATGAGTGATCTTTTGCCACTAATGGATTAATGGGCAATTTAATTGCTTTTGGATTGGTCTCCTGATGCGGCATAGTTGGATCATAGATGCATGGCAACTTCTAATTAAAGGTAATTTAGAAGTTATTCCTGTGCATGCAATTTTTTTATTGTGGTTTTTGATCGCATAAAGTACCATGATGCTATTTAGTATTTTATGTGACCACTAGATCTAGGGACAACATATGCTATTGCTCAACCCTGGTACCCATCTTTCAATCATTTGACTAAATAATCTAGGGTGAAACCCATTTGGGTTTGCTTCCCAAACCTACTGTAACAATTATGGTTCAATTCTTGTTTTGAAAGCATTGGTAATTCCCTTAGAGATTTTTCGGCAATACAGATTGATACTTCTGATTTCATCCACACAACCCTTGCTTGCATTTTTGTGGATATCAACACTTCGAAAGATCTCCTTGCAGAAATTGTCTTAAAAATTGTTGATATTGTTAGACAAGGCACTAGACTATGAGGGTTTTCCCTTGCGTTGTAGAAGATGTTTTACAGGTCCTACCATGGATTGTTCCAGGCCCAAGACAAATATTGACCACCTTGGTCTTGGTAGGATGGGGCATTTCCACACCACTACATTGTGGACGCGTTGTGAACTTTTCACACCATCACACCATTGCAAATGGGGACCCCCTCTTTTGTTTGCAGTAGAGTTGTTAGTTGCCTTAGTTTAGAGGTGGCAGTGGTTGTAAGCTCTCCAGGTGGATCGAGGTAGAATTTGAGCAAGTTTGGGGATGTATTAGGAGTCTAGTTGCAAATCCAAGTAATGAGCAAGATTGTCATGCCAATTCAACAGGACCAAGACCCAAGGTTTTAGACGCATCAACGTGAAATCAAGTCCAAGAGAATCATGGTCTCTGCCCTTGTACTTTCCAATTCCCAAACCAATAAGGATGCATGTAGGGTCCAAATCCAAGTGGTAACTTGAACTAAATCCGGGCATGGCTATAAGGAAGATAAAATGTTTCAAATCAGATTCAAGTCATAATTAGACATGGTGAGGGATTATACAATCCAAGATCAAATTAATTGAGAAAAGGTATAAGGTATGTGGAGTTGGGAGATAGAATTCAAGATTGATGCAACATGTAATGTCCCCTTCTTGAGTTAACCATGGACATTAATCATTAGCCCATACAGTTGTGGTCTCACGGGCTAACTACGATTATCAGAGGGATCTTGGAGGCGATTGGCCTGAGCGAATTCAATTTCATGTCAATCGGAGTACGGTTGCTTGATTATTTTAATGCGCGCAATTACGACTATGAAGTGACTATTTAATATTATATTCCTTATGTTTGCATGGTCACTTTATAACTTTAAAATATATATATATATCCTATGACTTCTATCAAGCCATATTGGACGCAAACATTAATATTTCATCCTAATGTTATATGTCCACAGTGGTGAAGGGAATAAAGAAATAAATATTTTATAATATTATCCTTGTACGATTTCTGGACAATGGAGACATTTGGAAGGGAAAAGAATAATATTATTCTTTCGCATTACAAGAAGAGGAGCAGTCGCAGGTTTGGGGATATACGGAGAGATGGGAAGAAACAGGCTATGCAGAAAAGAATATGCGATGAAGAAAATTGGTTTTCAATATTTGCAGAGATGAATTTTGGGAAGACATTACTTGGGCTGTTGAGACGTCAACCTCTTCTGCTAACAGTCTTGACGCCATTGTGCAATGGCCTTGGGACTCATGGAATCCGATGAAGAGTTGTGTGAGACTGTTGTCTAACAGAGCCAACACCCGACTGGGGAAATTGTTTGGAGACGCAACTGCAGATTGGTAACAACCTTTGGAGTCAATATTGGCGCTTGGTTCCTTACGCACCATGGGTTGGGTGCAAACTGATAACGCAGACTTGGACTGGAGTCGCGTTGAGAAATAACACCTTCCTTGTCGCTGCCACACTCATTCGACTTGGTCATCATTTCATCTGTTTCCTGTGTCTACGTCTTTATAAGGAGAAAGAGGGTTGAAGTTCATGCGGACAAGTTGTTATATTGCAAAGATATAACTTGTTGAATCTCCATTAGTGGCTATCGTCAACATTGTAAACATCTAACAACTTTCCCAATGAAGTCCGAAGAAAGTGTTGAGTGTGAAGTCTGCGCATACACATTGGTGGATTGACTGAAGCAATACGCTGCTGTTAGAATTTGTTGCAAACAAGAACACTGAATCAGCGTTAACAGGTCGGTCCATCCCTGTTACATATATTTGCATTTATCCTGAGATGTTTATGAATTGAGTTGGAAATAATAAGGAAATCATTAGCATTGTTCTATTGTGTTATTTGGTTGTCAAACTATATATATATATATATAGTAATTGCAAGCACCTCCATAAAACATTGAGCAAAAAACCCACTACATAACAAACAAAAACCTCAGTAAAACCTTGTCAATTTGCACGAACAAAGGCTCAGTGTACATCGGGAACAACAAACTATTTTTTCTAAAATTTTCCAAGTAACAGGGTACAAAACTCAGCAGCAAAGGGGTGGGTTATTTCAGTGGTATCAGAGCTAAAAATCCTGCCATCCTGGTGGGTAAACAATGCAATGAACAGGCAGTGATATGACAGATTGGAGTGTTCAGCCTTTAACTCATCACTATAATTTGAGAAGAACCAGGGCATGATTAAACGCAGGTCAAGGAGAACAGGGAAATCAGGAGACTTGAATTGATATAGGTGAAAAGGTTATTGACAATATGGGAGACAGGAATGCTAGGGACCCCAAAGAGGAGAGATTTTTGCAGTTGTTGGAGACATTGGCACAGGAACAATGCTTAGCTGAACAGAAAGCATAAGAATAGAATCAGCGGATGGATGTTATGATACAGATAATGGCTAGGCAGCTGGGGATGAATGTGAATGTAGGAGGTAATAATGGTGGAGATAATGGAGGGAATAGTGGAGGAAATAATGGCGAGCATAATGGGCAGAATGGTGGACGAGCACAGGTGGAGGATAACTTTGATCAGGCACCTAGACCAGCAAAGATAGTATGTTCGAGACCCATCATACCTACCTTTCCACCTAGATTTCCAGTTCGGCAGGAAAACGAGCCCCAAATTACTGAGTTGCAGGCTCAGTTTAGGAGAGATTGGGAAAATGGGGGAGAGGAATTCTAGGCAGCCATTACCTTCAGAGAATACATGGACGTGAGGCTGAAACATTTGCCACATACAGGTGGTAGGGGGCAGCACATTGATTTGCAAAAGAAAGTTAGTAAACTTTCTTTCCCTTACTTTGATGGATCCGGAAAGACTACTGCCAGGGCATGGGTACAAAAGGTAGACAAGTATTTTCAGCTAAACCCGATGCCAGAGGAAGAGGCCATTAAATTTGCAGTGTTACATTTGGATGGTTTAGAACATGAGTGGTGGCACCATGGTATGGTCATTATGGGCCATTACCAGATTACTTCCTATATATACTTCACAAAGATGTTGATTGAGTGTTTTGACAAGGACCCTGAATTACATTTTAAAGAATTAGCTCAGCTTAAACAATGGGGTTCGGTGAATACTTTTATATAAGAAATTCAGAGACTCAGTTTTGGTCACAGATATCTCTCAGAGGAGGTTGTTGGTGTTATTCATGGATGGACTTGTAGAGCCTCTGAAGGGATGGGTTAAGGGTCTAAATCTAGCCACATTGCAGGAAGCCTACAAAAAGGCTACAGACATGGAGCCTTCATCCTCTAGGGATAAGTTTCATTCTAAGGGATCTACTTCCAAGAAAGACAAGGATAAGAATTTTCAGAAAGATCCTCAACCTAAGAATTTAACAAAAAGGTTGGATAATGATCAGCTCAACAAATTAAGGAGAAAGAAATTATGTTTCCGTTGCAAGGAACCATGGGACCTATCACACAAGTTCCCCGTAAAGGCAAAGGCAGCCAAAATAGAATATTTTTCAGCAGAGGAATCAGTTTCTGAGGATGAGAAAACACAATCGGATTCAGAGGGGAGCGATGAGGCAAAACCCACAGGAGATGAATCAGGTGATGGGAAGACAATTGCACGTCTCTCAGGTGATGACCAAACAATAACCTTCAGAGTGAGGAGTGTAATACAAGGACAGCGAGTTATAACCTTGGTTGATACAGGTGCTACGCATAATTTTATATCAGAGAGACTGATTAAGAGAACAAGACTTCAGATTGAGGGGCACAGAGGCTTTAGAGTGATAGTAGCTAGTGGACATAAACTACATAGCACTCATGTGATTAATGACTTGCACTTGCGGATGGGCGACTATGACATGGTTGGGAAATTTTTTGTTGTTAACATGGAGGATTATGACTATATTCTTGGCATGACTTGGATGAAGTTGCTTCATGAGTTCACTTTCAACTTGGACAGAATGGATTTGAAGTTTGAACACCAAGGTAGGAAAGTTGTAATTAGAGCACTATCAGATGGGAGACATAGAGTGGTGTCACTTTGGCGGATGGAGAGATTGATACGGCATGATCAGGTATAGTGGGCAGAAGAGATTTTAGTGACGCTAGAGGATAGTACGCAGCAGAAGCATGAGTACCCTTCACAGATCCAAGAGTTATTGACCAAACACTCTAAAGTGTTTGAAGATATACCACCAGGCAGGCCACCGGATAGGGGGATGGAACATGTGATAGAGCTCGAGGAGGGGGCTAAACTGGTGATTATTACTCCTTATAGGCATCCGAAGAGGTACAAAGATGAGATTGAAAAGGCAATTAAGGAACTTCTTGAGATGGGACACATTAGACCCAGTAAGAGCCCATTTGCTTCGGCAGTGGTTTTAGTAAAAAAGAAGGATGGGACTTTTCAGATGTGCATTGATTACAAGGAATTGAATAAGAGAACCATCAAGAACAAGTACCCAATTCCCCGTATAGATGAGCTTATTGATGAGCTACATGGAGCCTGCTACTTTTCCAAAATAAATTTGAGATCAAGCTATCATCAAATACGAGTTAGGGAGGATGACATAGAGAAAATAGCCTTCCGGTGCCATTATGGGCATTTTGAGTTCTTAGTCATGCCTTTTGGCTTGACTAATGCGCCAACTACCTTCCATTCATGCATGGACAAGATATTCGGAGATCAGTTGAGGAGATTTGTGTTGGCATTTTTTGATGATATACTTATCTATAGGACTTGGGAGGAGCATCTGAAACATATTGATATTATGTTGAGCATCCTAGAGTAGGAGTCCTTATATGCTAAAATGTCGAAATGTGAATTTGGGATGACCGAGTTGTTATATTTGGGACACATTATCAGTGTTGAGGGTGTTCGTGTGGATTCGGAGAAAATTCAAGCTATTATGGATAGACCGCCACCTAGGAATCTTTCACATCTTAGAGGATTCATGGGATTCTGTGGGTTTTGCCACTGCTTTGTGAAGGGGTATTCACAGTCAGCAGCTCCTCTCATAGATTTGACTCGGAAGGATGCATTCGAGTGGACAGACAGATCTCAGCAGTGTTTTGACAGGTTTAAGGAATGGATGAGCACTTGCCCAGTTTTAGCCACTCCAGACTTTAACAAACCATTCGAGTTACATTGTGATGCCTCAGGAGAGGGGGTTGGGGCGGTCTTGATGCAAGATAAGCACCCTATCGCATTTGAGAGCAGGAAGTTGAGAGGTGCTGAGAGGAGTTATAGTATCTATGACAAGGAAATGTTAGCCATTATGTACGCATTGGCTAAATTCAAACAGTATTTGGTGGGCAGCAAATTCACAGTAAAAACAGATCACAACAGTCTGAAACATTTCAGCATGTATAATCTGTAAACCAGCATGTACTCTAAAATATACTCTCTGATCTTGTTTCTAAATGTGTTGTATAGGGCTGTTTATTTTATATAGTTTGAGGAGGTAACCTTGCATGGTTACTAATAATTTTCTGTATACTTTTGGAGACTCTGTGAGGCAGCTACTTGCTGTCTGAACTAATTGATGTGTTTCATGTGTAAAATTGTTTTCAAACTATCTTTAATATAAAAAAAGAATGGAACCTTAAAAAAGAAAAAGAAAATCAAACACATGAAAATAACATGGCGGCCTTAAATAGTTCCAAAATTCAAGAGGACTTGTTGCCAAAGAAGATGGAGACAAGGGTACCAGAATGCTGGGAAAATCAGTTTAATATTATATTTCTCACTCAGGCTGGTGTTCTAGGTTAATGAGAAATTTAAAAGATTAAGGTAGAAATTTTGTAAATATTTAGCAAATCTGATCACTTGGTCTCTAGCTTTTTAAAAAAATCATCATAGATGTTTGACTTATTTATTATGGATTATTCACATGAAGAATCTTGTTCAGGAGACGAGAAATTTACACATACAAAGATGAATTGAATGCCATTTGTTTATAATTTTGTAGATAACAGGGAAACAACGAGTTCATTAAGCATTTGTTCTTTAAAAGATTTCATTGTCTTGTTGCTAGATCTTCAAAAGATATCCTAAAGCTACATCTGCAATTCTTATATTGAATGTTAAAGGGAGAAGAATAAATTGTTGAAATAATTGCACCTATGAACTTAGAGAAATCTCATATCATCCTCTTCAAAAGGGAGACAAAAATCTGAAAGTTAAAGCCGATCTTCTTATTCCTTTGATTTCAAGTGCAAAAATAACACTCTAAAATATTTTTTTGAAGTTCTTAGTTCACAAGAAAACAGATGTCAAGAATGGCAATCAAAGAAAGTATATATCAAAAAACCAATGGACTAACTTGTACATTACAGATCATTATACCCACAAACAAGCTCTTAGAATATAATACTTGAAAATGAATCAAATTATATACTAGACTTGCCTCCATATAAGATGTCCGACATCGTTCATAGGCACGTTCAAGAAAAGTTTGTACATACTCCACAAGCTCTCCTGCATACTTTGGCATGGCTTGTGCCCATCCTAATACCTAATGGGATGATTAGAAATATCTTCAGCTATCTTGACTTTAAGTAGCAGATTTATTAAAAAAATGTACAGTAAATCTGAAAAAACAATAAGAAGTCTGAATATCATTACTTTCAGCAGTCCCAATCAACAGTAGATTACAAATTACTATGTTTACCAGTCAAAGATTCCACTAAAATATATGTCTCTGCCAAAGATACGAAAAAAATGCATATACCTCCTTTGCAAGATGATCAATGGCAAGCAGTCCCTGAAGCACGGGACGTCCCTCCTCAACTGAGGGATTATAAACTGCACCAGCATGAGCTCGTGGCCTAAAAGCAGCAGGGCCTACAAATTGACCAAACCCATCATATCAACCTCACTTTGTGGTGCATACAGATTAATAAATTGTAAAGAAACAATCTTACATCAATATTGGATCCTACAATTTTACAGTGAAAAAGAGCCATATCCAGGGACATATAAAACATCTACTATAACTTACTGATCACAATCAATTAACTGCAGTGATAAAAAAGTATGAGATATAGAATCCAAGGGCGGTCTGTATTTTAAGGAACTATCTATAGACCATAGACAAAAGTAACTCAAATCTTAGATATTCTTCGGATCAAGTTTTTGAGAGCTGTTTCCATACAAATAATATTAAAAAATTGTTAGAAGTTAAGGCTTACTTTTGTAACAAAGTCACCTTAGTGACTTAAAAGAATTTTCTTTTTTTTATCCATCACTTTGAGTTGCATCATGTTTAACCAATCACATGTTGATTTGGTTTCATCCTCCAAACTCTATATAAGGATATGAACCTCATTGTAATCTGTATCCTGTTATCTATTATAATCTCAGTTACCGATGCGGGCAGGTATCTGCTGGAGGCGGAAGCCGATGCGGACGTGTGCTGATGCGGGCGCAGATGCCCTCTGGGTGCTGTCCAGATGCGCATCACAGGCATCCGGATGTGTATGGATGCCTGTTGCAGGCATCCAAACGCATCCGGATGCCTGTGATGCGCTTCCGGATGGCATCCACAGGGCATCCGGGAGCATCCGGGAGCACCCGCGGGCTGACAGCCCAGAAAATAAAAAAAATACATTTTTTTATTCAAAATTTTCACTTAAAGCACTAAAAAACATGTGCTAAATAGATTTTTTTAATCTATTTTATTCTTGCAAACCCTAAAACGACCTAAAACGTGGATATGGGAGGTCTTCCAAACAAATTTTAGTTAATTTGTTTTGCAGCAGACTTCTTTTTTCATTTGCTCTCCATTTTTGCTTGTTGAAGGCAAATTGATTCTTGTTGAAAGGGATCGTTCGAAGGGCAAGGGATTGCTTCCACAAAGGCGTTTTCTGCATCTAAGGTAAGCATTTGATCTCATTCTTGAGTCTTTTAATGGATTTTTTTGTGATTTTGATGAATTTTTTCAAGTTTGGGAAGAAATTTTGCAAGTTTTTTTTAAATTTTTTTTTTTT
>MU228212.1:1291053-1306846 GCA_018584345.1 Thuja plicata
GTCTTGACTCTTGATTGATGAACATTGAATCATGAACTAAGTTTTGGTTTTGTAGTTCAAATTGCATTTGAATCTTGAACATGACTGATTAGTATTGAACTTATTTCAATTTGTTGTCACGTCTTTGAAGTTTTAACTTTAAGTCTTTAAGTTGAAGTGTTGAACTATTCCGTATCAAATATGAAATATCTTGAATCTTGATCAATGGTGAAGTATCATACTATCATATTCATTATCAATTGACAATATCAAATGATCTATTTTTGTATGTTTCTTGCATTTCTTTGCATATATAATATATTATACTATTTATATATATATTTTTAAAAAATATATATATATATAAAAACGCACCCGCATCCCCCCAAAAAAAAATTTCATGCATCCGCGCACCCGCATCCACACCCGAATCGGTAACTAAGATTATAATAATATTTTCTGTTCTATTGGTTTCTACAGCATGGTATAAAAGCAGGGAATTATACGTAAAATTAGAGTTCTAATCATTGTAGTGCAGAAAAAGCAAGGGTTTGAAGATCAGATTGCATGGGTTTATTTTTGGTTGAATTTGTGATAGTTTTCAAGATTTATATGCATAGGTATTTCTAATAAAATCGTGTCCACATCTTGATGGAAATCGTGGACCCCAATCTGCTAAAAATAAAAAAATTCATGATTTTTTTAAACAATTGTTTTGGGCGATATCCTGTTGAAAAATCATGATTTTTATGTGTTAAATCATGCCTAGTTTGTCTAAAAGAAAGGGTGGATTTTATGTTAAAACATGGTCGTCAACTTTTATGAAATTGCACCAGATTTGTTTCTGAAAAGTTGCAATTTTTTTGTAGTTTCTTCTGCCCGTGGCTGGGGCACATCTATATGTAGGGTTTTCAGACCACAACTCATGTTTCCTTTAGCCATTTTATGCCAACGGGATTCATGGATTTTTCATTTTTTCAAATAGTTTTAAGCAGATTTTGAACAGTCCACAGCTAGGGAAAGTAAAGCCTAGGGTTTCCAAACCTGCACCTAGGGCTTTCCTACTCACCACCTAGGCCTTGGAGATTTTTCTTTCTTTCAATAGCTTGGGTTTGTATGGGTATTGCAATAGGGCAAAATTATAAAAGCAAATAGTCAGAAAGGTATTCACAGTTTGTATAAAGTTTTTGAAAATGGAAAAATTCAAATGGATAAATATTTCAGTTTCAGCTTCCACGCTCAGAAAGTAAAAATGCAAATAGCAATATACACAAATTGTAGAAGAACAAATAAAGACAATGGGGGAACTAGAAGCTACTATTGCAAGAAAATTGGCCACACGGCTTAAGACTATAGACTTCAAGCAAATGATGTTCTCAAAATTCTCAATGGCACTTCAATCATGTTGTTAAATTCTCAATGGCGCTTTGATCGTGTTGTATTCTCAGTGCCATGAAGTGCCATCCTTCACCTTTTGGAGTTGCCTTGTAGAGAGGAGCAGAAAGAATCAATAGGAGTTGCAGGTTTAACAAAGTGTGTCGCTTAAATGATACTGGAGAGGATTAAGAGATTTTATCTAAGCTTTGTAGCCTTTGCAAGTATACAATTTTTTAATAACGATGCTCAAATCCAGGAATTTAAACATTGTAAATTAAAATCCCAAATCACAATGTTTTACATGATAGAACTCATATCCAAGATTCATCATTTTGAATGTTTTCAATAAATTCAACCAACCTATACACATTTGTGCCAATAACTTACTTGCTATTGCTTGCTGAACGCACTTTCGATAATCAACAAACATGGCTGGAAGAAAATGATCTTTCACAAAATTCTCAATGAAAGCTTGAAGCCCATCATTCCTGTTGACAGATAAACAAAAAGAAAAAATAGTTATAACAATAGAACAGACATGGTATAACCAGCTTTTATGAAATGCTAATGATATTTCCATGGTTTAGTTAAAAAATGAGATCAAACCCATCGTGAAAGAGTGGACATTGCATGCTGAAATACATACCAAACAGGAAATTCTGAAGCATAAATTTTGTTCATGAAACAGTGAAGGAAGAAACTCATCACCATGTTTTCTGACAATCATAAGTACAGAATCCGTAAAAAGTACATGGCAAGTTCGATGTTCTCAAACTGAACAAAGCTTGATCTTGTGTATTTCCCTATTCATTAGTCAATGAGTTGAAATCACAGCTGATAACAGTTATATATTTTAACAAAATCAACTAAGTTACCATATTTTTTCAGACCAGTATAATTTTGTGCTGGGTTTAACCTCTCAATCAATATTGCCAGAGATGTGTTTAGTTGTACTTGTTTGGTCTCTAGATTGTGTCAGTCCATGCAACTGCCCTCAGCTTTTAGATAGTTCTGCTGGTGGGAATTCATTAGTCTGCTGCTTTATTCAAGCATTAGTTTGTATTTATACCATAGGGTTGGTTCTAAAAAGCAGGTTTTTGCTATGAAAAAAGTCAAAAAGGTTGCATGTAGTTGTCAAATTATGAGATGCATACATTTTGATTTAGACATGCAAAAACTGCTGGGCACACCGAGAGGAATAAATATTCTTCATATCTAACAACTCCAATATGGATCTACCTTAAAGATATAACTATTTGAAATTTTCCTAGCCTTATAAATACATAGAAGAGGCACAAAAGTAAAAAGAAAACAGCTTTTCAATATTTATGTCCAACAAGCTTTAGTGCCATTCTATGTTTACCATAACTGAGAAACGTGAAATGTGACAGAAACAGCGATGCAACAAGAAACAGAGTTTGAAAAGGTTGCGTATAAGAAACGGGACATACATATAATTTAAATTTAGTAATATTATAAAAATATATTATTATATATAATATTAAAATTAATTAAAATTTTCATTAACTTATATTTAAATTAAATTATAATCAATTTAAAATTAATATTAATTATATAATAATTCTATATAAAAAAGATTAATGATCAAAATAATAAAAAAATATTTTATTAAAATCAAAAAATAAGAAAAACTTTTATAAAAATCAAAAGACAATCAGAAATATTTCTGTCCAGAAAGTAAAAATCTTAAAAAGTAAGATTTCTTTTAAAAACTCTCCAACACTTAGTAACGGACATTCTGAAATGGAAACAGCATTTCCTATGTTTCAATAGGCAACGGTGGCCTCCCATTGTGTTTCTAGTAACATAGGTGCCATTTAAGCATATCCTTCCATAATTTCTAATTAAAACAATTTTGACATCCCACACCTATTGTACTGAATATGTTTCCTCATAAGTGTGATCACATCAGTGTACTTAATTAATCTAATAAACTCCAGCTGGCCTCCCTTTCCAATTCCACTTAATGACCAAACTGGATATAATTCCAAGTCCATTTATAAAATCAACAAACCTATCTCTAGCTAGTGTTTTAGTCGTTATGTCAACAATTTTCTCTACAGTAGGCTGCTAATAAAGACAATCAACTGACCATCAAATGTCATGGCAGTGAACCTCAATATACTTGGTTCCAGCATAACAGATTGGGTCACTCACCATCATCTCCAATTGTCATAGAAAAGTAAGGTCAACCATTTGGTCAAGTTAAAAATTGACCAATAACCGTTGTAACCATATTGCCTCACACCAATAGTACCGACTACTTTAGATTCTACTTCAATGGAGGACAAAGCAATTGTACTTTGTAGCTTGTCCTGAACCAAAAATTGGCAAAATTCAATTGTTGTACACCTTGTATCAATTGGTCCAGCCCAATCAGAATCAACATTTCCTGCTAGCATGAAGTCAACATATCTCTGATGTAAAATGCCAAAGTTGAAGGACCACTTGAAATATAAAACAACTTGTTTTACAAACTGCAGATGTTCCACTTGAGACTTCTACATAAATTGAGAAAGACTGCATACTGACAAACATTAATCTAGTGAGGTGGTAATAAGATAAATCAAACTATCTAAAAACTGTGAATACACCAATTCTTGACCAATAGCAAATCAGTGCTAGCTGAGAGATCTATCCTAACTTCCATAGGTGTAGATGTCAGATTGCATTCAGTTATTCCGATTCTTTAAAAAACTTTGGAATACATTGTTTGTGATACAAATATAGTATGATTAGATTACCAAAATTTTACACCTAAACAGTATTTAGGTGAGACTAGATCCATCATTTTAACAATGGAACAAATATTAAATTCCCAAATTGAATGTAAATGACACTACTTGGCAATGGTAAGATCATCAACATAGAAAATTTCAATCACCATTTACCAGCCACTACTTTGACATAGAATATTTACGATACTTACCAATTTAAAAATGCAACGCTCAAGGAGCCTTCTTAAGTCCATATGACTTTACCAACTTTTAAAAAAAATGTTCTTTTCCAAGAACGTGGAACCCTGACGACTTAAGTTTAAACTATGAAGACTTCTACCTTCAAGTCTCCATGAAGAAAGCACTTTTGACCTCCATTTGATATCTTACAACCATTCGCCTTGTGAGTATTGTTGGAACCCCAACGAAAATATAGTCTGGAACATATGAACATCAAGCACTAGAAAAAAGAATGATGAGAAACAATTTCCACTGTAAAGATGTATGCATATAATCTATTTCATTGACTTTTGAACTTAACTACAATGTAGGGGCCAACCACTCTAGGTGTACACCATTGTACACCTACCAGTGGAAGTATGACAGAGCTTCCATCCTAGACTTGTTGGACAGGGTTAATAAGCTTGAATCTGAAAACTACTCTCTAAAAATCTCCATACAAGAAGTCTCAAACAGGGTCTCCATGGTGTTAGATGACAACCCAGACCTCAGAAAACTTTTTCATATAAACACCAAAAAATCCACAGTGAAAAATGACATTCTTTAACTCAAAAACAAACAGTCAGAATTGGTTTGCATGCAGGATTCTCTGAAAAGTGAGACGAAGAAACACATTAAAAGTTGGGCCTTCGTCTGCAAAAATAGTAACGTTCCACCACTTGCCAGGGTTGAGAAGCTTGTTCAATCGAAACTCATGGAAGAGAAAACTAGGGGAACACGTGAACTAAATCTCAAGGTCCATGGACTCCCACCTATCACTACCGATCGAATGTCTATAGGATACACCTTTCTTAGTGAACAACTGGAAATCAGCGACATTACCTTGGACAGGGCCTGGGTTGGCTATGACTCTACTTTGTTCCTTCGCTTTCTCTCGGCAGTTGATAGGCTTCGGGCCCTTAAAGCCAAAAGAAAATTGTTCTCCTTACCTTTGAAGATCTTTCTTGATGAGAACCTTACTAAATCTCAAGTGGATGAACTTAAACAGTCTAGAGAACTTGTTGTTGCCACTAGACGTGAAGGGAAGTGGGCAATTATTCGGAATCTATAGGCAATTAATAGGGATTCCTTCCCCCCTGGGTTGGGAACCCCGGTCGGTAGCTGCGGCTAAATGACGGTCACAGGGGCGGTTAGGCATGGAGGAACACAAGGGTAGTTATTTACATATCAACTGTTGGAATGGTAATGGGACACTTTGGTCCATGTCGGGTTTACTCCTTGATGCTATTGGTTCGGCTGATCTTCTTCTTGTTACTGAGACTCATGAGAGCCCCGCTCATCCTCTTCCTGGTGTAACTAGATATCACTAGTTTTCATCTCTTAGGGACGAGGTTCAGAGCTCTGGGGGTGTTGGTGGTTCCGGTGGGGTTGCTTGCCTTGTCAACAATCGGCTTCAAAGTGGGACGTCTATTGTTTACTCCGACGATTCCACCAAATTTATGTGGGTCCGCGTTAGCCAAGTGTCTATGCACCACAGGGACATTTTCATTAGCGTGTGTTACTTTCCTCCTTTCCACATGATGGGTTGGAGGGGGACCCGTACGCGGACTTATATGACAACATTACTCAGTTTTCTACAGTGGGGGACATTACCGTTGTTGGGGATTTCAATGCATGGACCAAGGACATGTAGACCTCCTTCCACAACAGGGTGGTTGACTCGGTGTGCAGTATCGAGACGAACCCATCTTCCTTGGGTGTTCAGAGATCCTTAGATGATTTGTCGGGGGCCCTCACAAAATACGGCTACCGTTTACACTAGCTGTGCGAGTCCTCAAATCTGGTGATCCTGAACGGCCTTCCCTGCTTTCCCCGCTCCAATGTGTTCCCTTGTTGGCCCCATTACAAGGGTGCAAGCGTTGTGGACTATGCCATCTCTAGCCCTTCCATCCCCTCTGCGAACTATTTCTCCATTACCCCCTTCCCCTGGCAGACCATGCTCTTCTCAGCCTTACCATCTGTGCGTCCCCTTCCCATTCCCCAGCCACCCCTCCCCACTCGTCGCCCCACTGGACTTCGTTTTGCTTTGATGATGGAGACCAGGATCTCTTCACCATTCACCTCAGACAACTCCTCCCCCCGGATTCCTTCTCCACCCTCCAGTGTGCTTCTGCCATGTTTGACCACCTTTCCACCTCTATTTGGGAGTCTACCCTTCTCTCTTTTCCTCACCATACCACTTCATTGATCCCTCTCCCCAAGTGTAAGAACACTTCCCTATGAATAGGTGGTACGCCAACGACTGCAAGTCCTTCCACCGCACTTTGCGCACAGCTTCCACCCTCTACCCGACTTCCTACACCCGACTGTAAAACTTCTACCACCAGTTCTTCCGCCACAAGAAGCGCATCTTCATCACGCATCACAATAGAATCCTTCGTGCCTCACTCATGAATCCCCCAAAGCCTTCTCGCGCACCCTTCGTCCTCGCCAGTCCCCTCTCTTCCCCGCTTTGGATCACAGCTCTTTGGTTTCCCATATCACCACTCTTTATGATTTTCCTGGTCAGCCTTCCATCCTTATGACCCCTCCCCCCCACTGCCATCTTTTCACCTACACCAATGTCAAGGAGGTTGTCAGATCCTTGAACAACAGCAGGGCTGCAGACAAATAAGGGTTTCAAGCAGAACTCTTCAAGTACGACATCACGGTGTTAGGCGCTTTCCTCACCGATATTTTCAATAATGTGGTTTGCATAGGGTTCGCTCCCTCTTGGTCATGGCATATCATCCATCTGATAAACAAGGCGGGCCACGTCTCGGATCCCAACAATTATAGGACTATCATGGTTGGGCATACTTTCTCTAAATTGTACGCCACATTTTTGCACACTATTCTCTCTCGGGAGTTGGATCAGCGTCAGAGGCGGGCTAGAGGGCAGGTTGGTTTCAGATCAGACTATCAGACCATGGACCACATTTTGACTCTCAGGGCTATTATTGAGGAGGCTCGACATTGCTCCTCGAAGGTCTACTGCTGCTTTGTGAATTTCCGCAAAGCTTTTGATTTTGTCTCCAGGATGGCCCTTTTCCAGAGGCTCTGCAACATTGGTATTTCTGAGACTCTCTTGACTGCCACCATGAGACTCTACGAGACGGTTGTTGGTCACATTAAGACCCCTCATGGGGTTTCGGACTTCATTCGGAGCATCATCGGGGTGAAGCAGGGTTGCCCATTGTGCCCTACCTTGTTTGGGCTCTATATCGATGAGCAGGAGGATTTTCTTCAGGAGCACTCACTTCGGAGGGATGGTTGTTACTTGCACCAAGTTTTGATTTATATCTTGCTCTCTGCAGACGATGTTGCACTCCTAGCTTCCTCTCCAGAGGGTTTGCAGAGACTTCTTGATGGCCTTGATTCTTTATGTGACTCTTGACAATTGACTGTTAACTTGGGTAAGACTAAGGTAATGGGCTTCAATGGTCTTAAGACCTCTCACCTCCACTTCTTTTTCTAGGGTGTTGAGGTGGAGCTCTCCTCTTCGTAGACTTATCTGGGGGTCAAGTTCTCAGGCCCTCGCTTCACATGCGACCGGCCCTACAATCTCGCATCAACAAAGGGTATGGTTCTTCGGCCCTTTTGGAGAGACTGTGTTTTCGGCTTCGCTTTCAGGACACCGCATCCAAGATGACTCTTATGGACACTCAGAATAGACCGACAGTGCTCTATGGCTCAATTGTTTGGGGGTCGTCTCTGCTTGAGTCGGATTGGGCCTTGTTGGAACAGAATTAGACCCTCCTTCGGCACATCATTAGATACAAGCAGTACACCGCTCATATTATTGTCCTTGCTGAGTTTGGTGCCCATCCTTTCAGACTAGGTACCATCTTCGACATGGTTTGCTCCTTACATCGCCTTTGGTGCTTTACGGAGTCCTCGGAGGGGCGTCAGAGGTATTCCTATCTTGCTTACCGCTCCTCGGAGGCTATTGCGGTTTCTGACACCTCCATTCGGACTCGGTGTTGGTTTGCTTAGGCCGCGGCTCTCCTCGGTTCGATTGGGATCGAGATTGATCATCTTCCTCCTTTCCGGTACTCATTAGATGCCCCCGCTCATCTCATGTCGTCTCGGCAGGAGCTGAATATGCACATCATAATGGACATTTACAGGCAATATATCCACACTACTTGGGTTAATCCCTGTGGTGGGCTTCGCCCAAAGATGGCTTTTTACGTTGAACACTTTCTCGAGATTCTGGACGGGATCATTGTTCGCCCTTCTTACCTTTCCCACCACTGGTTGCATGCACTTTACATCTCCCTTGGCTCCTTCAGAGTGGGATCACATTGGCTCTGCATTGAGACCAACCATCAAACAATTAGGGAGGACAGGGTTTGCCAGCTTAGTAGCATGGGTGAGGCTAAGACTGAGACTCGTTTCATCTTTTGTTGTCCTATCTACTACAAGATCAGAGGGAGATTCTACTATTGGTTCAGGGAGGCTCAGACTCTCTCCTCTTTCAAGTAAATTGACCAGAGGTGCCTTGCACTTTATCTCTAGGAGGCCTTGAGACTTTGGGACCACTCTCTATAGCATCAGCTCCCCACGAGACCGCACCCCAACCAGCTCTTCACCTCTTTCTTCACGGTGGTATCCCCTACACGTGGTACCAAGTGACAGCTCTATCCCCCCCTTCTGGCCATACCATATCCGTGAGGTAACACAAGAATTCCACTCAGCAGCAGTCTTCTTGTTCTTCTTCCAGAGGTCCTTAGAGACGTCGTGGGGTCCCTTCTCGCCCTATTGCCTATCCTTCGGTTTTGGCTTTTTTCTCGGCTGCTCAGGGCAGCTAGTGGGTTGTTAGTTGTTAGTTGTTGTTTCTTGCTTTTGTTGTTTCGTTTTCTCTCCTCAGACATCGTTTGGTGTTCCTACTGTGGGCTGGCCTTCTACTTGTTTTTGGTAGTCCCTTGGACCCTCTTTGTGGTCTTTTGTTGGACATTAATAGATTTATCTAATCTTATATATGAATCTATAACATGCTTAATTTTTTAAAATGAGTTAAGTTGTGTGTGTATGTGTATAGTGTATACATATTATTTCAATTTATTTCAGCTCTCCAAATGTGTTGTTTATTAAACTTGTCATTTATCTTATAGTGGAAATTGTTTCTGGATTATGGGTCATCCTTACTTCAAAACTGACCCAAATTCTCTCCTTAGGAAATATGTTGATATGGTATAGTACCTTTCAAATGGTGGGGGCTATGTTTGGATTAATAGTGGGCGTGATATTAGGTTTTCAAGCTCTACAGTTAGTTAAAAGGTCATTTGTGCCACATCCCTAGACTAGGCATATACTATAATAAGAAAGAAAAGAAATATCAAACAACATGCCACAAATCAAATCATCATTTGTTAAAGAATCTAAAGGAATAAAGTCACTGACACCCCCGACNCCCCCCCCCCCCCCCCCCCCCCCCCCCCCCCCCCACCACCCCTGCCGCCTTCTAATCTTCAACCTATAAAGAGCCATCAATTTTTGGCTACATTCAAAGAACAACTTCTAGCGTTTATACATAAGAGATCAAAGCTTCAATTGGACATGCCATTTCAAAATGAGTTTTGAGAAATAGTAAATCAACACAAATGAGTTTTGTCCACTCACCATATTAACAACAAATGTCAAAAGCAATTAATAAGGCTTCAAAAGGGTACAAGGACCCGGGATTTTATAAGGTGCATAACACCTTATTGGAAAAAAGGTGGAGCTTGTAAAGGATTCATTGAAGGCCATAAGGGATGCATGAGTCAAAACAGGGATGTTTGTTTCCAATGGATGGAAAGACGCAATAAACGAGCCACTGGTCAATGTTATTGCAGTGTCCCATAAAGAGGCAATGTTTTTGAAAGAAATGGATTGTCGAGGGTAGGTGAAAGATGGTGCATTTGTTGCTAACATTCTCATGACAACCTTTGAGGAACTAGGCCCTTGAAACATTGTGCAAGTAATAATTGAAAAATACAAAAAATTGTAGAGCAATTGGGTTATTGGGCGAGTGTTATTAAAGTATTTTATGGACACCTTGTGTTATGCACTCCCTCAAGTTTATGCTAAAACCACTTGGCACCAAAATTGATTATATCTGACATTTGGATGTGAGGCCAAATAGGTATAAATGTTATCACCTACCACCATATGTCAAAACTCACAAGGCATTTTCAAAAAATTCTCGAAATTGGAACTATTGAAGGTAAGTAAAGCAATAAAATCTATAATTTTATTTTAATAAATATGTTTCACTTTAGTAAAAAAATAATAAATTATTTGTAATTTTAATTTTTTTATTTTAAATTTGGTTTTCAAACAAGTTGTTGAGAGCCATTTTGCTTCCAACACAGTTGTCTTGACATGACTTCTTAAGGTTCATGAGGCACTTTTTAATATGGTCATCAACCTGATTCGGTCCATTTGGAGGCAATCGAGCACTACAAGTGTACCAAATATTAAGTGGATGATCCAAGATGACATTTGGTGGGATTGTATTGAAATATCTCCTCAATTTCATTGTAACGATTAAGAAGATGAAAGCCATCATAAAAGAAAAAGTGCACGATCTTAAAGAAACTTTCTTCAAACAACTACACAGTATTTTTAAAGAGAGATTGAAAAACTCCATTGCATCTTGGATTTGCATTGAGTCCCAGATATTATAGTGTTGAGCTCCTTTTTGTGTCAACCAGAATTGCCCCAAGTATAGATTTTCAAGTCAGTCAAGGGTACAAGGCAGCATTTTCTAAAGTCTTCATTGATCCTAACATGCAAGATCTAGTGAGAATAGAGTTCATGGATTCTACATGCTCCAACTCTTTTACTATTGATGCTCTTTGTGACAAGTATAAGGCCAATGCTCATAGTTGATGGTACTTCCATCAAAAATCATTCACATCCACAACTTCTTGTGATCAAAATTTTATTGCAGATAAGTTTTATTTAAGGAACTGTTATCTTTAAAGGTTCATTATATTTTACAATCTTTATAAGTTCCTAGTTCATCTACATCCGAGAGGAATTCAAGCACATACTCCTTCATCCACTTAGTAATGTACAATAGACTAGGCTCAAAAAGGTAGACTCAATGTATGTGCATTAAAACTTGCGACTCCTTTCACACAATCAAAGTAGCCACAAAGAAGTGGAATATCGAGCCAAAGCATATTAACTTGGATGTTTCCACTTCCCACATTGTTGTACTTGATGTTAAAGACAAAAGACCTAGCGAGCATGAGACTACAAGAACTAGTGCCATACCAATGATATTGGTACTTTTTGTTGTTCTTCTAATTCACCAGTACCTACAAATCTAGTATAGATGGCAATGATGATATTTTTGAGCTCATATGATGATGCTTGATCAATGATGATTGTTGACACTTGACATTATTATTTTTCAATCTTTATGTATAATATATATCATGACATTCGATTTTGACTAATTGACATTGTGATATTTTTATCTTCTAGTGGTTTTGTTTATTATACAAATTTAATGCTACATATCGTCGTAGCGTATACTGAACTTAATTAGTACTGCAAATATGTATAAACTTCTAATTTTTATATGTTTTGTATATATGAACCCAAACTCAATAAAAAATTTCCAAAACCAAAATGTTACTAATTATCGTTAACTTAGGAAAATACTCTTGTTGTCAATTTCTAGAACCAAGGGGTATTCTTCAAATTTGTAAATTTTCCTAAATTAAAAATTTAGAAAAATCAAGATTCATCAATGGTGGGATGAACACTCCTTTCCTTACCTCTAGAATCCTTGTCCTTCTTGCCATTGAATTTTGCATGTGATATGAGATCTAACCCTCAAAATGTGTATGTGTGATTAATGTTGATCTTGGTTGCACATATTCATACCCATGTTGTAACTTAATTGATTAACACATGTATGCTATGTGATGTGATTTATCTCTTATGCCTATTTGTTGGTGATGTTTTCCCTTTGGGCATTTTTATGCGATGATGGATCCTACCTATTTGACATGTTAAGTTATGATGGTTAATCATACCTTTTTGACATATGTGGAGGTGAGAGGTCTTAAGACCATTGAATACCATCACCTTAGTCTTACCCAGGTTAACTGCCAGCTGTCGTGAGTCCCAGAAAGACGCAAGGCCATCAAGAAGTCTTTGCAAACCCTCTGGAGAGGAAGACATGAGGACAACATCGTTCGCAAAGAGCAAGATAGAAATCAAAACCTGGTGCAAGTAACAACCATCCCCCGAAAGCGAGTTCTCCTAAAGAAACTCTTTTAGCTCATCGATATAGAGCCCAAACAAGGTAGGGGGCAATGGGCAACCCTGCTTCACCCTGATGGTGCTCCGAATGAAGTTTGAAACCCCTTGAGGGGCCTTAATGCGACCAACAACCGTCTCGTAGAGTCTCATGATGGTAGTCAAGAGACTCAGAAATACCAATGTCGCAGAGCCTCTAGAAAAGGGCCATCTTGGGCACAGAATCGAAAGCTGTGGAAATCCACAAAGCAACAGTAGACCTTCGAGGAGCAATGTTGAGCCTCCTCAATAATAGCTCTAAGAGTCAAAATGTGGTCCATGGTCTGATAGTCTGACCTAAAACCAGCTCGCCTTTGACGCTAATCCAACTCCCTAGAGAAAATAGAGTGCAAAATTGTGGCATACAATTTGAAAAAAGTATGCCCAACCATGATACACCTGTAATTGTTAGGATCTGAGACACGGCCGGCCTTTTGTATCGGATGGATGATATGTCGTGACCAAGGAGGGAATCCCGTGCAAACCACCCTGTTGAAAAGATCGGTGAGGAAAGAGCCTAAAACCGTGATGTCATATCTAAAGAGTTCTGCTTGGAACCCTTCTTCGTCCGCAGCTCTGTTGCTGTTCAAGGATCTAACAACCTCCCTAATATTGGTTTAGGTGAAAAGATGGTAGTGGGGGGGAAGGGCGACAAGGATGGAAGGCTGGCTGGGAAAATCATAAAGAGAGGTGGTACGGGAAACCAAAGAGTTGTGATCCAATGCGGGTGAGATAGGAGACCAACGAGGAAAAAGGGTGCGCCAGAAGGCTTTGGGGGACTGCATGAGCCAGGCACGAAGGATTCTACTGTGTTGCGTGATGAAGATGCGCTTCTTGTGGCGGAGGAAATGGCGGTAGATTTTTTTCAGCAAGGTGTAGGAAGTCGGATGGAGGGCGAAAGCTGCGCGCAAAGTGCAGTGGAAGGACTTGCAGTCATCGACGTACCACATATTCATAGGGCAAGTGTTATTACGCTTAAGGAGGGTGATCAATGAAGTGGTATGGTGAGGAAAAGAGAGAAGGGCAGCCTCACAAATAGAAGTGTCAAGGCGGTCAAACATGGCAGAGCCGCACTAGAGGGTGGAGAAGGAGTCCGACGGGAGTAGTTATCTGAGGTGAATGGTGAAGAGGTCTTGGTATCCATCATCAAAGCAAAGAGAACTGCGGGGGGCAGGGGGCAGCAACGAGTGGGGAGGCATGGCGGGGGACTAGGAAGGGGACGCACAAAATGGTAAGGCTAAGAAGAGCATGGTCGGCCAGGGGAAGGGGAGTAATGGAGAAACGAATGACTGAGAGAATAAAGGAGGGGCTGAGAGGGCATAGTCCACAACACTCTTAACACCACAATGAAGCCAGCATGTGAACACGTTGAAGCCGGCAAGGCAAGGAAGGTCGTTTAGGATCACCAAATCAAAGGACTCGCACAACTAGAGTAAATGGTGGGCATGTCTCGTGAGGGGCCCCAACAAGTCAATGGAGGATCTCTGAAGACCTAAGGAGGACAAGTCTGTCTCGATACTATACATCGAGTCAACCACCCGATTGTGGATGGGGCTTTGCATGTCCTTGGTTCGTGCATTGGAATCCCCAACAATGATAATGTCCCCTACTGAAGAAAACTAAGTAATGCTTTCATATAAATCTGTGTAGGGGTCCCCCTCCAACCCATCATGTATAGCATAGAAAGAAGATGTCCAAGGAAAGTAACACACGGCAATGAAAATGTCCCTATGGTGCATAGGCACCTAGTTAACACGAATCCACATAAATTTGGTGAAACTATCGGATTAAACAAAAGACATCGCATTCTGGAGCCGGTTATTGACCAACACCCTACCAGAACCCCTAACACCCCCAGAGCTCTGAACCTCATCCCTAAGACCTAAAAACCAGTGATACCCAGTGACACCAGGAAGAGGACGAGTGGGGCTCTCATGAGTCTCAGTAACAAGAAGAAGATCAGTCGAACGAATAACATTGTGGAGTAAAACCGGCATGGACCAAAGTGTCCCATTACCATTCCAACAGTTGACATGTAAGGAACCACCCCTACAATCCTCCATGCCAAACCGCTTCTGTGACCGTCATTTAGCCGTAGCTACCGACCGGGATTCCTTGCCTGGGGGAAGGAGTCCCTAATAACTGCCTTCAGATTTCGAATAACTGCCCACTTCCCTTCACGTCTAGCAACAGCTACAAGTTCTCTAGAGTGTTTAAGGTTAGACTTGAGATTTAATAAGGTTCTCATCCAGGAAGATCTTTGAAAGGAAGGAGAACAATTTCCTTTTGGCTTTAAGAGCTCGAAGCCTATCAGCTGTTGATAGAAAGCAAAGGAACAAAGTGGAGTCATAGCCAACCTAGGCCCTATCCAAGGTAATGTCGTTGATTTCTAGTTGTTCACTAAGAAAGGTGTATCCTACGGGTATTGGATCGGTAGTGGTAGGTGGGAGTCCACAGACTTTGAGATTCAGTTCACGTGTGTTAAAGTAAAGATATATAGCAATAGATAAAAATCTAATGACAATTTAGATTTACTAATATTAATATATTTGTTATTAATATGCAGCAATATAAAACTAATGAAAGTCAAATACAATTACAAGCATAAATGTTATGCAGAAGATTATAGTAATCACTTATCTCAGAATTTCAAATCCTTATAAGATGACTTCACATTCAATAGTGTTTATTGTATATGCTTCTCATCTGAAATGTTTCCACTATATATATAAGGGAGGAGTCATGTTGATAGACAGACATGTCTCCACGTGTGGAGACATGTCTCCCCACTATATATGCACCGTTTCAATAATTTAAACCCATGTGAAACCGATTCTAATCGGTATTGTAAACATTGATTTTGTCAACCCAATAACAATCGGCGTTGACGTTGAACCTGCAGTAGTTAATCCCGTTCGGAGTTATCGATTTCTCATAATCGATTAACATATAATATATAGGTGTGTATTATTTCAATTTGACTTAAACCGATATCAATCGGTATGATGCATATAAGATTTTATTTGTTTTATCAATTATAATATACATTATATATGTATATTGATATATATATATATATATATATATATATATATATATATTAATATCATTATTATTATATATTAATATGCATATATAATGTAGAATAGTATTATCTTATATTGTTTTATTTGAAT
>MU228212.1:1308917-1323108 GCA_018584345.1 Thuja plicata
GAAGATTATAGTAATCACTTATCTCAGAATTTCAGAATCCTTATAAGATGACTTCACATTCAATAGTGTTTATTGTATATGCTTATCATCTGAAATGTTTCCACTATATATATAAGGGAGGAGTCATGTTGATAGACAGACATGTCTCCACGTGTGGAGACATGTCTCCCCACTATATATGCATTGTTTCAATAATTTAAACCCATGTGAAACCGATTCTAATCGGTATTGTAAACATTGATTTTGTCAACCCGATAACAATCGGTGTTGACGTTGAACCTGCAGTAGTTAATCCCATTCGGTGTTATCGATTTCTCATAATCGATTAACATATAATATATAGGTGTGTATTATTTCGATTTGACTTAAACCGATATCAATCGATATGATGCATATAAGATTTTATTTGTTTTATCAATTATAATATACATTATATATGTATATTGATATATATATATATTAATATCATTATTATTATATATATTAATATGCATATATAATGTAGAATAGTATTATCTTATATTGTTTTATCTGAATAACAATATTATCAATTTAGTGATGTTTATTTAATTCAATATTATAAAGAGAAAAATTAAATATGTATATTAACATATATATAATAGTAATGTCCATTATTATCATATATATATATATATATATATATTAAAATAATATTTATTTATTTATTTTTTCATAATATTAAGATCATTTTATCTGATCGAAGCAATAAACATCAACAATGTGTTCGCCTAGTTCTCTCTTCCATGAGTTTTGATTGAATGAGCTTCTCAACCTCGGCCAGAGGTGGAGCGTTGCTATTGTTGCAGACAAAAACCCAACTTTTAATGTGTTTCTCAATCTCACATTTCAGTAAATCCTGCATGCAAACCAATTCTAATTGTTTGTTTTGGAGTTCAAGAATGTCGTTTTTGATTGTGGATTGTTCGGTGTTTGCATGAAGAAGTCTTTTGAGGTCTGTGTTTTCCTCTAACACCATGGAGACCTTGTCTGAGAGTTTCTATAGGGAGATTTTCATGGAGAAGTTTTCAGATTCAAGAATATTGACCCTGTTCAGCAAGTTCGGGATGGAAGCGTTGTCAGAGTTTCGATGGTAGGTGTGCAGTGGTGTGACAATTATTAGAGGGTCGCCAGTGGTGTCCATGCGGTCAGAGCAAGGAATGAGCACTCGCAAATAACACAAGTGAGCTCAAGATAACATCAGTGTACCTCTGTGGTCCTCAAATTAGATCTTCTGAAGCTAACAATAGAGAAGTTCTTGCAAGATGAGCTTGCCGAATGATCAAGTTCTCAGACAAAGATTGATCAATCAACCAAGCTCTTTCAAGAGGCTAACCGCAGCTGCATTGAGGTTCTACTGAAAGCCAATCTTGTTCTTAAAAGCTGACAGAATGAGCTTGCAGATAGGATCTCAGAAGTTCAGAAAATCCTTCACCCGTAAAATACTCATGTCGTTCATAGAGGAAAGAAATTCAAAGCCTGGACTGAGACCTTGAAAACCATTCAAACTCATAGATTCCCGATAAAATTTTCCAATCCACGTCGTTTATGCTCGAGGTTTCAATCTCTGAGAAAATCCGTGTCGTTCAAGCCCAGGGTTTCAATCTTGAGAAGATTTTCCTCGCGTCAGACCGTTGGTGATCTCCTCACGTCAAATCGTTCGTGGAGTCTGTTCCTCATCACTTTGAAATCTCCTCGCGTCGTGAGTGAAATCCTCGAGTCGTGAGTGAAAAATGTTCTTCGCGGCATGAATTAAATCCGTCCTTCGTGTCGTGAGTTAAATCTTGAAGAAGAAAACCCTTTTAAATTCCCGCAAAGAAGAGAGGAAATTCGCTCATTGAGCAGTCTATCTCGAAGGGAAAATCCGTTCGTAGAGAAGTCTTCTCCCACAGAAAATTTGCCCGCAAAGAAGTCTCTTCCGTAGAGAAGTTAAACGAATCGCAGATTTCAGAACTCGCTCGCGTCCGATAATTGCTTGCGTCAAACATTTGCTCGCCTGAGATCCATTCACCCGCGTCAAATCCACTCGCATTTGCCCGCGTTAGGAGGTTTATCATTCGCCTGCGTCAAAAGGTTTTCATTCGCTCGCATCAGGAAAATTTGCTCGCTTCAGGAAGGAACTACAATAACCATCATCAATATTTGACGTCCAATTAATGCGGCTCAATTATTTGTATAGATGGACTTGTCCTATCATTCCCAACTTACAACTAGTCTTTTAAGGATAAAATGACAACAAACAATTTTTAACCAAATTGCTTTCAGTATAGCCTATGCAATAACCCATGGTCACTTCTCTTTTTAAAACTCCAGTGGTAGCCATAAAGAGAAAACTAAGTGAGCAGTGGCTAGATGGCTTTTCGATACTCTTGGTCATTTGGTACCAACACGATGACAACTTTCGTGACCATGACCATATTGTTCATTAGATGCACTTTGGAGGACTAAATACCCTACAAACATACTACAAAGCATGTAATCTGATAGAAACATATAATAATGTTGCAAATCATGTAATGCCAATTTCTCCTTCCATAATTCTCTCTCACCCAATCATCTGATAATTATCTTCCAAATCAAATTTTATTGAGATATATTCCTCTTCTAGAAGAGAAGAATATCCAAGAAACCATATTTAGGAATGCCTTTAGATGTTTGCAGTTATAAGAATGATAATGTAGGCATTTCCCAACATTATAAGAGAGATCTGAGAATTTTACAATAGTAATATTTGCAAAACCCTCCTTGAAAGGCATCCAAATTGTGGAATTTATATGCATTATAGTTGTTGGATGAGTTCAGTTTTAGCTTGGCCTAGAAGCCCTCCTTTCCTTTTGGTCGAAGTCAAAATTATATTAAAATATAGATTCCATCCTTTCAGCATCACCTGTAGAAGAATAAAATGAAGCTCAAGACAGCCTATGGGAACCCACTTCTACGTGCCAAGCTAGGGGTATGGCTGGTGATTTATGTCTACCTAAATATCAATGACTCAGCACCAGTCCACCAACTATTCTTACCATTCAACAAATGGGAAATGAATATAAATGGTGGCTTATCACAGTGACATTAATGCTTTAATCTTATCCTGAAGTTTATATGTCATAGCTAATGCAATTTTCTGAGTAAAGTGGTTACCACATGTGTTTTTTATTTAAAAGAGCACACCCTGTGTTGACCTAATGGTGAAGGCATGTGAACTTCATATTGAAAATCACATGTTCAAATTCAAAGGGGTTAAAGTTATACACATCAAAACAATCAAAGATAAAATGAAGAAACAATGCCCTTATGAAATGCTTGAATAAGGAGTGTTTCAAACACTGAATTGGTGTCATGCTAGGTAGTGACCCAAAAAACTCTTCTTTTTTGTTTCTATCTAAACACAAATCACTCTACTTACATAATGTAAGGAGATGCTTGTCTTAATTTTCTACTCTTTCTTTATAATGTATTGTAGTTCTCCATAGATGTATCATAGTGTCAGTATCTTAAATTCAAACATAGACTTCATCATTTTTCTCAGAGAATAAATCTTTCAAAGGCCCCAATTTACAGAAGAGAAAGACACTACAATCTAAAATTTCAGTCATCTAGAATGAGCATAATGTAGAGTCTATACATACCCAAGTTGAGCATACTTTGGAGGCAGCAGAAATGCAACTTTATCTGTAAACTGCAAGTATAGAGAAAACATAACCAAGCATTGGCCTTAGCATTTGCAGAAACCTTTTTATTTTGCTCAATTCCATTTATTGAAACTACATGACATTTCCGCATTTTATATAAAGCCAAATGTAGGAATTCAAACCTGAAGAACAGGCCGATATACAGATGCAGTGAGATAGATTCCTTGCTCAGGTAGCACTGTTCCCGTTCCATAACCTTCCTGTGCAACAATTGAATTCCTCCTTCCCCTGCCCTGGCGTACACCATCAACACCTGGAAATAATGTTACAATTATAATTTATCTCTTTTGTGTCACAACAAGGATATTAATACTAATTCTCTCTAATTGTAACTCTAAAGATTGACACGAAGGCAACATTAAAATAAAGTTCTTTTGACTTGTATATTACAGCTAATTATCAACTGTCTAATCATTATTTAAATTAGCTTGCATACAATGGACTGGTCCTCATAAGAAAATGATACAATTAAAATATATTATTTCTGAAACAGTCCAATTAAATTCCCAACTACAAATGGATCCCATGTAGGTTTGTCACATCAAAACTGCCAATAGATTAATAAATCAAGTCAACAATCTCTAATGGCCTTAATTTTCAAGATAAAAAATCAAATATGAAAATGACCTTGGGAAATATCCTTTACAGATGGACCTCATGAAAGAACCACCCAAAATTAAATGATCATCAAAAAATTTCTAGAAATATTGAGTTACTAATATTCCCCTCAAAAAGGGATAGCTTTGTGCAAGATAGTTCCTCTATGTAATGGAAGGTAGATTTTTCCGTAAAATCCCCTTAAATTTGGGGTCATTCTACATGCTTTGAAAGCCCATTCTCCCACTCCCCTGATCCCATAAACGTGATGGAACATTGGAATCTGATTGCATTGTGTTTCATAAAATCTTAAGAAAGAAGTGCTATGAAACTAATTGACATTAATTTATGCTAAATATGGCTGATCTATCCATGATGTCTTTAGAACTATATAATGGACATCGTGTTTTTCCATGTTACAGGAGTTTGCTAATGATACATAAATATATAAAAGGTTTAACCACATATAAGCAGTTTATCAAAGATATACTTTACACTTTGCAGCATTAAGAGACTGCCAAGAAGGATATTTTTGTCATCAAGATTCAAAGCTAACAAAGGTAACACAATGGTAGTCATAAATAGGAAAATTGAAGAATTATCAGGAAAAGATGGAAAATCACCTGGTTAATAGTGGAGGCTACATGAATGTTAAAAAAATCCAATCAGACAAGATTTGATGAATATAAAGAAATATGTCAGTATACAGGAGTGTCTTCAGTCATAAAAACCTGAGCCTGGCAGAGATAGCACTGCATCTGTAAAGCGAAAAGCAAATGAAAGGCCCTCTTCCGACCCATCCCTGCAATTAATAAATCAGAAATCAGAGAAGAAAGCAATAGTTTTCTTGGAGGGAAAAAAACTTCTAAAACATAGCTGTACTTGAATAAATTCTAGAAAATGAATTTTGCAAATCATTCTTTTAAAACACTGTGTGTCAATGCATGGATAAAATTCCTTATTTATAGTTCTATGGTCAAAGGAAAATTTTCTTTCAAGAACTTTGTGCACAAATCTTCAAAACAAACAGGGCACAAAACCATAGATTCTCCATTCACTGCCTTCTCACATTCAAAGGATTAGCATAAGAAAAAATTCTACATAACATAATCACAAAGACAAATAATCCACCCCCAACTACTTCCCTTGTAAGACAAACCATAACCTACATAATAAGGTTTCTTTCTAATTTCTTATGAGTTGTTTAATTATGAATTATGCTAGTAAATCATTTCATTTCCTGATTTAGATTGTGCTAATTCATATGGAGGAAGACACGTCTATAATTATTAGATTACTCAAAAAGCCCTCCAGATTTTTCAATCATTGCTGGTAATAAGGGCAACAGTAACATACAACGATATGTGGGACCAAGAATTATTTTGGACATTTCCATGCCTATAATTTCTAACATCCTGGAATAGAGCTATCTATCTAGGAACATTACGGAGGCCAAGATTTTCTGACCTGGCCTAATTTTGAAAATGAAAGCTCTCGGATCAGCTTGTTTTCTACAGTCTCAGGGACTCTCTTGTAGTGTATATTAGTATGCATCATGCATGTATTACTGAATGCTTCTAAATTAGAATTCAAATTTTTTTGAAATTTTATTCATTAATCTTCTAGTTTTCTATTTTTCTCCTCGTCGTCTAGTTTTCTATTTTTCTCCTCGTTGTGGAATATTTTAGCATTTTCAAGAGCCACAAATCCTACTCTTTAAAATTGATGTTCTCACACCCCTCACTGTTCCTATCTAATGCACCTCTCGTTGGAAAGAATGACCACAATTTGGTGACAAATTAAAAGATCACGAAATGAGGTGAACTGAAAAGTGATCAGTATACTCTGATTGTGAGAAGCCTTCAAGATTCTTAGTAGATATGCGAAAACAATAGGAATCAAAAAGTGTATTCCCACATTGTCAATGTTTGCAGCTGTTTTCCCTTATTTGAGAAATTTCAATTGTCAAGAATATTTGGCCCCAACGTGTTGAACTTATTTTTGCATCCAAGCCAATGATTACAAGAAACACAATGTTGGGGCTTACCACAATATGCTTTGTTGAAAATTTTGGCACACAACTACTAGTGGGAAAAGTTGAAAGGATTGAGGAGAAGATCTATGGTGGTTAAGAACTTAGAAAACACAACCTGCAAAGGATAATAAAAGCCAGCATAACGCTTCTTAGTGGAAAAGGGTTGTCTTACCAGAGCTGCCTGCAGTCCAGCCTGATCCGGGTACAGTTCAAACCAGATCTATGATATAGCCCCACCCATAAACAAACAGAGGCAATGTGCTACCAAATGGGGTTGAGTACATCTAGGTTGAACACAAAAAGGATTCAATGGAACCTAAGTGAACCTAGGTAAAATCCATGAGTCCCCTACACTTTTTTTTGCAATTTTTTTCCTTGCTTTGACTCTAAGTTGGGCTCCCTAAAACAGATTTGAAACCCTAAACATCACTTCAAAAATATATCAAACAGCAAACAAAGTTCATTTTAGCTCTCATTTCTATTGCAAAAAACAAATATCATTCCAAATGGCTGAACATTCTTTTTGTTTTTTGCTAAGTCAACCGTGGAAGTTGAAGATCCATCTTTGAAGGTTCTACAATGATTGCATTGCCATTCCTACACATTATAAGTGTCTGTTGTTTGCCAAGATTATTATAAAATAATGCAGTCAAACATGAGGACGCATCCCAGCCCCTAGACCCCTGCATTCCCAAGACAAGAATGTTCCCGAGCCAAGGGGACGGGGAGAGGTCATCCCCCCACCGCCACCATTCCATTGTCGAGATGTCAAGACGGCACAACGTCCCTAGAACAGACGTGGGGACGCCCAAGCATCCATCGATCGTCCCATGGACGTCTGTGCACCCTCCATTGGTAGATGGCCACAAAGTGAATTTTAAAAAAATTGCATTTTTTTTAATTTTGCTTTGGGTTCCATTCAAACCCTAATTGCTGATGGGTCCCATCTAGGCCCCTCCAAGCTTCATTTGTATTCACAATTGCATTTCTCATTGTTTGTTACAACAGATAGAGAAGAGTGAAAAGGAAAGAAAAGAGTGATTGGAGTAAAACAAGTGAGTGCAAGTGAATAAGGAGTGACAAAGAACAAGAAGAGGAAGGTTCTACACCTTCCTTGAAGAGATTTTTCAAGAATAAGGGACATCTTTTTAGTTTTATTTTCTGATTTTCATCTGTAAATGTTTTTGTTGTTTCAATGTAGTTTCATTTATTTTGTTTCATTTTCAAAATCAGATTTTATGTTGAATCTTGAGGGCAAAATACTCTCAAGATTGAAAGAATTTTTTTTAAAAAATGTGACTTGTTAAAAACACTAGAAGTTATAGTTTAAATTTTTTTAAGTAGGTTGAAGCTAGGTGCTTATTGAATTTATCTTCATTTTTTGAAATGTAGTGTCACAATGAGCTCCCATAGTCATGCTATGAGTCAGGATGGGATGGAAATTAATTCTCAAGGTGCAAGTCAATCAAAATATGAACTTGAGCATAAAGTTGAAGGGGATGAGCATGAGGTTGATCCAGAAGGCCAAACTAGTCCCATGGCTAGGGGTCCGTATGATCCCAAGTCTCTTCTCAAACAATTTGCAACAAGAATAACAGCCCCAACACCAAACGGTGGTGGCAAGAGGAAATGGAGATGTAACATTTGTAATACAAAATGGTGTGGGAGCACTACTAGAGTTAATGCACACTTCCTCTTTTGGAAAGAAAAAGGTTTGGATCATTGTAAATTTTTGCAAGAGCCTGAAAATATCCACTACAAAATTGAGTTCAACCAGCTTTGGGGTGTTCCTAAAATATTGCAGTTAAAATGCCTACTACTTAGTCTAGCAGGATTCAAGTTCAGACTATTCAGCAGATGCAAGCGCAGCCACATGTTTCTACTTGTATGTTG
This sequence comes from Thuja plicata, assembly GCA_018584345.1. NCBI lineage: Eukaryota > Viridiplantae > Streptophyta > Pinopsida > Cupressales > Cupressaceae > Thuja > Thuja plicata. The sequence continues at coordinate 1,317,150 of MU228212.1, forward strand.
TATCAGAGAGCAGGAACGATGTTAGGGTCAACCTTAGGAACTTCATCCACTCATAGTGTTGTGGCTGAATCACGAGAGTGCAAGGGGAAACGCTAGATGCAAAGTAACCCCATAGCTGATTTGTTCAATGTGCAGCTCAAGGATCAGATAGATGATGTCATTGGCAAGTTCTTCTTTGCCAATATCATCCTATTTCATGTAGATTGATATCCTTATTATAAGAAGATGATGTTGATGGTGGTGAGGAGAGGACAATCATATGTGCCACCGGGTGAGTACAAATTGAGAACCACGATCTTGGATAACAACTATGCCAAGATCAATGTTTTGATGTAGCAAATGAAGGCATGTTGGATGGAGTCTTGATGCAGCATAGTTATGGATGGGTGGACGGACATTAGGCATCGTCCACTCATACACATCATGATTACATGTGCAGAGGGCCCATACTTTCTCGGGGCGGTTGATTGTTTAGGGCATTGCAAAGATGCTAATTTTTAGTTTGAGACCCTTAGGGAGGCTATTGAGGAGGTTGGGCCACAAAACGTGGTCCAAATAGTGACAACTACAACACATGTGCAGAGCTGTAGGGAAGCTTATTGAGGCAGCCTACAGACATATTTGGTGGACTCCATGTGTGCATGCCATGAACAATGCACTCAAGGATTGGGGAAGATTGATTGGATTAAAGGAGTGGTCATCAATGTAAAAGATGTGCAGATGTTTATCTACAACCACCACTCTTCACATGCACTCTTCAGGAGCCTCGCTAAGGAGTTCTTGAAACCACTTCAGACCAAATATGCATCCTATTTCTTTCTCTTGGAGAGAATGCTTAAGTTGAAAGAGGCACTGCAACTCATAGTTATGACAAATAATTGTAATCGTTGGGCCCAGGCTAAGACAGAGCAAGGGAATAGGGTGAAGGAGATAGTGAAGAGTGATGTATTTTGGAGTGATGCAAACTACAGAGTCTCTATCATTGCTCCAGTTTTCCAGATCATTAGATATGGCGATAGGGATACACCTACCCTTCGAGAGGTGTATGCGTGCATCGATTCTATGTTTGACCAGATGAGGACTACTATGCGAGAGAAGAACCCCACTTTAGCATTCTACAATAAGCACATTTGGCCAATCATTCAACAAAGATGGGACAAGTTGAACACTCCCTTGCATATGGCTGCTTATGAATTGAATACGAAGTGGTACATGCCTAGGTCTGGTAGAATTACACCAATTCAAGATAATGAGGTGAAGAAACGGTTCTTCAAGTGCATTAATAAGATGTATGATGCTGAAATTGCTGGCCAAATTCACAATGAGTGGACGAAATTTGCCACTCTTAGGGGTTATTCAAATGCGGTAAAGATGGATATAAGAACTATGGCATAGGAGGATCCAATTTTGTGGTGGAATTGTCATGGAGTACAGAAATCAAAGACTACCATACTACCCATTAGTCTACTATCTCAGGTTTCTAGTTCTTAAAATGCAGAGAGGAACTGGTCTACTTATAGAACAGACTCACCTCTAGGAGAGTACAGAAGGTAGTGGCTATACATAGTGCCTTGAGTATCATTGACCACAAGACACGTGTGTACAAGTAGAGCCCAACAGCATGATGGGATGGAGAGCAAGAGGAGCCATCTAAAAATTGATAAGGAAGAGGATGTAGGGATGGTTGGTGTTCGCTTGGCAGATCTTGACCATGAGGAGTCCACTAGTTCCAGTTACGAGGATTTTGCCTTGAGCGATGATTAGAGGCCTCCCTTCACTACATTTTGAGATTGTGTACTTGTTTTGATATCATGCTACTCATTGTAATCATTTTATGATATTTTTTATAAAATAGAAATCTTCCATTTGCTGATTCAATAATTTCATTTGTCAAATTGAAATTTTATTTTGTATTCTAATTTCTAATTAGTAATTTGATATTCAATGTTCATTGCTCAAAGTTCAAGTATCTAGTATTTGGCATTTGTAATTTTGCTCTTTAACATCTTATACTATTATATATCTTTTCATAACTAGCATTTCAAGTACTTTATGTATAAACTTAGTATATACAACACTGCACCCCACCACCTCCGCCCCCCACCCCCTGGATGAGCATGAGGCTGATTCAAAAAGCCAAACTAGTTCCATGGCTAGTGCACCAATTGCTACAAATTGCCCATCCAAGCTTTTGGCAGAGTTTTCTAGGGGTCCTTATGATCCCAAGTCTTCTCAAATAGTTTGCAATAAGAATAACGGCCCCAATGCCACTAGGTGGTGGCACAAGGAAATGGAGATGCAACATTTACAATACAGAATGGTATCAGAGCATTACTAGAGTTAATGCACACTTCATCTTTTGGAAAGGAAAAGGTGTGGATCATTGTAAATTTTTGTAAGTGCTTGAAAATATCCACTACATAATTGAGTTCAACAAGCTTTGGGGTGCTCCTGAAGACACTATGGTTAAATTGCCTACAACTTTGTCTAGTAGAATTCAAGTTCAGACTATTCAACAGATGCAGGGGCAGCCACATGTTTCTACTCATATGTTGCATCAAACAGCAAGAACGATGGCGGGGTTAACCTTAGGAGCTTCATCCACTCATAGTGTTGTGGTTGAATCACGAGAGGGCAAGGGGAAACGCAAAATGCAAAGTATCCTCATAGCTAATTTGCTCCAGGATCAAATAGATGATGCCATTGGCAAGTTCTTTGCCAATAGCATCTCATTTCATGTAGCTTGATCTCCTTATTATAAGAAGATGATGTCTTGGCGAGGGGAGGACCATCATATTTGCCACCAGGTGAGCAAAAATTCAGGACCAGGATCTTGGATAACAACTATGCCAAGATCAATGTTTTGATGTAGCAGATGAAAGAATGTTGCGTGGAGTCTTGATGCAGAATAGTTATGGATGGGTGGATGGACATTAGGCATCATCCACTCGTGAACATAATGGTTACATGTGCATAGGGCCCATACTTTCTCAGGGCAATTGATTGTATCGAGCATCGCAAAGTTGCTAATTTTTAATTTGAGGTCCTTAATGAAGCTATTGAGGAGGTTATGCCACAAAATGTGGTCCAGGTATTGACAAATGCAATACATGTGTGCAGAGCTGCAGGGAAGCTTATTGAGGCAGCCTACAGACATATTTAGTGGACTCTATGTTGTGTGCATGCCATGAATAATGCACTCAAGAATATGAGTAAGATCGATTGGATAAGAGGAGTGGTCATCAATGTGAAAGATGTGCAGATGTTTATCTACAACCACCACTCTTCACATGCACTCTTCAGGAGCTTCGCGAAGGAATTCTTGAAACTAGTTGAGACCAAATATGCATCCTATTTCATTATCTTGGAGAGAATGTATGAGTTGCAAGAGGCACTACAACTAATGCTTATGACGAATGATTGGAATCAGTGGGTCGAGGCTAAGACAGGGCAGGGGAAGAGGGTGGAGATAGTGAAGAGTGACGTTTTTTGGAGTGATGCAAAATACAGTCTCTATCATTGCTCCGGTTTTCTAGGTCACTAGATATGGCGATAGGGATGCACCTACCCTTGGAGATGTGTATGAGTGCATCGATTCTATGCTTGACCAGATGAGGGCTGCTATGCGAGAGGACCCCACTTTACTATTCTATAATGAGCACAATCGGCCAATCATTTAGTGGAGATGGGATAAGCTAAACACTCCCTTGCACAAGGTTTCTTATGAATTGAATCCGAAGTGGTACATGCCTAGGCCTAGTAGAATTACGTTGATTCAAGATGATGAGGTGAAGGTAGGGTTCTTTAAGTGTATTGATAAGATGTATGATGCTGAAATTGTTGGCCAGAGTCGCACTAAATGGATGAAATTTGCCTCTTAGGGTTTATTCGGATGCAGCAAAGATGGATATAAGAACTATGGCACTAGAGGGCCCAATTTTGTGGTGAAACTATCATGGAATACAGAAATCAAAGACTACCATACTAGCCATTCATCTGCTATCTCAGGTTTCTTGTTCTTCAACTGCAGAGAGGAATTGGTTTACTTATAGCTTCATCTAACTCTCTTAGGAGGAACAAATTTAGTTGTGGGAGGGCAAAGAAGCTAGTGGTTGTATGTAGTGCCTTGCGTATCATTGACTGCAACACATGTGTGTACAAGTAGAGCCCAGTAGCATGATGGGATGTAGAGCCAAATGAGCCATCACAAATTGATGAGGATGAGTATGCAGTGCCTTCAAATGCAAGGTTGGTTGGTGTTCGTTTGACAGATCTTAACCATGAGGAGTCCAATAGCTCCAATGATGAGTTTGCCTTGAGGGATGATTAGAAGCATCCCTTCACTACATTTTGACATTTGGTATCTGTTTTGATATCATGCTACTCATTGTAATCATCTTTCTGATATTTTTGATATGATAGAAATCTCCCATTCGCCGATTCGACAATTTCATTTGTCAAAATTTCATTTGTCAAATTGAAATTTTATTTAGTATTCTAATTTCTAATTAGCAATTTGATATTCAATGTTCATTGCCCAAAGTTCAATAATTTAGAATTTGGCATTTGTAATTTTGCTATTTTGCTTCTTATACTATTATACAACTTTTCATAAATAGCATTTCAAGTAGTCTATGTATATACTATAGTATATAGTATATACAACACCACCCCACCTCCCCTCGCCATCCCTAAAACTTAGGCCCTTTGTCCTAGCCCCAATGATTATTTCTTGCCATAGGAATCGCAATGTCAGCTAGTTCTAGCTCCACAACCTAGCCTAAATTGAAATGAGATCTATGTTCTCTACAAAAGTATGTTGATATGATACAACTGGTTTTGATGGTAGGGGCTATATTTAAATTTGCTAGGGATGTGATGTTATATATTCAAGTTTATAATATCAAGTGAAAGACCCTTTGTGTGGAATACCTAGACGAGGCATCAAAAACTTGCCTTGGAAAGAATGGTATACCTGTGCAATTCGAGTGAGTATATATTATGGCGCCAAAGCAAGCAAATGAACTAGCAAGCTCTAAAGAAAATCATCCCTTACCAAAAACAAGATTAAAAAAATAAGCCCTCTATGCCCCCATCTAATTCCAATGTTGTGGTAGAAAGCCACCCATTTTTGGCCACTTTATAATGTCTCCTATATGGATTTTACTTGTTTTACTCAAAATTCCCAACTAGGGTTTGGATTGTGCTTGGAAATGGCAATTTGTAACGTTCCCTACTAGGAGGCTGCCAATTCGCAATGATTAACATACATCACTACGCATTTAAATGAGATTAAATTAAGAAACAATTATTGATTCTTAATCCCTCATTCCTTCTCTCCTAAACATCAACCCTAAGGAGGATGGGGAATTACTTAACCTTAGGGCGCTTGGAAACCAATCTACAAGTAGGCTCCCTCAAGGTTTTTGGAACACATACTCGTACCCATTTCACGACGTTTCTCTCAAGGCATTGGGAAATACATGTCCTTACCCCATCTTGGGATTCAACTACCTTGTGAGAAATTATTCCGCCTCTTCCTGAAAAAACCAACCTATCCTCTTAAGGGGCTATAGCAAGTGATTAAGGAATAGGCTATGTAAATATTAATATCTCATGTATTACGAATATATATAATACCATAGTTCAACTTCTCGTTCTCTGCCACTTATCGACGAGGCCAAATTTTTTTTTCTCGGCAAATATCGGAGAGAAATCGGCAACTTCTCGAGAAAATCTCGGGAATTTTAAAAATGACTTAAATTTAATAAAAAATGCACTTTTTTCACAAAATTCAAGAAGTAGATGCATGTAATGAGTCAGTAAATGAGTAAACAAACCAAACAAGCTGATCTAGATATATATAAATGCAATAAGTAACAAAATCGCATCCTCATGTGGAATGCCGATGTAGTCAGAGACTCTGAGAGTCTGAACTCTAAAGCAAACTACAAATACT
>MU228212.1:1323158-1339645 GCA_018584345.1 Thuja plicata
CTACAAATACTGAAATGTCTTTGTAAAAATATAAGCAAATACAAATGTCAAGTTCAATATGCAACTAGTCTACATCTTCCTCTTCCCCTTCCCCTTCCCAGTAGTTCTAGTAAAAACTATGGGAGAGGGAGAGGGTCTAGCAGCTCTAGCTGTAGCAGTCGTCTGTGGTGGTGGTGGTGGTGGTGGTCATGGTGCTGGCCCTGGCAATGACTCCTCATCCTCCTCATCCTCCTCATCCTCACTATCACTGTGCTCACTGTCAGTGTCCTCACTCTCACCGCCCTCCTCCTGAATGTCGTCAAGTCTCGGCTCAGGAAAGTGGCGATAAAATCATGTTATTTCTCGCCACCAGTGTTTTCTTGCGAGAAAACGATATATCGGCGCTATTTTAATCTATGTATAATACAATATAGCTTATATATAATTTTGATTTCACTCTTATTAATAGATATAGACTATATGTATGTATGTATGTGTATTAGACCATATAAGGGTTCCTTATCCCTAATATAATTCAGGTATAATATAATATAAATCAGTATGTAACTCATAAATGCTTGCCAGCAATATAAATGATTAATTTCCTTACTCGTCTCTTCCTTGTGAAGAGTATCAAATATATTTGATAACCTCTTATTCCCCCAATATCTTTTTGTGAAGAAGGGTTGCACCTCTTCACCATGTTTGCCCTTTTTAATAGTCACACCCTTTCATACTTACCACCCTTCGGAAGGGTCACAACCCTCCATCATTGCTACCCCTTTAGAAGTTACTTCCTTCTTTGTCTTCCATTAATCCTTCCTTAATTCCTATGCTCCCTTTATGCGGATCATAACTATCTTATATCTCATAATAGAACATACTATGATTACCTTCCTTATGATGATCCCTTCTTCCATGCCTTCGACAAATGACATTCCCCCCTATTTATATCTTCATGATGGGAGAGTCACAACCTTTCAAGAGAGTCACAACGCTTCATCCATTACGCCCTTTGAATGAGTCACAACCTTTCATAATTACCACGATTTGAAAGAGTCACAGCCCTTCATCAATTCTACCCATTCCAATATTCTTCCATTACTCTATCCTTAGTTCCCATACTCCCTTCGTTCTTCTTTTCTCCTTGTCCTCTTATAAATGAAATTCTCTTCTCCCTTTTATATCTCATGTTTGAGGGAGTCTTTTCATTTCATGCCATTTGACCATTCATTTAGTTAATTAGATTTTAATTAAATTCTTTTATATTTTAATTTAAATTTTATTTATATTCTTTTTATATTTCAATATTACTATTATTTATTATTAAATCCTATTTCGGAAAGGGGACATTACACACTCCTAAAGTGAAGAACACACTACAAACAAGAGACCTAATTGGCCTTCGGAAATTGAAATTAAAAATGAGACTCGAGACATTGTCAAGTAAGACTTGAGACATTGCCAATCAACACAGTGCAAGATATATTATACAAATGGTTTGGCTTTCAATGCTATTTGCTCACCGTACTAGCAAGAAATGGTGAAAAAAATTAATGAGACTCCAAAATGGTACAAAGGTCTAGATTATGATAAGGTGCATTGCACCTTATTTGAAAAAGAGGTCAAGCTCATAGAAGATTCATTGAAGCCATAAGGGATTTATGGGTCAAGACAAGGGTGTTTGTTGTTTCTGATGGGTGGAAAGAGGCTAGAAACCAAATTTAAGTCAATATCATTACAAAGTTCCCTAAAGGGGCAATGTTTTTGAGACCTGTGGATTGTGAGGGAACGGTGAGAGATGCCCAATTTATTGCTAATATTTTCATCACAGTCATTGAGGAAGTGGGACCCCATAACATTGTTCAAGTCATAACAGAAAATGCAAGGAAAGGTAAAGCTATTGGGTTATTGGCTGAGGAATATTAATCACACATCTTTTAGACATCTTGTGTGATCCACTCTCAATTTTATGCCACAAAAGATTGGGAAAAAAATTGACTGGATAGAATCTTTTTATGTAGATGTTGAGGACATCCAAATGTTCGTCACCAGCCACCATATGTTGCAAACCACCACATGTTGCAAGGCGTAATTAAATCATTTTCAAAATTAGAGCTATTGAAGGTTAGTAAGGTAATATAAAATTTTGTGATTTAATTTCACCTTAGTTACTTTTTTTCAACTTAGATACATAAGTCATAATATGATTGTATGTTCTAGTTCTTTGAAGTACATTTTTTATTATTTTTTTTATTTTTTTTTAATAGGTTGCTGGAACGCATTTCACCTCTAGCACAATCGTCTTGAGATGCCTTGTGAAAGTTCAAGAGGCACTTTCTAGCATTGTAATTAGACCTTGTCCATATGGAGGCAAAGCAACACTAATATGGCAACAAATATTAAGTGGATGATCCTAGATGACTCTTCGAGGGATAATGTGGAATATCTCCTTACTTTCACCAAGCCCAGTTTGAGCTGAATTTGTTATACTGACTAGGAATATTCCCTGCTGGAATATTGAGATCAACTTCTTTTCTTTTTACATGTGTATGCCCACCTCTTGTCGAGAGGGATAGGACACATAGCAACACACTTATACAAGGTGGCAAATGTAGAAGCTTGGACTTAATGCATAATTCTATTTTCACCTCTACAAAATAGAGATCATCCTTCCCTTTCTTTAATGGTAGTACCTAATTATCATTTTATTTTGAAACTCACATTTATTTCATTAGAGAGATTGTAAGTATTATAAGATTTCAAGGTCATAAATACACATGGATTTTTCTTTCATCAAATGGTTTGTCTACATCAAAACTCTTGTCTCACCTTTGTTGTGGTTTGATTTGATTCCATTTTGTTGGTTTTTTCTCTGTTGCTTATAATTCATTGTTTGATATTTGCATAATATGTTTCTAACACCCCACCCCCCGTCTCCAAGACTTCATGGAACATTGGTATTATCCCATTATGTTTTCAGTATTTGTACTATTTATAGTAAGAAAACATCATCTCTAACCTAGAAATTAGTAATAACCATAACTATTTTCACTTTTATTTATATTTTTTAATCCATAAGTAGTTAGTGCTGAAATTCTTTTCATAAATATTATCAAGAGAAATATAATATCAATAAAATAATTGTTAAAACTCACGTATGCATGATGCTACCTTTCATTTTTTGAGTCTAGCTAAAATGGATTAGTTTGGCAAGATAAGGAATTGAACAATAGACTTGGTTAATATCTTAACATTTAGAAACTGGAAAAAAATTGAGGTCATAACTGACCGTGTTTCTTTTGTAGGGATTTTGCTTGCAAGTCTTGCTGTTTGGACAACAGCATCAGCAGATGCAGCCTCAGGGGTAGCACGAAGAATATCACAAATAAGCTGTTGGCATTCACTCTGCCATCAAATTGAAAAATAAACATTTGTTAGTTTACTTGAATCATCAAATAGACACCTAGATGAAATATATGCACTGAATTCATGTATATTTTTTTGGTTAACCACGAATCCACAAACATTACTGATGTGTAAACTCGTGTGTTTCAGTTTGGGCCCATATATACTGATACTTTGGAAAGGGATTAAAGAAAAGCTAAATGACAAATGAAATTCCTCTTACTAGAATCAATAACTAGATACCTGCAGAACCATCAAGGAAAAACCCAAGCTGTAGCCTCCTGTTGCACGAGCAGCATCAGAATCTGGGTTCCAGTTCAAATCGCCATTCACTGTCTTTGGTGAACTTTGTCCAGTATGAAGTGTGGCTTTTAATTCCATGAGTTCCCCAACTACAATATGATTTTCTGTAGTTTACCACAGCGTCATTGTCAAGGATTGTGAAGAAAATAGGAAGGCACTACTACATAGGGAGGATATTTTGCTAATCAAACAGAAATTTTAACTTACAGAAGCATACGTGTAATTAACAAAAACCCATAGGAATGGAAAAGCAACTCACCTAGTAATTGAACAATTATTTCCAGTATTGATTCCAATAGTTCCTGTGCTGCCTGTTGTGCTGGACCCCTAGGAGCCATTGAAGGAGACACAGGACCTACGGTGGTTATTGCAGCTACATTAGTTCTAACATTCTGGTATTTTTGTTTGCCAGTAGATTTGTAACTTGAAAATCCTCCTTCAAAATGTTTCAAACCAAGAACTGTTGTTTTAGAAACTTGATCTATACGAGGCCTTGATGCATCAAGTGCTTCCGCTTTAGCTTTCATTTCAGACGTGATAATTTCATGAACAGTGGGTCTAAGCCTCTGGCTGTACAAAATCATCATTACAAATGAAAAAAATATTACAGCAACCATTACAAATAAGAACTATTGTAATGAATTCTCTTCCAAGACCCTCCCGAGTCAAACTAAAAGCCAAAATAATCAAAATCCTGTATTCTCAAAAACACAAACAAGAAAACGTAGTTACAGAGCATAAGGCGCATCAAAACATAAAACCAACAGAAACTACATGACAGATTAACAGATAATTGGCTTTAAACAAAAGGTCAAAAATTTTAAGTACAGTAGATATCAACAGTGAAATGAATATGCACATGTGACACCATGCAATGATTCAAACCTATAACAATAAGCTACAGGAGAAATTAGATATGGATTTGAAAGCAAAGTCAACAGAAAGTCGTGGCAAACCAAACATTATGAACAAATGAAAATAATTTAACATGATTATAAAACACCACCACAAATTAGTGCAAGATGAAAAAAAATTCCTGACAAGAATTGACAAAAACTACATAAACTCATCCTCAAGGTACAGATGGGTAAAAATAAGAAATGTCCTAGAGGGACAAAAAAATATAATTTGAAGGAGGTAACACATGACATTTTTAAGTAAAAAGGGATATAAAGAGGGGGTGCTTTTAATTATGAATGACACATAAAAAATCTCTTTTCAAGGCTTCAACATAAAAATCAACAACTTGAAGAGGGATGCCTACATAAAAAGTGTAAGACATGCATCAGCAATCAGTTAAACCTCTATTGATGCAAATGGTATTGGATTTTAAAAAAACATTAAGGGTACAAAATTTGTGGAGACAGTTTTCCTGAATGTAACAAGAAAGTGGCATTTTTCCAATGTTTTGCAGGCGAATTTAGAGGAACTGAGTTGTGAAGGTAATTTTATTTGAATGTTCAATAAACCCCTCTTCGGTTTCGTGACTATCTAGCTATTATTCTCACTAAACAAGTTTCCGCCTGGAATTATATGGCAGCATGAATTAGTCCCAGTAGATTAATAGATTCTGGATTCACAGTGGCAATACATTATACCTTATAATAGCACCAGCAGCGGCAATTTTCCCAAGCATACATAAGCATTCTACCATAGTCTGGAGATACTTCACATTCAAAGGAGCGTCACTTTTTTTCATGGCCTCCTGCACAAAAAGCTCATAATTAGACAGATCAGTTGAATAAAGAAAATAGATTTGAATTATTCTTTGAATTAAAAACCTCTTTGCAAGTTTATAATTTCATACAGTAAATTCATTCGGCATAGAATTTGATAGCCAGCGTGGAATTCTACGGTTCATGCTTCTGAATTCCTTAGATATTGCTTCAGTACCGTTGACCCCTGCCCAAGTAGAAAGACCATCAGATGCACCTCCATCTAGATTATCTCCAGCAAGTGTGCTTTCATCCTCACGGCCATCAAAAGATGAGCTGCAAGAGGCAAGTGGCATAATCATGTGCTTATACCAGAGTGCAGATATTTACAATTTCAAACAAGCTTAGAAAAAATAAAGTAAAATAAGCAATGAATAAGAATTATACTTGCAACATACTTTCCAGTTCTGCATCCTGAGTTGACTGTCTAAAATGAATAAAAGATACATAACAAAGATTAACTACTGCTATGTCAGATGAATAAGCCTATAATCATGGAACAAATTCAGCAACCACATTAAGCACATTGCCAGAAACATGAAGAAGACACAATAGTGGCCTATTTATTGTAAGTTAGAGTTGAATTTAGAGTTCACAAGAGTCAAACAAATTAACAAATGTCAAGATTCAATTGCTTTCATAATTCATTGTCAATTTGCATATGATATATTACTGTATTATATAAAATTGTAAAATACAACAAAATGCCCAAAGGCTGCAAGTTTCAAACACAAAATGACAAAAACATATAAAGTATGCTACTGCCCCTAATCAGCATCTATCGACACTACATCACAATCGAAGTCCAACTCTAAGCCACTACCACTAGAACAGGTTGCCTCATCCAATGGAACCCCAAACGATCCCACCTATGCCTTCTTATCAACCTAAGTGGCATCTTCAACATCAACATCCAACCATCTTGTGCAATTAATGATTATTTCATAAGTCTCATATTTGGGGCCTAGTTATGGAGGAAATATGATTAATTATTATATTTCAAATGTTACAAAGCCATTTCATCAAAAGCTAATATATTTTTCAAGTAATGTGGAGTGTAATGGTGAAGCTTCAAGTTCAATTTTCCTTTGGGAAATATAAAAGCCAATGCTAAGGGAATTCAAACCATTCTGGATGCATTTGTTTGTTGTGTTTGGGTGAAGAGAAATTTGGAATAAAGGGTTTCAAGTTCTGAGCTTGAAGAATTGTAAATTCTTCTAAGATTTTGCACTTTGAATTGGTTGATCTCATGCAATGAATTGTGCCAGCGATAATCTCATCCAAAATTATGATTGTGCAATAAATTGTGATCAAATTGGGAGGAGAATTTCAGCGTTTAATCTCAGAGAGGGTTTGCAAGTTAGGGAACGATTTGTAATTGCAGATCACAGCCAAATTGAGGGCCTGTGTTTGATATTAGAGGAGGCCGCAGGTCAACAGCAGGCAGCGACAATCTTTGGAGGCAGCGTTTCAGATAAAGGGGCAGCGTTAGCTATCTGAGAGACATGTTCTGACTCAAGGGAGCCCCTAATCTTATGTTTGCATGTTTGGCACCAAGTAGCTATCCAATATAGAGAGCTGTGATTCAGTCTTGGGCTGTTAATTAATACATGTGATCAACATACAGGTTCTTTACAATAAATTCAAATAAATTTCTTATGAATGATATTTAGTGTTGTGAGTAATTTCATTTGATAAATAAAGGATAGAGGAGCTTGATGCTTAGTAGCTTAGCTTCTGAATTTTTTTATGCATTGTAATCTCTATCTTGTCAAAAATCATAAAGAGCATAAATTTCAAGAAAACCGAAAAAAAGTGTTTAAACATTGCAACGACCAAACAAGGATCAGAACTTGCAAGCTAAGTGTTTGACAAAATGTCAAATATCCAAAAATGAAACAATCCAGTGTTTGTCAAAGTTAGAACCACAGGGGTTCTTACAGAAAATGTTGATGATTTTCACGGTGATTTGAGGTTCCTATTGGCTGGTCATACACTTTGGGCATTTGATATGTACCCTAGCTGGCCGTACCATTCATGGTTTGCTAGGCAAACATGTTGAAAGGTCTGAAAATTATTTGAGGCTGCAATAACAGAGTTTATTCTAGCTAGGCGACCCTTTTGTCATGGTTTTCTGAGTTGTTATCAGCTGGAATAAATTTCTAGAAAGGGTCATACCATTGTAGCAGATCGTACTAGTGTCCTTGGTTGGGTGTGAGACTTCCTACTCCAAGCACTGCTCATTGGATGCCTCTGCATTGCTGTTAAGTGGTGACTTGCCTATTGGAGGCCATTTGTACCTGTTAGTGTTTGCACTTTAGGGTTTGGGAGCATTAAAGGTAGCCACAGAATTTAATATCCCTGCTGCAACTGAGATTACAGACCTTCAACAAGTCTGATTTGCATTTCCAGACTGTAATTGGCATACTCCTATCGAGTATGTACAGGTGATTTGGTGGAGCTTTGTGAGTCATAATCTCACTGCCAGACTGTAATAGGAAGTCTCCAGTTTATCTGCAGACCTACAATCAGCATTTTTTGTCATCTAACCGAGATATTTCAATGTAACTTCTATATGGGTGTTGGGTCTACATGTTTTAACTTTGGACAACCTCAGGAATAATTGTCTTCAGTACTTACTGTACCAGCACTATGTATCTGCATTGTAATCCTATATCAGTGCTAATGGCAGCAATATATCCATATTAGGCATGTTTATGTTTATAGAGAGTTGAGCTCATCTAAAAGATGCATCCATTCAGGAAACCACTACAACCCCAGTTAAGGATCTCACAGGAGGCTATTAAACCATGTCACAAATCTTGAGAGCATATGCTGGACACTTAACAACAATCTCCCCCTTAGCATTACCCGAGGGGATTCAAACCTGTGACCCCACTCTACACCACTTATAGAGGGTTGAGCTAGCCATTTCTTTCAAAAGATGCATCTGTTCAAGAAACCGCTACCATCCCAGTTAAGGATCTGCTATTAGACTCTCACATGAATCCCAAGGGGATATGCTGGACACTTACCAGCAATGTTAAGCTTCATATCGCTTTAAAAAAAAAATTTAAAAAGATTATGGTGGTTATTATATACCATTTGGAATTTAGAGACAAGGTTGTCATATGAAGTATGTTCATAGTGTTCCACCGCTGCATTACAATGGGCTTAGTATGCTACTTATTACATTCCAAATTAAGATCTCTATTACAAATTGTTTGCTTCATCCACTCACATGCTGTCAAACCTCTAATAAATTTCTCCAAGACTAGGAGAGTCCATATTAGCATATCGAATAACATCTACAACATGTCAGATCAAGAAGTAAACATAATTGAAAATAAATCTTTCAAAAATGAACAAGACTCGAGAGTCAAAATCAAATGACAAGTTTAAAAACTAGAAATAGTAAAATCAGAAATTTAATTTAAAATTAGCAATTTATTAGAAGATTAACAATTTTTTACCTAACAGTGCACCACCAATCATCATCAAGGATCTTTTATTTGATCCTCAAAATATTTTGCATATTAGCATCACAAAAAGACCTAAGACAAAAGTAAAAGACAAAGTAGTCTAAAACCTAGTATCTAAATTCAAAAAATCCCCAAATCTTAAATTGCAAAACTAAGAAATCATAAAACATATTTTAAAACCACAAAAAAAACTTGCCACTTGAATCTAGATCTGAAAACTCTAGGTGCAACATCAATGTCAATGCAAATGAAGGAATGGTAGAAGTAGAAGTGTCCCATTGAACTTCGCCTATGGCTATCATCTCCTCTTTGCCTCTTTCTAGGTCTTTTTTCTCGTCAAAGGACTCTATTTGAGTTTTTATCTTCCATAAAACATCAAGAAGAACTTGCATGCACAAAAACACATCTTAGCCAAATAAGTGAAATTAGAAGTAGTTAATGTCTCCCACACTAATTTTTAGTTTGTAGTAATTGAAAACCATCTCCCTTTGCTTAGCCCTAGGTTTTCATGCTTCCGACCAGAGTCCTTTCTACGTAAATTGTGAAGTAAAAAATGCAAATAAAATAAATTACCTAACATTTAGGGTTTGTAGCTATAAGGAGAAAAAAATCAACAAAAAAATTAAGGCTTGTAGATGAAAATGAAAATGAAATCATTATGGAACAAGAAAAAATGAAGGAAAAATGAAGACATTAAGTTCTCTTTCCTTTTTCTCTCTTGTTTCTCATTCCATGAATTAGAACTTGAAAAAAAAAGTTTAAAATGTAGATGAAACACCAAATGAAAAAAGGAAAAGGAAAAGAAAACGTTAAAAATATCTCTTCAAATTTGATGAACTTAACAATGCACTACTCCGAATTGAAGGCGGCTGCTCCAAAGGCACCATGAGCTCTTTGTGTGCTACAATAAATCTGTTCAAGCTCAATTCAATCAACTTTTGCTGCCAAGCAGCAATGTCTTGTTTCTCCTCTCTGTCCAACCATCAGATGTGATGCTGCAACCCTTCTTCATCCATATTTTTTGCAAATAAGAACTAAAACAAATAGTGTTTTAAAAAATAACTACTTTGAAATTTACAATTCAAGTTCAAAGTACCACTAATTTTAAAATTCAAGAGATGAAGAAATCAAAGAAAATTAATAATAGAACAAATTACTTGGTCGAGTGAAATGGAATAGAACAATACTACCAAAATTACTCATTGTTGCTTGACACCTATATATATTCCAAACTATTTTTGACACTCCAAGATGCCATTACATGCCTTATCACATGTCCAAATTTATCTCCTGGGCATCTATTGGCAAGAGTCAACTAGAAATGCATGGTATGTTGTCATTGATGGCAACTCTATACTTTACTCTTGATCACTTGTATATATGTATATGTAGACAGTATAGGATTTTGGTAGAGAGTTTTGCTTTTTGGCCCTGCCTTTGCCATTGATGTCAAAGGGGAAGAAGAGTTGTGTGAAAAATGAATACTTATTTTAGGGGGACTTCTGTTTTTGAAGGAGTTTTTGGGACTTGGCATTTTGGGATGGACACAGCCATTTTTCACTAAGTGTTGTCATCAATGCCAAAGGGGGAGATTGTTGGCAAGAGTCAACTGGAAATGCATGGTATGTTGTCATTGATGGCAACTATATACTTTACTCTTGATCACTTGTAATATACTTTGCATACCGAAAGTTTTGGTGATGAAAACAGCTAAGTATGGAGAACAGTTAAGGATACAGGTTCAAAGATCGAGACAGTACGGACAGAGGTCAAAGTATCAGATGCTGCGAAGCTGGAGATTAAGAGAAGACATCATGGTATATCTAATCCTATGATCGAAAGTTTTTATAATGCTGGTTAATGGAGATATGATTCTCTGAGTATCGCGTTGACAGACAATTATCTTATGCGAGCCAGTAGCATATTGGATCGATCAGCGATCCTATCGAATTGATGATCTGATCCGTTGGATGGCAGATCTAGCTTGGGCCGACCTCTTACACGGTAACTTTTGATTGGTGCAGGTTAGCATTGAGTTTTGATCGGTATTTTGTTTCAAGGTGATACACGTTTCATATTTTCATATTAGAGCCGACCAACTTAATGTTATGGGCTTATGAACAAGTATATAATATCGGTTTTTTTATACGAAGACATATGAATGTTAAGGAATGATGTGCGAGCGATATTGATGTAAAAGATTGACAGTTTATAATATCTTGGAGCTTCATTGGAACTGTATTGGCATTATTGATGCTACCAGTCAGTTCAGTTTTCAGACTATAAGTCCTTTCTATATTGTAATCTGTATTTGATCGGTGAACCCGACAAAGGGCCAGATCAGTGTTTTGTAATTGAGCAGTGTGCTCTAGGCTGTAAGTCTGAATGCATGTGCATTCCCCCTATATGTACTTATACCTTTAACAGGGTACTTATTACTGTAGTAGTGAGATATTTGTGGGTATCATCCCCACCAGAGTTTTTCCCTTAACCAAGTTTTCCTTGATAACAAATCATGGTGTTTTGATGTTGATGCTATTTACCTTGTTCAGTTTACTTTTGGTTATTTGTGGAATTAAGTTGTGGCTTTGGTTTAATAAGTTTAAAGATACTACTGCACCGATTCACCCCCTCCTCTCGGTGCTTCCTAATCCTAACAGCATCTTCATACATTAACGACCCGAAGTTCTCCTCAAGGAAATCGAAGTTGGATTTCCCAATAATATCTTCACTACTAGAACAGAATTTCCTCTTCACAAGGTCATGATGCCGAAATGGGAAATGTTGTAACTTGCACATCTATGTCCCCTATATTGTATCCTTTATCATAGGATAATCACATCCAACCACTCAAAGTGGCTTCATTATCTGAAAATGATAACATCATAAATCCTTTGAAACCCTAGCAACAAAGTTGGCAAACAATAAGGTTTCTTAGTGAGTTGAATTTAAATATGGTGTCACATATTGTGCTGTAAATCACTATCAAAATCCTAACACCCTTAAATACTCACGATCACTGTCTGAAAGTATAATGTCCCTTGTCTGAAAATACAACTCCTTGCTGCCACGACAGTTATGCCACTCAGCATAATAAATATCCTATTACTCAAAACTAGCCAATAACATTTTCATGCTTCCCTCCTACAAAATAAATTTAACTTATTAAGAATGCACATACAGCAAATATTTACACTATAAATATAACTCTTTCAGAATGCGCAAATTTATAGCCCATGTCAACTTCCTATTTTGGTATCTGGAAAATGTGTGTACTTTCTAAGCTCCTGACTGAATTGATTTCAAAAAATTATACCTCATCTAAAAACTGAGTACCAAAGATCAAGATTGCCTACTGAGGCTATACTTTCAAACAGCAATGAAAATATGACTAAACCATTATTAGTAAGGAAAGCAATCACATCATTCATATAACTTTGTGTCAATCTAGGCATGCCTATGGATTCCTGCTTGCTTTTAAGATAAACAATTTCTGTTAAAATAATATCTGTCTGAACTAATCATATTGTATATTTTATATGTAAGTTTGGCCCCTTTTGTGTTTGCTAAGGAAGGTTATTCTTAAATTAGAAATACACATTTTCAGCTCAAACTATGGGAAAAAATTAATCGAGTAAAGCATGTGCCTGATTCATGAAAAGACTGAAGTCAAAGCTCAAAATTGGAAAAATTACATGTCATCACACAAAAGCATACCTCCCATCAACAGAACCTGGCTTGTGTTGTCCATCTGCAGCTTGCAAAGAATCAATATGATTATCATTCCGCCGCATAGTTCTAGTCCGGCGTGACCCTCGATGTGAGCTACCAGATATAATACCAGATGCTGCTAAGGTAGGAATGTCATCATCTTTCTCATTAATGATGGTAGAATTTGGGCTGAAAAGTAATGGACAAAGTTGTAAGCCATGATAGATGAAAAGTATGTAATGGATAACTGAATCTTGGGAAAGTCCATTTTCATCATATAAGTATAATTTGAAATTGAAATTAATCAACAGAGATAGGAAAAAAATTATTGATGAAATTAATTATTCTTTCAAGTGTTGCTTTAAGAAGTCTAATAGAATATAAAATAAAATGCATGACCAGTTGTGTCAGACTAAGGTAAGATTAGAAATTTAGATTATATTGGAAGAAGAAAGACCAGAAGACTGAACAAGAAAATTTCAGGAAGTAGCAATTAGGAAATAGTTATCTTGTCTACTTTCCTCAATTTCAGTCTTAATCATGAGTCTTCAGTTTTTGCCCAAATCCTTGTTAGCTATTTTCTTTATTATACCTAAATTTAATTCTATGATACTGAAAAAGGGTGCAAGCAGCATCTTCAATGTAAGGAAATCAAAAAATACCTGTATTCTCCCTTATTATAAAGATGAGAATGCAAGTCTTCTACAACTTTAAAAAACAGGGTTCCACGTAATTTAGTAAGTTCTGAGCGAACATCTTGCAATGCACCAACCTGCAAATATCAAAAAAGCAACAAAGCAATGAGATTTTTTCTATATTCTCCAGATCCATTAGTAATTTAGTATATCAGAAATTGACAACTGGAGCAAAAGCTCATTTGAACAAAGAGGCTTCAGATGATACTTATTGCCTCTATATCCAAAACTTCTATTTCCTTAGCTTGCTCATAATGTTGAGTGGAATAGCAATAAGAGAACTCCAAAATTCAGGACCCATACAGACCAGGGCCTCCAATTCTTTTAACAGAAATACATGTAAATCTCAAGTATATTACATTGAACAAAAAAGATTCAGATGATACATATTGCCTCCATATCCAACAAACTTTTATTTCCTTAGCTTGCCCATAATGTTCAGTAAAAAATGTGGAATAGATATAAGACAACTCCAAAATTTGGAACCCATACAGACCAGGGGCTCAAATTCTTTGAACAGAAATACATGTAAATCCCAATCATTGAATACATGCAAAGAAGAATTACAGGATACTGATTTAGAAGAGACTGGTAAGAATTATTTTACCAGACAAAAAGTGTACCTTTTTAATATGACAAATAATAAGTTGACATAATAGAATCAATACAAAAAGTCTCTGGTTATACCTTTCACTTTTCAATTTTCACTTCTTCCAACAATAACCATCTAGAAAACATGTGTAATCAGCAAAAGTCATAATGTAGTCGGCCAAATAAATATTGTTATGTTTTGTAATTGGGATGATTACTTCACGACTACTTATTGGTTGGCAGTTGGCAGTTATTGGTGGTCGGGAGTCTTAACCAGCCCTGTACACTATTTATATTGCAGTTGGTTGTAGGCAAAACATCTACCTATCTCTCCGACATGATGTACTGATTGTGAGTCTATTGCTTGGTAATAAAATATATATCTTCTGAATGTGCACAATGAGTGATTTGTTATATTTCTATGTTTTGATAATGTACATTTGTGTTTACACGTGGAGGAACCAGAAGTAACAGAAACCAAAGAAGAGGAATACACGACAGAAGATGAACTGACACAAGACTTCGTGTACTTGTGGGAAGTATCTGTAAACTCGCACATTCAAAGGGAGGCTCTCCAATGATAAGTTCTTGAGAGCACCATCCGAGATAGCCTAACAGTGAACGACAAAGTTGACCATCTTCTTCGAAGATTAATCGAGAGCAACATAGACAACAGATATTGCAGTGGTACCAAAAACAAAACTGGAGGGAGGAAGAAGGACGTGACACTGCCAGAAGATGTACCCCCAAAAATTAATGCTCATACAGCCAAACAAAGATAGAAGACATATACGAAGCAATCAAGAAGTCCCAAAAGGATCAGTAAGAAGATCCTTTCAATTGAGAGAACAAAGTGAGTGACACAGAGGCTAAGACGAATTGCAGAAGCAAAAAAAAAAGGACTACTGAGGGAAAGCCCAAGCCTGCCAAGAAGCCCAAGTCGAAGTTTTAGTCACAACCGTAGTTAGGAGGAGAAGAAGAATCTCACCAACGGTGCGCAAACAATTAGCGAGTGGATATAACTTGTGAGAAACGTACAACTCCCGAACAAACATACAAAGATCTTGCCGACTAAATAGGCAACACATCTATACAATTAGCATCAAACAAAGAAGATGGAGAAGAAAACCTTGAGACCGAGCTCGCGGAGAAACTGGAGAGTAACATAAACCGCATTTAACAACTATCCATATTGGAGAAACCGAAGATTGGGGGAACTAAGCCGAAGACCTCGGGGAGAAGAGAGTCTAGGAATGAAAAGGAAGGTAATCAGAGTGCAAGGAACATTGAGGGTAGACGTATAGACAACTCATATGTGGCTATGAATGCAAGTGAAGCAACGAAGCATCACAGGAAAAACAGTCTAACCAAGACCAGAGCACTTAGTACATACGAACTGCGAAAGATGGTGACTTTCCCAACGAGTCCACATGTCGACAAGTATAAACTCCCCAAGTTCACAGGGAATGGTTCAAGGGACCCACTAAGAGCGTTCCCACAACATTAAGGGGAATAGCCATTGATTGGTTCATAGAGTTGGATGAGAAATCCACAAACTCTTGGTAAGTCTTGAAGTCATTCAAAGCAAAATTTAAACTATTGAGATGATAACAAGATTGTGGCTGAAATTTCCAACACTAAACAAGGAAGCATGAAAACATACAAGCTTACAATCATAGGCTCGAAGAGTGGTTGGTCGAATTGGAGAAACAGCCAACCGACGGCTTGAAGAAAAGGTAGTACATTGAAGGATTGATCCCCTCACTAGACAAGAAATGAAAGTGGTACCTCCATCATTATACGTCGATGCTTATAAATGGGGGGTGGACATCGAAATGAAGCCAAAACATCCTCCCAAGGAAAGCGAAAGATCGATGATGATGAAAGTATCAAGGATGGCAATGACAATGAATCCAAAACTATTGAGGCCCTACAGTGAGATATGATGTGTATGATGAAGGACTTGAAAGCCGAGAAAGAAAGTTCCAAGGAAAACAAAGAATTATGATGTGCCAACTAAAAAGTAGGCCACATACAAACAAATTGTCCAAAAAAACTATTTTGTGACATCTGTCACATATTGGGACATTCCATCAAGGAATGCTCGTACAATCTGAAGACAAGAAGCACACGTGTGTTCTTTACTCAGGGGGAACAATCAACCCCACCGACCACACCTCCAAACAATCCTAATGCATCACCTAGCAAATACTGCAACTGATGAGGAAAAATTAACAAGTACAACAATAAAAATAGTGGCCCAAGAAGTAGAATACAATACGACACGAAAGGAAGACCAATGATCTAGTGTTGAATGTGCAACAAATGGGGTTACTTTGCCTAAGAATGTCAATACTATCAAAATAATTCAAGAATGTTGTGCAAGAGGTGTCAACCAAGTAATCAAGAAGACACCAACTGTCTAAAGTAGAAGGGAATTAATATGTTGGCATTTGAGGATCCCAATGACAGGGTTTTGGTGTTAATGTTTGTAGCTTCAGTCGTATGATCATTAGAATACATATAATATATGTTGATTAATAATAATATAATATATATGTTATATTATTATTAATCATATGAAATTTAATATTTAATATTAA
>MU228212.1:1339847-1390703 GCA_018584345.1 Thuja plicata
AGATTGTTGCATTTGGAAAACACATACAACATAGAGTGCTATTACATTTGCAACTATCCTAAAACTTAACATGGTATCAGAGCCAGACTGCAAATGTAAGAGAGTAGTTTGTTGATGGTGAATGTGTCACTGTCTCAGAAAATACAGTCTCAGTAAAAGGACCATATCTCACTAATCCACCGTTGGATTTTGCTAAATTTTGGATATTTTGGTGAAAAACTAATTTCCAAGAATCTCACCGAAGCGATTAGAAAGAAAGTCTTGGATTCAAAAGTTATGATGGAATGTGTACGGGTCTATGTGAAATTCCTGAAAGTGACTTTCATTAAAGAGATATATTAATTTGTTATGATCCTCTTCAAGCATTAACAAAGAAGCATGCATTCAAGGAATGGTGTCTCTTTCTAGAAAGAAAGAAGCAATTATAGAGTGTCACCTCTCTTGGAGAAATCAAGTCATTTCATAAGAAGACATGAGAATTGTTCAACGATATAAGAGTGGAAATTGTACATTGTGGGAGGAGAATAATAACCAATGTTATATTTCCATATGAACCATCCTTAGTGGGGAGATAATTCAAAGGGGAGATATCTCTCAAATAATCTGAGAAGGTGTTTTATGATTTGATGTATATGGACCTTCATTGAAGCAACTTGTGTCAAGGATGATGATGCGCAGATAAGTATTTATTATCCTTGAGTATTACATTTATCTACTTATTATAGTCTCTCTCTCATTTGTATTTCTATACGTACTATAAGAGCTATTTGCCATGATCTTTTCTGGAGATGCTCTTGCAGGAAAAAGAAGATTGATATGAGATTCAGAGGGAGTCTGACTCTTCAGAGGTAACTTTGGATGAGGAGCTAAGAAGATTAATATCAGACTCAGAGGGAGTTTGACAATTCATCTTAAGCAATCTTGGATAATCAACAAATTGATATCTGCTCAATGAGTTCTCTATGAGAGAAGTTGGAGGTGAAATCCCTTGTTTTTACCCTCTGCGCTGAGTCATGATGGATGTCATGTGTGTGACTCCATATTTTTAATGGGCCTTCCCCCTATGTACATCATGAGGAAGTGACGACTTCCAAATGATTATCACTTGTATTTGTAAGAGTTATTGAAAGATGACGATCTTACGATAACTTGACCTTCTATTGTGATAGACATCGTGTGATGGCTGAAACAGATCACAATAGATGATTTCCTGCATGGTGGATTCAGTTCCTTAAATAGACCATTGACCTTCTATTGTGATAGGCATCGTGTGATGGCTGAAACAGATCATAATAGATGATTTCCTGCATGGTGGATTCAGTTCCTTAAATAGACCATTGACCTTCTATTGTGATAGGCATCATGTGATGACTGAAACAAATCACAATAGATGATTTCCTGCATGGTGGATTCAGTTCCTTAAACAGACCATTGACCTTCTATTCTGATAGACATCGTGTGATGGCTGAAACAAATCACAATAGATGATTTCCTGCATGGTGGATTCAGTTCCTTAAACAGACCATTGACTTTCTATTGTGATAAACATCGTGTGATGGCTGAAACAGATCACAATAGATGGTACCTTACATTAAGGATACATTACCTATGGAAATTTTTGAGTTATGATGGATATCATGAGACTTGATATTCTTGGTCAGACCATATCTCTGATATCATATTGAGGTGATATCTAAAACAATCTTTGAGTTATGGTGAATATCATGAGACTTGATATTCTTCGTCATACCATATCTCTTGATATCACGATGAAGTGATATCTTCTCTCTTAAAAGTAATGAATCTTTTGTGAATTGCATTTTGATTAATTTTATCTTCCCTAGCTAAGAGGGAGTGTTGATGTTTCGTGTAGCTATAGTAAGGGTCATAAGTGTTGACACGGGAGGCCACTACACATTTTGTTTGATCATCCTCCCTAGCTAAGAGGGAGTGTTAATGTTTGTAGCTTCAGTCGTATGATCATTAGAATACATATAATATATGTTGATTAATATTAATATAATTTATATGTTATATTATTATTAATCATATGAAATTTAATATTTAATATTAAATTATTATATTATTCTTAATTAATAATTGATTGATGAAACATTATAAGATTGATTAAATTATAATTAATGGGAAGAGGCATGTCCTTTCTTATAAATAATAATGAATAGACATGTCCCATGAAGGGACATGTCTCTCCTATCCTCATTCCCAATATAAATGAAAAAGAGATTGTTGCATTTGGAAAACATATACAACATAGAGTGTTATTACATTTGCAGCTATCCTAAAACTTAACACTTGGTAATCACCAGATTACAATCAAAGAAGGTAATGAACCAAACTCTTGTACGGAGAAAAAGAAACTTCGGGAAGACAAAGCCGACATGGAATAGGCGATGGCAAATGAAAGAAGAACCTCCAATGAAGTTGCAAGTACTTTAATTTTGGAGTCAGACAAAAACATAGTCCAACAAATGTTTCATAAAACAATACCAATAAAAGTAATAGACCTTCCACAAACCATGCCTCATTTGAAGGTAGCAATTACCAATATAGTTGGTAACAATATAGTTCGCCAAAATCAATATAAGACACAACAAGAATCAATAGTAAAACCACCAAAAAAAGGTCCTAGTCGCGATGGAGATAAGGGGGACGAACTTGACGAGCACCATCATCCATGGAAAATACCTCGGAAGACAAACTCTTTGGTAGCCGACATTTTTCTTGTTTCTTGGACTTTGTAGTCATCTCGTTGTAGAAGAAGGCTTACAACACATTGCCCAGGAGGGAATGGCTAATTGCTGCCAAAGCAGACCATAATTGGAAGCAAGACAAACTCCCCATCAAGAGAAAAGGAAATATGTCATTGACCTAAGGAATTAGGTGGTAAATGAAGAGCTGGCATCATCCAAGTTAGAGTCAGATGATGGAGAATCGGGAATGGATAAAGAAAGAAGATGCATGGAACCAAATGATGCGGGGATACTCGATCTGGAGAATTGTTATGACGATGAGAAGAGGTCTTTGAATGGACTATTCCACTGGCAAATGGAAGACTGTGAAGTCTTTCACCTCAAATATAACATACTATAGATTGGGGAAATCGAAGGTGCGAAAGGTACAAGTAACACATTTCCTCCAAGTACAAAGAGTACAAGGAATAGGATAGGTGGATGATATGTCGGCTCATCACTTCAAATAGACAAGATAATTATATACGAGGAGCCGATTGTGAAGAAGGTAAATTAGGGTGAAAAAAGACAACCCGAAAGTCATCTTGGTTGGTGACAACTGGGACCCCAAACTGAAGACAATTGCATTCAAGATGTTTGCAGAATATAAAGACACCTTTTCCTAGATGTACAAGGACCTTGAGAGTATACCACCGAAATTGTAAGTAGTTGGTGCACAACCAGTACAAATAAGACCCTACACAATGAATAAGAATCATGCCACCAATGTACATGAAGAAATTGAGAAGAACGTGGGCAAAATTTTTAAAGTAGAAACAAGCAACTGGGTTTCACCAATTCTGATTTCATTGAAAAAAGAGGCAAACCAAATTAGAATGTGTGGATTTCCGAAGCTTGAACACGGTAACTATTAAAGACCCATTCCAAATTCAGTTCACGAACTCGATCCTAGAAAAAGTGGTTGGTCATGAAATGTACTCCATTGATGGATTCTCGAGGCGCAACCAAATAAGCATTGCCAAAGAGGATAAGCAAAAGGCAACATTTGTGGTTGAAGATGGCATGTACGCTTACAACCGAATGTCACTCAGGCTATGTAATGCCCCGAGAACATTTCAGAGAATTATCCTCCACGTCTTTGATAAGATTCATGTGCAAGATTTCAAAGCATTCTTGGATGAAGGGTCAATCTTTAGTAGTCAAGATAACCACTTAAGGGCACTCTAAGAGGGTATGGAATGATGTCGAAGAGCACAATTGGCACTCAACTCGAAGAAGTGCAGATTTATGGTACCACAAAGGCAAGCCACTTGGCCACTTAACCCGAAGAAGTGCAGATTTATGGTGCCCCAAGGCAAGCCACTTGACCACATTATTTGTAAGGTTCAATTCAAGACAAATCCCAACAAGATAAGGATAATCGTGCAAATGGGAGCCCCTGACAAAATCACAGTAGTAAAGTCATTTCTTGGGAATGTAATTTATTATAGGAGATTTATAAAGAATTTTGCTAAAATTTAATATGCACTAGACGTATTGAAAAAAAAAACCCTACCATTCATACGGGTTGAAGACCACGAGAAGGCATTTAATGAACTCGAGATGAGGTTGATAAGCTCGCGAATCTTGGCATATCTAGACTAGAGTCAAGAATTTCATGTACATATGGATGCATCAACTTATGTGATTTGAGAAACACTCACACAAGTGGGTTCCCAAGGGCTAGACCACCCCATATTTTTTGCAAGTCAGCTATTGTCAAAAGCTGAAAAGAACTATAGCACGATTGAGAGGGAGGAACTTGGATTGGCATACTCGGTACAAAAATTTAGACACTACCTATTAGCGACACCATTTACATTTTACAAGGACCACCAAGCTCTTATGTTCTAGTAAACAAACCAATTATTCAGGGACGAGTGATTAGATGGTGGTTGTTACTTTAGGAGTTCACATTCATCGTCATTTTCAAACCAAGGAAAATCCATGTAATAGTTGATCAACTCTTAAGGATACAGTTAGGAGAACCACCCGAGAGAGCAGATAAGGATTTTCCTGACACTAGTTTCATATTGCTGCACTGCCACCCTAGTACAAAAATATTGGCAACTACTTGTCCACAGGTACGTTCCCGTGAGAAATGCGACCAAGAGAGGAGAAAGCTAGCCTTGAAAAGCAAAACCTTCCAGCAAGTAAATGGATTATTATACAAAATGGAATGGATCATGTTCTTAGCCGATGTGTAATGCAAGAGGAAATACCTAGCATACCAAAGGAATTGCATGAAAGTCTCGTGTGAGGGCAAATGGGACCAGTGCTACACCTCAGAAAGTTTTACTAGCTAGGTTGTCGTGGCCAACAATGCACATCGACGCCCTAGAATGGGTAGTAGGATCTGACACTTGCCAAAGAATGGGCGAACCTCTCAAGCAAGATTATATATTGATTTTCGCTTCGCAGTGTCAAGATTTGTTCAAGAGGTGGGGATTGGACTTCATCGGTCCACTGAAGTTAAGCCAACTACATCGATGCGACACATAGTGGTAGTAGCAAAGTACCTAACCAAATGGACAAAGGCAAGCAAATTGCTAGATAACATGGTGTTGTGAGTATGGTGAGATTCATCTATTAGCAAATCATCATGAGGTATGGTATTCCAATTCAGATCACAAGGGACTAGGGAGTACACTTTGTCAATCATGTCACTAGGTTGCTAATTGAAAGATCCCCAATCTCGGTGATCTTGGAATTTACTGTATATTACGGAATTTGAATCTTTGTCTAATGTCTGGTATCTTGGAAGGGCCTTGGCTGAATTCTGATTTCTTATCTTTTCCTTGTGTTTTCTTTTAGTTTTTGGAATTTTTTTTTTTTTTAAATAATCAATTACATAACAAATGGAAACTAAATAGCATTTAAAAATGTAAACACAATCTGCAATTATTATATTTCTGAATTCTGAAACAGCACATACCCGGTTTATCCAGCAATCTGATATATTGATTTCAAGAAAAGTTCGAAACAAGCATACAATAGTGTCCTTGACAAAAAAAAACACCAGCTATGTGAGAATGCTTGGTGTGTGCCCCAAATCTGAATGAACTGCTGTGATAAATCTGCCAATGCCTCACTGAGTGCTATGCTGCCCAACAATGCAGAAAAGCCTTCCTCTAAACCCCACGTGAGCAGCTCGTGTAAAACGCCCAAAGCCAATAGCTGAAACTGATTCTCTCCAATATGCAATGCCAATACCAGTTCGATCACTTCCTCTGATCATACAAATGCAATAAAACACCAATCCGATTACCAATGATTGCTGAGGTTTGTGTCTCAACAGTCACGACTTGAGGGTTTCGTCCCAAGCCACCAATTGCCCTCCAGAGCAATTCTACAAATCTGAAGCTTCGAAAATGTTCAATAGGTAATGAGCAAATGAGCTTCCATCTCTTTTATAACTTCTCTCAAGGCAATTCGAACCCTAAAGGAGAATTACACTTAGCACTTTATAATAAAATAATATTTTCCTAATTAAAGGTGTCCATGCTATAAGTAAACAATACTTTATTAAAAATGTTATAACTCAAGGCACCAAAAGGTCTCCGGATAGTGAAAATATTTTATAATAATTCGAGACCTTTCAAACGAGCTATCACACGAAGGCATCCCTGACCAAATGAAGCAATTATTCCCTTATTACTCCAAAATGGCTATTTAAATAGCCTTATTATAAATTATTTAATCATTGACTTAGGGAATATTTAAATATATTTAAATATTTCCCTTTTTGCCTCTGATAGCCCAAACGAACCAAATAAACATGAGTCTGACCATGTCACATGTCTGTGACTGATGCCGAACGAGATGGGTCAACTGGCAGTCCCATCTTTAAAATCTAGGGATGCTCCTAGAAACTAGGGAACACACCTTGTCATCCTGAAACTGAAACCATGGAATGGTCCCGTGATGCCTCACATCTGGACACTGCCACATCCTCCTAAAAAGTAGGGAGACCCCCTAAAATCAAGGAACTGCTCCAAACTAGCTCCAAACTACCTGTAAAGCCAAAATCCGGTCACTGTATGCACTGAATGAGTCCCTATCAATCTCTGCTAGCCTACGAGACTCCAATGATAGGCCAACTCCTTCGTCTCTGATGTCCACTCTAGAAAGGGGATATGACACTAACGATAGAGTTCCAGATCTTTCACAATTTGTCAAGTATGTACTACCCAAGCACAAATGGTCAGGCCGAATCAACAAAGTATTGGTGTTAGTTATTTATAAATTATGTGGCATCGAAGAGGCTGATTTGGAGGAGAAATTGCCAACCATCAACGTACTGTATGACATACAAAGTGATGACGAGAAATACGCCCTTGTCGTTGATGTATAGTTAAGAAGCCATTGTCCCTACAGAAAAACCTGGTACCATTCTAAGAAAAGCAATTGAAAAATAGGCTCGAGGATAGAGTGTGAAGGAACAACTTTTTAGTTAAACAAACTAGATGAACGGAGAGTGCTTGCACAGTTAGCAATGAAGAACATGCAATGGCGGAGTAAGTATTGGCACGATAAACACCTTCAGAGAATGATCTTTGGCAATGAAGAACATGCAATGACAGAGAAAGTATTGGCACGATAAACACCTTCAGAGAATATGGGGCAATTAGTTTTAAAATATAATGGTCGTAACATTGAGCCGCGTAAGTTTGTTATATCCCCCTCGTAAAGGCTAGGAATTAATCTTATTTTCACATTTAGACTTCACATATTTAATATATATACCAAATCAATTGATTGATATCTATTATATGATTAGTTGATTAATATCTATTATTTGCTATACTTACCAAATTAATTTATTAATATCAAGTTTCAACTAATATGTTGTTTACATATTTAATATACTACTTGATATATTTTATTGATTGACATTACTATTTAAAGCAATAGTAAGAGCAGCAATTTAATTACTAGACCATCGCAGCTTTAAGCAAAAAAGTGTATGCAAATGAAATGGAAATTATTTCCAGATATTGCTGAGTCGACTTCCATTAAGCAAATGGTGTGTTTAAGATTATTTTCCAAAGAGGAGTTTAGTTTAAAAGAGGTACAATTAGGAGAATGAAGGGATGCCATGGGAAGGGACATGTCTCTCCTGACCCAAGAGGAAAGGTATAAATACATAAAGGAATCAACTCCAATGAAGAAGGATCATCCAGCGGAAGAAATAGTATAGGAAAGACAATCGAACACAGCAGACATATATATCAATAAGAACACAATCGGATCAGCAGGAAAGAGATAGAGGATCAAATCAGACAGCCACCAGCGATCTCTAATCTCAGTTGGATTACACAGGTACTTTAGTAGATGTTAATATATATATATATATATATATATATATATATATATATATATATATATATATGCACCTTATTAAATAAATATGCAGTTAATCACATCACATTGAACTGACGTAAATGAGGGAATGCTCATGCACCAAATATGACTGCATTATATCAGTACAAATAACTGCACACTATCACCTTAAATCTGATCTACATTAATTACATATTGGATTGGGCTCTGTATACTTTAATTTGCAATATATGTTTATATGATGTAAAGCACATTTTGTCAATATAATTATCATCATCATCTGTCTGCAATGATCAACCATATAGGATGGAAGGTAACTGCAATAAGAAAGAACTGTGAAGTGTCACTAGGTACGCCAACCCCATGAAGCATGGGGCCAAGGTGGACAAAGTTTCCACTCTTGGGCCTAGGGCAAAGACAATGAGGGCACCTCATAATGTCTTTCTTATCTCATTCCTCATTATGGTTAAGGTCATACAAGTTAAGTACTATAAGTATGTTTCTTTCATAAAATCCAAATATGCATTATATTGTTACCTAATCTGTAGGTTACAATTGTATATCTCTTTCATTTATCATTTTTGAAAGCTTAAGACAGATTATATTTCACTAACGATATAATTAGTTTATATATATGTAGATATGTGCACTTGTTCCTTATTTGATGTTTGTTGGACTTACATTCAAAGCACAATGGACGAAATATTCTACTTGGTAAGACACCTCTCTAACTGTAGTTATTGCAATTATGTTTGTAGGGCATAAACTAGGGCAAATTCTAGAAGGGGACATTACAAAATTCAACGGGTGATGGCTCAGTCCCTTTAAAGTCTAAGAAGTTTGTGAAAATGGAGCCATCAAAATAGAGAATTTGAACGGCACTTTGCTAAAGGACAATATTAACAAATCAAAGTTAAAACTGTATAGGAAAGGAGGGAGATACCAATTGCAATCAATATGACAGACTATATAAAGCGAGTAGAGGCTTTTGACCTGGCACTGGGAATGTTACTACATAAAAATTTCCAATCAAAGGTGGCAATACCAACGACAAAGCCCCACTTAATTAACTGCATGTGCAAACCGCCTCCAACGGAGATAAGGTTTCACAATGGTACAAAATCATACACAACCTCTACTTTATTCAAAGACTAGGAGATGTAAGTTACAAACTAGACAAAGAGAGCACTACAAAAGGCAAGAAAGGGGTGGAATAGGCCGAGTGTAAGGAAGGAGGACCAAAACTTTGACTAGTATAAATGGCACCACCTACTATAATAGTGAACAAGGATGGGTAAAATTAAAAATTGATTGAGTATGCGAAAGCGAAGGGGCTACCGCCACCACCTCTAACATGCCCACCTATTAGAATGTGGTGAGTGGTGAATAAATGCATCGGAACCCCAGTTATACAAGGCAACAATGTCATGGCAGCAATAATGAGAACAACTATTGGATTGCCACAACATGGACAAAGATATGGTGGTAGATAAAATTCTTTATCATGAATACAATGCTACATGTGAATAGGATTGTCTTAAATATACATGGAAGACATGTAAATGGAAAAATGATATGGAAATAATAGTACATGGGGTCAAAGGAAAAAGAGAAAATTGACAAATGGGATATAAAATGAGAGAAAAAAGCAAAGAACAAGCATGATAGAAAAAATTAAAAAATATTAAAAATTGAGCAAGTCAAGGGAAAAAAAGCTTTATAGAGTACTAAGGCCAAAAAAAATTGAATTAAAGAGAACAAGATTGGGCAAATGGAGAAAAAATATATATATTAAAATATTCTGGGAAATATTGAAAAATACAAAGGCCTATTTATTAAAGTGTCAAGAAAAGAAATTATTATAGGGGCTGAAATTTAAAACTTTTATAAAGTGCCAGTGGATAGGAATTGAAAAAAAGATATTTGAGAAAAAGAAAGGAGAAAACGCAAGGGAAGGACAAAATAAAGTGAAGTGACAAAAGTATGTTTTAATTTGTATGGTGAGAATGATTAAATATTTAATCGAAATACTCACCAAGCGCACACTTGTAAGTTAAACGAGTACACTCATATTTTCCCATCAAGCAAAGTATGGCAAGGACTGAAACTAGTGATAGTGACAAAGAGGATTTGTAGGCAACATTCATAGGCAATTTGACAATTTGAGGAGCATACCCTGAGGCATACATAAACTAGCACATGACAGGAAATAGGTGGAAATCACATTGTATGGTGGGACTGAAGCACCGTATGGGGCCAAACTACAATCATATGAATTTGTACAAAGCAAGGTCGTATGAGGGATAGGAAGCATCTACAAGTCATACCACAGAAGGATTGAGTCGTGCAGCATCAAATCGTACACCTACGAAGGAGAAAGTAGGAGTGTATGGAAGGGGAGTGAAGCAGTAAGGTGGAGGAATATGCAAGTCATACAAGAAAGGAAAGATTCAGCTGTACAAAGGAAGAAAACATAACATTAAGAAGAGGAAGCAAAGGGAAAGCTCAAAAAGCAATGACGAGGGTGAGGCGATAGAGTTATCTTCTTCAAGCGAGAGTGGAGAGGAAGTTTCGGCAGCAGTTCCATTGGTGGCAGTACTACCACCACCAACGGTGGAACCCTCAATGTCAGTTGTACCATTTCCAGTAGCTGGTACACTTCCCGCAACCAGGTAACTTCCAGTAGACAACACACTTCCTATAGACGGCACTACAGAGTCAGAGGACACCATTGACACTTGGTTAGACATGATTATGGTACGACCAAATGCCCCTCCAACAGAGTCTCCTGGGTTACTGTTGGATAATATCAAGATAGTAGGAACAACAATAGCTACAGTAGTAGAATCTGCTCAAGGTGAGCCAAAGCTAGTGCAGAGTGTGGAGGGTGAGCATTTGCATCCACAGCCACTTCTAGAGCCACGCACGCACCCACCAACAAGGTCCAACCAACTGAAGAGCCAACTCCCACAACAATACCACAGGAATCATCATCTAGTGAGATCGATAGTATTGTTCTTAGGTTGGGCCAACTCAATCTGTATAATCTTGTTGACACAATGGAGTGGTGGATTAGAGAACTGTAGGCAATGGCGTCATTCATGGAGATGGTGGCAGACATTGCTCGGGACTTGGATATTGACCACGATTGATTGGTAGCACTTACGGCCGAGCACATTCTCGCCTTCATGCACGAAGAGTGCCAAGGAGAATCCTTCAAGTATTTCATTTCCCGAGGGTGGCCACCCTTGGAGACACCAGAGATGCTAGCTGCTTGGCATCCTCCGCAGCCAACAGTTAGAGGCAGACATAGCCAAGTATTGAGAGCACTCCATCGCATGTTGTTGTGCTTCTGAGACCTCTTCCTTTGATACTGCAGGCATGTGGCTTTGATGGAGAAAGCTACCCTATCATGGGACAGGTCCCTTCACTAGACCGAGAATTCTCAGAAGGAGTTAACGAATCAAATTCAGAAGTCCCAAGAGCAACTAACCTAGGAGCACAACCAAGTTATAACATTGGAGAAGGCAGTGGCTGAAAGAGAGAACCAGTTGGCAAAGAAGAATAGACAATTGGCAGAGAAGATCGCCAAGCTTGGCAAATAGGAACAACAAATAGTAGAGAAGGATCGAAAGTTGTTTGCAAAGGAACAAGGGCTTGAGAAGATGAAAAAGCAATTGATGGAGGTCGCCCACATGGTGAAGGCAGCCCAGGAAAGAGTTGGTGGCCAACCAACGCCTTCAGCAGCAGCACTCTCAACCTTCTACCCTAACTACCTTTGTGCATCCAAGGACATCCTCTAACCCTTCCCCCTCTCAGCAATTTCTCTTCAGTTTTGTTGTGTCCAGCTCCTAATTTTGTCTCTATTGTCTAGAAGACGACTTTAGTCAGCTAAATAAATATTGTTATGTTTTGTAATTGGGATGATTAGTTGCCAACTACGTGTTAGTTGGCAGTTACTAGTTGTTGGTAGTCTTAACCAACCCAATAAATTATTTATTTTGTAGTTGGTTGTAGTTGGGATATCTACCTATCTCTCTGATGCGATGTACCGATTGCAAATCTATTGCTTGGTAATAAAAGATATATCTTCTGAATATGCACAATGAGTGATACTGTTATATTTCTATGTTCTGTCAATGTAACTAGTTGAGTTAGGCAGTAAACAACATGAGGTAAACAATAAAGATGATTATAAACAAAACCTGTACCAAAGAGCTCTGTTCATTGATAATTTGCTATTGAAAACACTTTTCTTTGAGCTGAAGTTTCATTCTCCAATTTTGCTGTTGAATAAGAACCTAGGTTTGCTATTACGATTTGCAGTTGACTGACTGCTCCAGGTTTGTGATTCTCTCTTTTGTGTTTGTGGTAATATTGTTGAAGTATATTCAGTTTCCATCACATCATCTCATCAGATCAATTCTATACTAGGATGGAAGGCCAGTAGTTCAAAAAAGAAATGAGAGAAAGTTATTGTCTACTGCAGGCTGTCTCTATAATTCATATCCAGGAGTCCTAGAAAATAATAAAACTCATGTTTAGCACAGGCATTTCTTCTGATCAATACAGAAAGAAATATTGTGAAATTATTTGTAGTCCATGAGTGACCAAAGTAGGTCCATGGGACTCAAATATGTTCAATTACAATAGAATGTGCAAAGGTAGGAAAGAACCCTAAGAGCTGGAAAAGCAGCTAGGAACTAAAATCTTAAAATAAAACAATTAATTTCCATAGAGAAATTATGCACACACATATTGAGGTTAACTCCATTTTTTCTCTTCTTGCAGTCATTTACAGAGAATGTATAGTTTCCTAAAGTCACAAAATATGAGAGTCCGTCTTGGAAGACGCATGAACTCTTTCCTACAGAGGCCTTTACTTGCTCAAACAGACAGGTAATCAGAGAGATCCACAATTAGTTTCTTGAGAAAGTAAATATATTATAGATCTTGTCAATGCAAGAATGTTTATTATTAATAATTTTATAAATACCCATATCATAATGGGCAGAGCACACTGACAACATGGATACGTCATCGACCCAACCAGAAGCTAGGTCCAGATTGTCTACAATGTCAGTGCTTTACTCCTAACACTGAGTACTATGCTGTGATGATTTAGAATTATTTTTTATGTTGAACTAGAAAACAAAACAAATATATGAATGGACAGCTGGAGAATCTCAGAGTAAAATCAATACAGATATGATTTAGACAACGAAGACTCACCCCTTGAATACCCTCTCGCTCAAGCATAGATGTGGACTGAAGATGAAGTTGGACTGCTGCGTAATATTGTTTTTCTGCAATAAGCTTTTCAATACGTGCAGGAACCTGCATTTGGAATATCAACATAAGAAATTTAAACAAACCACAAAATCAAATCTGAAACTTCCAAAAGATGCAATGTCATTAATTTGAAGGATTATATTTCACTTTTCTCAATCCCCACCAAGTAAAATATAACATACAGTTTCCCTAGAAAATATAAGATCGGAGAAATGAGTTTGATATCATTTCTCAATACAGAGAGAGAGAGAGAGAGAGAGAGATGACTCATGTCAAAAAGGAGATTCTATTAATCAAATACATATGCATTGGCAGTGACATTGTCTAATATAATGTGCTAGCCATCAGTGTAACAGTGCATAGCAGATAATTGTACATTGGATCACGGTGCAATGATAAAATCAGAGCAACTACAACTGCTTATGTTGCCATGTGATAAAGTGAGTCATCATCAAATTAAGGCCTCAGTGAAGATTAATGCAGTAGAAACCCCTAGTGAACAATATTAAATTTTAGGCACAATCAAATTAGAAGTTCAGAGTGTTGTCAACGTTAATTATTAGTACTCTACATTCCCCTCATTAATTTGGTGATTCAACATAAAGCAACAGACAGAATTGGAAGAACCAAAGAAGTATACACTGCTCAAAGATGCTATTAAAGTACAAAGATGAACAAATAAAATATCCAAACAAATATTATATAGATATTCATTTTTTTGTGTGATTTGGCCATGTGTGTTCTAACTCCTAAGCATAACACCGCAGGAACGTACTCCTCAGGGCCCAGGTGGCATCCCCAACATCTTGGGAATAAGGGGATGGAGACAAACCATTACCCCTACAGCCATACCACCCTCCCAAAAAATCTAATGAGGTATCCAAGGAACATGCTCATATCACCCTCTTTTATGGGAATGCCACTGTCATTCCCAATATATCCTAGAGGATGCTAGGACATTCCTTGACCACTTGGTTTCGATATTTGACAAACTAACATGTTAGTCAAAGTCAACATATCCTTTGTTAAGCCCTTAACCCATGAGTTGTAGTAAGATATGTGATGGCCAACTAAGGCCTACATAATTCTTAATTTAATATTGTAATAGTTCCTAAATTTAATTATTATAGGCTTCATAGACCTATATTGAAATCAGTGGTTTCCTCCTCCATTAAGCTTTTAGGAGTTCTATATATAGGAGGCAGTAACAAGTTGTAGACTACATAACATTAAGTATTTCAATTTTTTCAAAGACCTTTGGAGATTGACCCTCAAACTTGGTTAATCTATTTCAAATAATTTCCTCTATTTCACATACACTCTTGTGGATGCGATCTGTTTGCATGTTACTCTACACTTTTACTAAGTAATTTCATAACAAGTGGCATTAAAGCTTTGATTTATGCAATTTCACTGGTCTTTTTTCCAAACAAATCCCTTATATTGCAAAGAGTCATTCTCATACAGACATCTGATTCCAGCAATCTTTAAGTCATTGCAATGAAAATTTCAAATTCTTTCAAGTAGTATTTATAATAAGGATTTGGAACACCATCAACGAAGAAATATCAGCTGTACGTGGATCCTACAAATCTAAGTTTTTATGCACCAAATTAAGGCAACATAAACAATATTCTTGCAAAGCAACATGGTAGGCGTCTACCTGAGGAAGAAATAAGAATCTAACTACCCCGTGTAAGAATACTATCAAGGATGATCTAGATGCCTAGTAGATATCCAAGATTGGGAAGAGGACACACCCTCAAGAGAAGATCTAAGTGAAAGAATTCACAATATTGAAAAGTGTACAGATAACATATAGTCAAAGTTTGATGCTGTAATAGATATAATTGTGTCAGTTTCCACAGCAACACAATAAGATAGAAGGCGCAAGTTTCCCAAATTCTTATAAGCATGCTTTTCATTAGGATCGTAGAGATTCAGAATTTGTTGTGCCCTCACGCAACATCATGCACAAGTTACATGTGTGAAAGTTCAATAGCCTCACATGACCCAGCCACATCGATCTGTCAAATGGAACACTTTTTTTCATTTGAACCATGTTCCTACAACAGAGAAGGTCAAATTGTTATGTTTATATTTATAAAAGGAACAGTTCATTCAGTTCACTGACAAAATAAAAGAATTTTGTCACACATGTTCTACATTTATGAAGAAGCTCCAATCACAGTTCAGTAGTTCAGTACATTGGCCAAACTCTGATAATTTCAACTTGGTAGGAACTATGTCTAGTCAAAAATTGTATTTTACCTCTTAGTTTAAAAGTGCAAAATCTTGACAATGCCATTCGTTAGACCCATATTTAGGCAGATTGAAAGATCATATTCAAATACGAGGTAACAGTGTTATCTCTGGATGATCAAAGACAGTTGAGGAAAAATGGTTACGTACTAGGAGCCAATGATTTAATAGTAATAAAGATGTAAGAATTCAGTACAAATCGTTTTTATCAGCCCATAAGATTAACATCATGACAAATAGACAAAGAAGAGCCAAAGGATTATGCTTTGATTGTGATAGGAAATACCACAAAGGATGTAAATGTGCAGAAAAGAGGTTATTCTACATTAAGAGGGCAATTGATATAGAAGAAGAGCATGACTCAAATAAGAGTAGGAGATAGTATCTAACAAAAAATCAGACAACAATCTCTTGTCCTGCTTAACTATTTATTGTGACTCCACAAATGCTCAAATACTGATTAATTCAGCTAGCACCCATTTTTTAATACACAACAATTTGGAAGCACGTCTAAATTGCTTCATTTACGTAGCTTTTGAGTTTCAAATTTGATAGCAGATAGTGGTATCATTAATTGTTCAAGTAATTGCCACAATGTCAAGTTAGCTACGGATGATTATCAATTGGGAAGCACCATGTTTACTATTCCTACGGGTGAAGAAGATGTGGTTTGGGAATAAAATTGATCATTGCATTAGGGACTCTTGATATAAATTTTCCAAATCTTTTCATAGGGTTTCATTCAGATGGCCAGAAATTTGAACTCGGGGAATAACAAGTAAAATCTCCTCAATGTTTCCAGCAAATGACAAAGTTATTGGAAAAAAAGATTTTCAAGATTTGTTGCTCAATTATTCACTAAATGTTCAAAAACGTCTAGCAACCCCACCAATAAATCTTCAAGTTATCCTTGACAAAGAGGTATTTCGAGATATACCAAAGGGCCTTCCCCCAAGAAGAGATCATGACCGTGCCAGCTAGTTCAATCCAGGAACCACCAACCATCAAACCATACCACCGACCATATTATTAGAAAGGTATTAAAGGGTCTTCGTAATACCTATGTTTATTATTTTTTAATGGACAATATTGTAAAGCTTGTACATATTAAAAAGTTTCTAATTGTAACGATTGTTTCATAATGAAAACATTGTCTCTTTGTAAACTACAAATGAACGTTTTGTTCATTCATTAATTCATTCAAATATTTACCAATTACCTGTGTAATATGGTATCAGAGCATAAATGCAAAGTTTTGTTTTTCTAAAAAAAAATTGATTGCAAGTTTTTTAAATTTTTTGAAAAACAATTTCATTTTTTCCGGGCACATATTTTATCACGAGCTTGGGTTTTTCGAGCTAAGTATTCTGCAAAACGTGGATCTTCTATTCACATTTAGGTTTTGTTGCAAATTTTCGTGGCTTGGTTTCTATGTCCATGGCTTCCCGTTGGTGATTCACGAGCTCAAAAATAACTTTTTGCTTGTGTTGTTCGCGTGACTAGCCATCTGGTCAATTTTGTATCTATGATCATTTCCTTTGGTCGTTTCTCTGCAACTCAACACGTTTTTGCATTTTTTTGTTCATGGTTGAAGCCTGCGTCCTTTTTGGTGCCTGTTTTTCTGAGTTTTTCGGCCCATTTTTGGCACACATGACCTATTCATTGGTCGTTTTTGGTTGCAAATGCCATATTATTTTTGCAGATGTCATTTTTCTCCTGTTCGCACGGCTAGGGCTTTGCTCGCAATTTGTAGATTTTTGTGTCTTCTCAACTCTTATTCTAAGTTGTCATCTAGGGTCTTTCTGTAACAAATATCCTTTGATTTTTAGATTCAGCTTGGCTCTAGGGCTCACCTATATCAGCCGGCTAGGTCTTTTTACAAAACTCTCTTCTTTTTGGTCGGATTCGAATTTTCTTTGAAAATTCATTGTGTATTGTCCGCAAAGTTTTCTGGATTTTTGTCAAAATTTTCTAGCTCCTCTAAAATCCATACATTGGGATGTGTGCTAGAAAAATTTTGTTGTCTTGAGATCAGTGCTTGCTTTTTGCCTCAGTCTCGTTCATTTCGTGATCTTTCTCGTGTTGAACATCTTCTGCCTCGATATTCATGTTTCCATCTGGTCAACCACCTTTGACCTCAATTTTCGAGATTGCATCTCTGACGAATATTCTCCAAGGGGAATCAGGAATTCAATGGTAGAAACTACAGTACCTGGAAGCAGCGGATACTCACTATTTTCGAACATCGTGTCATCGATCAGATTGTTCTTGGCAAAGTCACTTGTCCTTCTGCAGCCGGTCCTGATCAGACCAAGCTTGATGAACAAAATCGAGAAGTTGTCATGCTCATCAAACTCTTAAGCACTGACAATCAACTCCCTCAGGTTCCAACCGGCAAAACAGTTGTTGAGATATGGGAGCATCAGAAGACGCTACATGAGACATCTGATAAGAGCAGAGCGTTCTTTCTCAAGAATATGCTCCTCCCTATCGTCATGGACGATCGCAAATCCCTTCAGGATCATCTCACTAGGATCAAGGACATCCGTGATCAGTTAAAGGCAACCAGGCGAAAGATGGAGGAAGAGGACATGGTCATCATCACCTTGAAGAATCTACCGAAGTCCTATGAGCATTTTGTCGTGACACTCAACATCACTTCAACTAGTGTTGATCTCAAGTTCGATGATCTATGCACCAAACTACTTCAACAGGATCGGTGGAAGCAGCAGTTCAGCAATAGTCAAGCACATCCTCTACGAAACAAGCTTTTGCAGCCAAATCCTTTCATAAGGATAAAGGCATCTCAATCTTCTCAACCTTCTCAACAGAAATCCTCTGCTTCGTCATCAAAAGTCTCGAAGAAGAAAAGTGTTCAGTGCAATTACTGCAATAAGTTTGGTCAAATGAAACTTGTGTGTTGTAAGCCATTGGCTGCATAGGCCAAGCAAGGTGGTTCACAACCTAAAGCTAATATAGAGTAGCACACTAAGCAGAGCGAGTCTACCTTTTACGCCTTCACGGCTAAAAGACCTACAAACCATGTAAAATCTTCTACCTGATATATTGATTCAGATGCCTCACGCCACTTCACTCATTGTCAGGATTAGTTAACCAACTTTCAGTCGTTCTCAGATTCTGTTATTTTTTTTTTTGGGGGGGGTGGGGGAGAGTACACAGTTGTCGGAAAGGGCAATATACAAATTCAGCCTGGAGGGAGGAAACTGATTTTCCCCAACGTGTATTATGTTCCAGGAATTGAACTCAACCTTCTCTCTATCAGTCAAATTCTTTTCATGGTCTGTTTAGACTTGTTGACTCCTATGATTCTCAAGAGCTTGTCATGGCAGCCAAGTGCTCCTTTGTTAGTACACTTTGGCATCAACGGTATGGGCATCTAAATGCTAAGTTACCGATTCGGGTGCAGGTGCGGGTGTGGATGGGGGAAGCGGGTGCGCCGAAATTTTTTGGGGGGGTTTTGGATGTGTTTATATATATATATATATATATATGCAAAGAAATGCAAGAAATATACAAAATGAAATCATTTGATAGTATGACACTTCATCATTGATCAAGATAAATATTAAATGCCAATTGATAAAAAAATAATATTGAAATATGGACAAATCTAAATTATTATATAACTAATTATATAATATTCAAATGTATTTAAATTTTATCTTTGATTTTCTATTGGCATATCTTTGAATCCCTCCAGATGCAAGCGTTAGTTATCTTATATGAGAAATATCGATCGTGCAGTTGTCTCTATTTTACAAAGACTTTATATAACGTAACACAAACTCTCTCATTGAAGAGTAAAGTGGCAAACATTTTTTATGAATCGCACACTGTTTATAAGATGCACATATTAAAATTACTGAATTCTGAGATACACATGTTTGAAAATGAAGATTAGAAACAAACAAAATAAACATTACTAATGTTTAAGATAAACCAAGACGATTAAAAAATGAGAATATGGGAAACAAGACAAGGCAGCCGTACATCTCTACCTACCCAAATGCTTTTGGATGCCCTGTAGATGTGCATGGGAAGCGCATCCACAGGGCCTCCGCATCCTCATCAGCTTCCAAACGCATCCGCCCGCACATCCAACGTTTATACCAGCGAATCGGTAACTTAGTTTAAATGTGCACATATTGTTACTCTTAGAACCGACAATGGGGAAAAATTTTGTTGTTCTGCCTTCTCCCATTTCTGTGAGCAACATGGCATAAAGCGCCAATTAACAACAGCCTACACCACTTGTGAAAATGGTGTTGTTGAGCGGAGAAACCACACGATCACCGGAATGGCCTGGTCTATGCTTTAACACAAGAGTGTTCCAAAAAAAATTGGGCTGAAGCAATCAACATTGTCGTCTATCTTCTCAACCGCTCTCCTAAAGTGGTTGTCAAGAAGAAGATTTTGAAACAGGCCTGGTTAGGCTGTAAGCCCAGAATCAGTCATCTCAAAGTTTTTGGCTCCACTACGTTTGTCTGGATCCCTGATGCTAAGCGCACCAAGTTGGATGCCAAGAGCCAGAAGCTTTTGCTAACCGGCTACAGTGATAATCATAAGGCCTATCGTCGTATTGACATTGAGACGAATACTATCATCTTCATTCGAGATGTGGTCTTTGATTAGGAACGAGAGCCATTTCAGCTCTCTCCTCAAATTCTAAATTCAGAGGATCAGCCTATACAGGCTCATGACATGGGAGTTTGTCTTCCACAGGGTCCACCTAATGGGAGGGCTCCTACTATTCATGTTCGTGTTCGTGCACATACACTGGTTCCTTCTCCTGCAGGTTCACCTAAACATGCAGTTGCATCACCTGATTTTCCACAGGATTCATCCGATCTTCTGTTTGATGAGCCTGACCATGTTGCACCTCCTGCATCTAATGTTAGCACTTCTAATCTTCGGCTTAAATGGTGGACTAAGAGGATGAGCTCATCGAGGGTATAACTGCAAGAAAGATGAGCAAACATCCTAATTATGTCAATTTTGCTCCCATGGCCAACATTTATAATGTGTATGAACCTCAAACATACACAGAGGCAAAAGGGATACCTAAGTGGGAAGAAACCCATTGGGTGCAAATGGGTTTATAAGGTTAAATACAAGGTTGATGGCACTTTGGATAAGTACAAGGCTCATCTCGTTGCCAAAGGATTCTCTCAATGTCAAGGAATGGATTACGAGGAGACCTTTTCTCTGATAGCAACGATGAGCACCATCAGATTAGTCCTAGCTGTGGCGGCTCGATGTGGTCCGAAGGTCCATCAGATGGACGACAAGAGTACCTTCTTGAATGGTGAGTTACAGGAAGAAGTTTACATGACACAACCTCTTGGATTCAAGGTTGTCGGAAAAGAACACTAGGTCCTCAAACTAATAAAAGCACTCTATGGCCTAAAATAGGCTCCTCAAGCATGGTACATACAAATTGATAAGTACCTCATAGATCAAGGTTTCCAGTGGAGTCCTTTTGATTCAAACTTGTATGTCAAGACTACTGGCAGCGACATCATCCTTCTGGTTATATATGTTGATGATCTGATTGTAATGGACTACCTATAGTCCTCTAAATTTCTGAATATTTCCAGTGCTTGGTAATTTGGTTGAACAGTTCACTGATCATCAAGTGTTGGATTCTTGTCGTAGGTTTTGTGTAGCCAATGCAATACATGTATATATAGAAACACTCTTAACTAATAAACACAATGTTGAAAGATAAAGACAATAGTTCCAGAGCACAGATTGATTAATCTACTAAATATGATGTTACAGCAGTAAACACGCATATGTTTAGCAAACCGGTTTCTTCACGGCAAATAGACAATGTGTTCATAGAAGCTATATACTGCTCTTTTTAAATAACGTAACATTTTGCATACCCATTAGCATTTCCAGATTGCACCACATCAGTAGTCAGACCTTTGTACGCCCGTTAGGAAGACACCTCCCAGTCACGTCGACTCCAGCTATGCTCTAAATGCCTTACGGCACCCACAGGTCGCAACCTCCTCTCAGATGCACGTTCACATGTGGACGGCTCATATAGACGTTCGTTGTAGTCGGCTCCCTCCTGTATACTCACACGGTATTTCCTATAGCGTGGGTCTGTTCTTCTACAACCACGGCACCAGCCAATGAAGCACAACACTTCCCTGTTCCCCGTCGTACACACGAGTTACCCGTGCTCCTTATTATTTATACCTTCTCATTCTGCAGAAAACAATCTGTCACTGGTCTCAAGCAAC
Source organism: Thuja plicata (assembly GCA_018584345.1). Classification (NCBI taxonomy): domain Eukaryota; kingdom Viridiplantae; phylum Streptophyta; class Pinopsida; order Cupressales; family Cupressaceae; genus Thuja; species Thuja plicata. The sequence continues at coordinate 1,361,770 of MU228212.1, forward strand.
CGTATGTTACTTCTTGGCTTAATCATTTGATGACCCCCCTGGCTGTGTGTCTCAACAGTGAGGCAGGTGTTACTCCTGAGGGATGTTGTCCCTAAGAATGAATACCAAAACTACCGCAAGTTCTCAGCTCGCAGTTGGTTTCTTTCACAAACTCCAAAAAACGTTATTATAATCCACATGCCTTCAAACAGTTTCCCCAAACAAGGTTTGAAGTCTTCCACCCAGGTCGACGTCAAATGCCACAACAATGTGGGATTAACAATAGAATAGTCTTTTCTCCCAAAAGCCGACCATGTCTATTAATTTAAAGGGGTGACGAAATATTAATAAAGTGATCTTTTGAAGACATTAAACTATTTAAGTTTAGAGAATCACTTTATAACATAATTCCAACTTAAAGAAAACATAGCAAATGATCTTGAAATTCTGCAAGAGATAGCTCGTCGGAAAGAGCTTGACGAATCCCTTCACATCCACTCTCCTCCAACTCTATTTGGCCCGCCACTGGGTATTCCTAGGCCAAATAGTCTCAAGATCCCTCTGATGTCCAGGTTAGCCCCCGGGACCTTGGCAGACGGGCTAACGACTAGTCATCTCGTGTCTAGCTCAAAAAGGGGGACATTACAGTCCGCCCCCCTTGAAATTGCTTGTCCTCAAGCAATCTGACACCTGGGTGCTGCAAGATGTCCTCCCTTTCCCATGTAGCATCCTCGCTGGGTAGGTTCTTCCACTGCACCAGGTATTCTCGGATAGTCCTCCCTCGAAGCTTACACTCCCGAGAGTCCAGTATAGCCATGGCATCACTGACAAATATTCTACTTGACGAAAATCAAAAGTTCAATGGTCAGAATTATAGCACGTGGAAGCAGTGGATGCTAACCATCTTCGAATTTCGCGGCAGTGATCTGGTGGTTCTAGGTACTACTAAGCGTCCGACTACAGTTGGTCCTGATCAGGTTGCCTATGACCAGCATAATCGAGAGGCAATAATGTTTCTCAGATCATCACTGGCTGATGATCAGCTCCCTCAGATTCCATCCAACAAAACAGCTGCCGAGATATGGGAGCATCTCACAACCCTACATGAGACTTCTAATAAAAGCAGGGCCTTCTTTCTCAAGAACACTTTGTTTTCTATTATCATGGATGAGCGAAAATCACTCCAAGATCATCTAAATCGGATTCAGGAAATCCGTGATCAGTTGCTTGCCATTGGACGCAAGATGGAGGAAGAGGACATTGTGGTAATAACCCTCAAAAGTTTACCCAAGTCCTACGAGCATTTTATCGAGACTCTCAACATCACTTCTACTGGTGTTGATCTGAACTTCACAGATCTCTGCACACTTCTGCTTCAGCAAGATCGGTGGAAACAGCAGTTTGATAGTAGTTTCAGCTCCACCTCCACCGAGCAAGCCTTTGTTGCTAAATCCTTTCAAAAGGACAAGGGCAAGTCTCATTCTCAACAGAAGCCCTCTGCTCCAGCATCAGAAGGCTCCAAGAAAAAGAACATTCAATGCAACTACTACCACAAGTATGGTCACATGAAGGTTGAATGTCGAAAGCGCTTAGCTGCCCAAACTAAGCAATCTGGTTCGCAGCCCAAAGCGAACAGTGCAGAGCACACTGAGCAGACAGAATATTCTTTTTATGTCTTCATGGCTAAAAGACCGGCAAATCATGTCAAGTCGTCTGCCTGGTACATTGATTCAAGTGCCTCTCGTCATTTCACCCACCGTAAAGATTGGTTCACTAACTGGGGAAGAGTACACTGTTGTCGGCAAAGGCAACATTCAGATTCAGTCTGCTGGGAGGAATCTCATTTTCCTCGATGTGTACCACGTTCCAGGGATGGAACTTAATCTACTCCCAGTCAGTCAGAAGCTGCGACACTCTCCACGGCTGGATGTCACCTTCAATTCACATTAGTGCACCATCATTGATAGGGAGACTCGGTCTGTTGTTGCAGTTGGTCTTGAGGATCATGGTCTTTGCAGACTTGCAGATTCTGGTGCTTCTCAGGACCTCGCTATGGCTGCTCGGCAATCTTCTATCAGTTAACTTTGGCATCAGTGTTATGGGCACTTAAATGTACGCTATCTCTCTCAACTTGCTCGTGACGAGCTTTTCCTCGGATTGCCAGAGATTTAGGCTCAGCAGCTTGGAGTTTGTGATGCATGTTTGGCCTGGAAGCAACATTGCACACCTTTTCCTGTTGGCGACTCATGTCGGGCTTCTCAGGTACTTCAGCTTGTTCATGTCGATATCTACGGCCCTATGGCCAATCCTTTTGTTCTTGGGTCTAGGTATTTTCTGTTATTTGTTGATGATTTCAGTAGAAAAATGGGGGTCTATTTTCTTAAAAAGAAATCAAAAGAGTTTACTGTATTTCAGAAGTTTAAACCTCTAGTTGAAAAAGAGTCTGGGAAATCTATTATTGCTCTTAGGACAGATAATGGGAGGGGGGGGGAATTTTGTTCTACTGAATTCTCTAGCTTCTGTGATCTTCATGGCATCAAGCGCCAGTTAACCACACCCCACACACCACAACAGAACAATGTAGTTGAACGTCAGAACAGAACAGTCACCAAGACGGCTAGATCTATGCTTGAGCACAGACATGTTCCAAAGAAATTTTGGGTGAAAGCAGTTAACACTGCAGTCTACCTTTTGAACCGGTCACCCACTGTGGCGGTCAAAGGCAAGACCCTGAAAGAGGCCTGGTCAAGTCGCAAGCCCAGAATCAATCACCTGGAGGTTTTTGGCTCTCTTGCCTGTATTTGGATCCCTGATGCATCACGCACCAAGTTGGATGCCAAGAGCCAGAAACTCATTCTTGTTGGATACAATAGTCTTCAAAAAGACTACCGGTTGATCGACATTGAGACATCTCGTCTCCTGTACAGTAGTGATGTAGTCTTTTATGAGCAGTGAGGACCGTTCATGCATGTCTCTCATGTTCCTAATTCAACAGACCAACCTATGAAGGCTCATGATTTGGGAGTTCGGCTTCCATTAGGTCCATCTGATGGGAGGGGTCTAGTAGCTCAAGTAGCTCCAGTAGTACCAGTGATTCATGTACAGACATCTCAGGCCTCTCCTGCAGGATCACCCAGATATGCAGATGCTTCACCTGATTTTGATCCAGATTCTTCTGATGAGGAACCTGTTCATAGAGCATTTCCTAATGCTAATGTTGGTCCTTCTCTTCGGCCTAAATGGTGGGCTAAGACACTTGTTGATCTTCGGGATGATGAGCTCATCGAGGGGAGAACTACTCGGAAAAAGAGTAAACCTACAAAGGTTGTCAATATTGCTCTCATGGCCAACACTCACAGTATGTTTGAACCTCACAGACATACTCAAAGGCTAAAGGAATTCCAGGGTGGGAACATGCCATGAATCCTGAGCACCAGAGCCTGTTGAAGAATCACACCTGGGTCCTTTCTAATCTTCCACCAGGAAAGAAACCCATTGGCTGCAAATGGGTCTACAAAATAAAGTATAAGTCTAATGGTACTTTGGATAAGTACAAAGCTCGTTTAGTTGCGAAGGGCTTCTCTCAGCGTCAGGGTATTGATTACGAGGAGACCTTTGCTCCTACAGCAAAGATGAGCACTATCAGATTAGTCCTAGCCATGGCAGCTCAGTTTGGCTGGCAGGTCCATCAGATCGACGTCAAGAGTGCTTTCCTGAATGGTGACCTACAGGAAGAGGTCTACATAACGCAGCCTCCTGGTTTCAAGGTTGTTGGTAAAGAACACCGGTTGATCGACATTGAGACATCTCGTCTCCTGTACAGTAGTGATGTAGTCTTTTATGAGCAGTGAGGACCGTTCATGCATGTCTCTCATATTCCTAATTCAACAGACCAGCCTATGAAGGCTCATGATTTGGGAGTTTGGCTTCCATTAGGTCCATCTGATGGGAGGGCTCCAGTAGTACCAGTGATTCATGTACAGACATCTCAGGCCTCTCCTACAGGATCACCCAGATATGCAGATGCTTCGCCTGATTTTGATCCAGATTCTTCTGATGAGGAAACTGTTCATAGAGTATTTCCTAATGCTAATGTTGGTCCTTCTCTTGGGCCTAAATGGTGGGCTAAGACACTTGTTGATCTTCGGGATGATGAGCTCATCGAGGGGAGAACTGCTCGGAAAAAGAGCAAACCTACAAAGGTTGTCAATATTGCTCTCATGGCCAACACTCACAGTGTGTTTGAACCTCAGACATACTCAAAGGCTAAAGGAATTCCAGGGTGGGAACATGCCATGAATTCTGAGCACCAGAGCCTGCTGAAGAATCACACCTGGGTCCTTTCTGATCTTCCACTAGGAAAGAAACCCATTGGCTGCAAATGGGTCTACAAAATAAAGTATAAGTCTGATGGTACTTTGGGTAAGTACAAAGCTCGTTTAGTTGCGAAGGGCTTCTCTCAGCGTCAGGGCATTGATTACGAGGAAACCTTTGCTCCTACAGCAAAGATGAGCACTATCAGATTAGTCCTAGCCATGGCAGCTCAGTTTGGCTGGCAAGTCCATCAGATCTACGTCAAGAGTGCTTTCCTAAATGGTGACTACAGGAAGAGGTCTACATAACGCAGCCTCCTGGTTTCAAGGTTGTTGGTAAAGAACACCAGGTACTCAGACTGGTGAAAGCTCTCTATGGCTTGAAGCAGGCCCCTAGGGCATGGTGCATGAAAATTGATAAGTACCTCAGTGATCAAGGCTTCCAGAGGAGTTCTTTAGACTCAAAATTGTACATCAAGACTACTGGCAGTGACATCATCCTTCTGGTTATTTATGTCAATCTTTTGATATGACTAACCTTGGCCTCATGCATTATTGCCTCGGTGTTGAGGTTTGGCAGCAGTCTTCTAGTATATTCATTTCTCAATCCAAATATGTCAGGGCTCTATTAGACAAGTTTCGTATGCAGGATTGCAAGCCTGCATCTACACCTATGGATAAAGGTCTAAAGTTATCAGCCAAGTCTGATTCTCCTCAAGTTGATGATACTACATACAGGCAACTAGTAGGCAGTCTCATCTATCTCTCTGCTACTAGACCTGATATCAGCTTCGCAGTCAGCTACATTTCACACTTTATGACAGCTCCCAAGGCTGATCATTGGATGGTTGCTAAGTGTGTGCTTCGTTATGTGAAGACCACTACTGGTTATGGAATTCTCTACTCTCGGAGTCCTAATCCTAGACTCAGTGGATTCACAGATTCAGATTGGGCAGGCTCTGTTGACGATAAAAAGTCAACTTTTGGATGTGTTTAGTTTGGGATCTGGTGCTGTCACATGGACCAGTAAGAAGCAGCAGGTCGTTTCCCTCTCCTCTACAGAGGCCGAATACAGAGGGCCAGTTAAGGCAAGTTGTGAAGCTGTTTGGCTTCGTCGGATGCTTGGGGATATGCAAATGTTACCAGCAGGCCCGACCACTTTGTTTGTTGATAACGAAGGCGTTATCAAGTTAGCACGGAATCCAGCCTTCCATGAAAGAACCAAGCATGTAGATGTTCACTGTCACTACATATGGCAATTGGTTGAAGATAGGACAATACATTTGCAGTATGTTCCTACAGCGGATCAGACTGCGAACATTCTCACCAAGCCTCTTGGTCCAAACAAGTTTGCCAAATTCAGAGGACGGCTTGGTGTAGTGGATACATTAACCATTAAGGGAGGGTATTACAATAATAGTTAGTTTCTATTAATGGTTATCTATTTATCTGTTGTAAATCTATTGTAAATATTAGAATCTTTCTAATATTTAGTTTTCAGTTAGTTAGAATAGAATGTTTCTATTCTCTACGTGTGTTTCCTAAGGAAACATCGTTCATTCTTTTGTATATAGAGATCTTTCGATCTCTGTTAATATCATCAAGTATTTTACCAATTACTTCCCGTAATATTCAGTCTGTGAGATTAATTTAAAACCTTTTGGAAAAAATTGTGTATGTTTAATTCCTATCAATGATTCAATCACAATTGTGATCCCTCGTTGGGCTTAGAAAAAAAATGAATAACATTGTTATCACAGATAACTTAAAAAACAGTAAATTTGCAATCCTTTTCATCAACTTTTTCCTTAGCTTCCCAAAAAGTATGGCTTTGAAGTAGAGTTCCCTCTCATGAAGGGTACCAATAATGTACAAGTCACAGTACAACAAACTGAATAAAAACTTCTGGGAAAAACTGTGTATGTTTAAATTATCAACATTTTGGATAGAACTCCATGAACATCAACAGGATAAGATAAAAAAATGACATTACTATTATAACATTGCTTCAAAGGCTAAATCTACACAATCCTAATGAAGCTTCTCAAAAAGTCAGCATTTTGGATCGAACTCCATGAACATCACCAGGATAAGAGAAAAATTGACATTACTATTATAACATTGCTTCAGAAATGCTAAATCTACACAATCCTAATGAAGCTTCTCAAAAAGTAAGCATTTTGGATCGAAATCCATGAACATCACCAGGATAAGAGAAAAATTGACATTACTAATATAACATTGCTTCAGAAATGTTAAATCTACAAAATCCTAATGAAGCTTCTCAAAAAGCTTAACTTTTAAGCAGATTCCCTCCCGTGACAGGTATCAATAATGTCCATGAGATTTTCATAGTTTGTAAGATTGAATAGTAGGGTTCTGTAAAAGGAAAAATCTGTGTGGGTTTAAATTTTATTCATGTTATGGATCACACACCTGACACTTTGATGTAATCCTTTGGCAACACAATCTCATGGTAATAGCTTATGCATGAACATACGCTTGGTGATGTTGTTGTTGTAGTAAGTTATAATAAGAGATGGTTACATGTAGCCATGGTTTCAAAAAGTGGGATATATTATAAACTACAAAGGAGAATGGCAGGTACAAGATTCTTTATGTTGTTTTAAAAAATTTAAAACACAAACTAATATATACAAACAAAGTGATATAAATATCTGTGTATTTCTATGTTTGTGTATGTATAATGATAATTTTTATTATGTTAAATCAAAGTCGTGGGGTCATGGAATATACTAAAGGTAGCTCCTATTGATCAAGTGATCCCCTGCCACCCAGTGCTACCTTTAGTATATTACCTGACCTTTTCCATTTAAACAAAAGCAGGTGCCCTTAATTCTGCCTATGACACTTATAGCACCACTAGTCTGGCATGAAACAGATAAAACAATCATCCATTTCCCTTCAGTAGAATACCACATCAATTTCATAGAGTGGGACATGTTTCTCGTTTCTTGTGCTCGAGTTAAAGATTCCCTTCGTCTTTCCTAGTACTAGCAACTGGAGCCATAAGAGAACTATGTAGGCTGCTAGTACAATAAGTTTTGAAGGCCATGTTAAGAAAAACTAGTGGGGTTAATGACATTTGACTTTTTAGTTAAAATTGTCATGTGACTTTATTTGCACTCCATCAACAATTATATGATAATAGAAAGCAACCAACATCGATCCACCGCAGATTTATCTTGTGCATCAATGTGTGAAACATAACATTTGATAGTCAATTAATAATACATTACTCAGCTCCATCATAGAGAACCTGTATTAATCAATACTCACCTTTGCTACATTATCGATCTGATCCAGCAAAGAAATAATATGGCGTAACGTAACAGAACGATACCAAAGTTGATGCAATTGCTTGTTACGAGAACCAAGCAGCTTCTTTGACTCGCCCAATTCATTTTTCAACCGAGCAATTTTTTTGGTAGATTCACTGAACAAACGTAGTATCTGCACAACCAACATCCGTTAATTCTTTACAAAGAAAACTAAAATAAAACCTAAGAAACAGACTATGAACTCACATCAGGTACCTCAAGAAGCTGCCAGTGTCTAGATAAGCTAAGGAAAAGACATTAAAAGTTACATATTATTATTGTTTCAATTTTCAAAAGGATAAGATAATCAGATAAGAATTGTTTCAACTTTCAAAGGATAAGATAATCAGATAAGAATGTAAATGTAGAAAGTTGAAAATCCTCAGTTTTGAGCAATGATAAATAGCAGGCATTATGCAGATACACATGGAATCTTAAGTAAAAAAGAAAAGGGGCCCATTCCACCCTATAGGCACAAATGCTTCCTGATTAATTAACGAAGAGCATAACGTTGGTATATTATGGTGAGCACAATCCTACAGTAATCATTTCACTGATAATTACATTTATGGATATAAAACCTCTAGCAGAAGTTTGAAATTCATGGCATCATCCATTTACTATGAAACATATTTGAAAAGCACCAAATACATTAACTAGCATTTAGAGTGATGTTATGAAATGGTTGCAAATTATTTTGCAAGTGATCAAAACGGACAAATGGAGACTGAGAAGAGATTGATGCATTACACATAAATTGAAGCATGCACAAGTCACAAGTATCCTATTTATAAACATCACCTACCTAAAGATGATAACCTGCAGCAGCAGCACAATAAAGGTAAGCAATAGTGAACCTTATTTTGGTCCAGACAAATAAAAATATATATATAAGATGCTCAGCGTTGCCACATGGCATTTTATCAGATCATCAAGATTCTCCCCATATCAATAAAAGTGATAACCCTCTCCATTCATTTCTTCCAAGCCGGCAAGGATCAAAAATCCCTATCTTTTCACTGTTTGCTTTTTTGTCTTGACAATTGTTTATCAATTCACTTTGAACTTGTGAATTATTCTCAATACAAACATCTTGTAAGAACCAATCTTCCACTTTGCAATTGGATATGTATTGTTAATGTGAAGCTCCATAAATCATAATAACCAAATGACTCGTGCACAATAGGAGAAAGTACCATATCCAAATCATTGCAAGACATAATTAAATGGAGCTTGTATTCCAATACAGAAAGAGTCGAAGCTTAAAGCATCTTGAATTCAAATATAGAAAGAATTAAATCTGAAAGCATCTACAGATAAGATTCAGTGTTGACTACCCACTAGTTGAAGAATGCAATTGTATAATCTAAAACACAGAAAACATCAATACACTATACAGTAACCTTCACTGGATTCTGTGCAAAAAGTAATATGCATCCATATAATTTGTTTTTGCATAAGCGTCCAACCAAGAAGAAAAGCATTGCATTCTTCACGAGTAAAAATGGAGAATTGAAAAAAGAATGAAACTAAATTTGCAAGTATCTGTTTATAAATAAAGTTATTATGGTCCTCCCATGGACAATATCATGTATCTTAAAATGGAAATGCTTTGCCTATAACAGGTGTCTACAACCAATTTGTTCCAGAAATCTCAATCTGATCTGGACTAGAACATTATTTAAGGAAATCTTTGTAAGAAATTTTTTTAATTAAGCAACTAAGAAGTAACTTCCACAGGCTGAAAGCCTGAAACAAATAACCCTTATCCAAATATCCATTTGAGAAGATTTCACTGTGTTTATAGGTATCAAGTAGTAAAAGTCTGCACAACATCATGAGAACAAGCAAACCTGAGAATAGTTATGAATGGCTTTGTTGAAGCCATTGTGATAACCATGGACAACTTCATCAACAACATCCTCAATGATATCACTCCGCTCCTTCAAAGCCTCAATCTCCCCTTCGCTATCCTTTGATGTTAGTATATGAACGACATGGGGCAAAGAATCAAACCGTGCCACCTTCCATCCATCATCTATTGTCGTTAGCTCTGATTTTATGTGCTGCAAACACAATAGTAGAAAACTTAGAACCACTGGGGACTACAAGTGAGACAAAAGTATTCAAATGACTAACAAATGTCAAGAAAAAATAATGCTTAAGGTATATATCATAAATCCAAAAATAGAATATCTCTGGAAGCTGCATGAATCCTTCTAATATAACATACAAATTGGTAGTCATGTAATATTTATTTGAATCCCATAAAGTTTTAAGAAATTACATTAGATTATCCTTAAAAAAGCACTTTATTATCCATTAAAGATTTGCATTTTAGAGATTATACAATGGCCCAATAGAGTAATATAGAAACATGGATTGATAGGTTATCATATCTGGACAGTATGATGCTTGGTTAGACCATGCAGGGTGACTTGTACAAAATAATGAGGGACCCTCTAGAGGAACTGAGATGGAAAACATAGCATTCTATAAGAGATTGTTAATCGATCAATGTTAGCTTTGTCTTCATGGGGTTTTTGGCTTTCTTTTCTTCTATTTCTAATCAAAAACTGATATAGTACAGTCCCAAGTAAATCCCTAAGACTGGTTTGACCTTTTCATACACTACATGTTAGGAATCCACTATTACAAACCAGACTTGTCAAGCAAGTTAGTTGATATAGCCTATACAGACAAAGAGGTTGTATGAACCTGAAATGATGCATTTGAAATCCTAGATAAAGTATTACAAGAATCCAGAAACTTCCATACGATTCATGTCTATGGTCCACTGCACTTATCTTCACAACCAATCAACTGATTCACCTATGGATGCACTACCCGAACATTAGTCCAGAGGCACGTGATGGTTCTCTGCATAGGATCTAAATCACCTTAGCACTAGTAAAAATAAGTAAATACTGTTGAAGTATGTAGCTTCGTGAGAGTAATTTCTCAGATTCTCATATTCTGGATATTTATTCCTTGCGTTCTTGCGTGCTTTCGCTTCCCCTGTTCGAGCTTGCTCTTCCGGCTTCATGTGCTGAAGTCTTCATGCCTTGTTGGCATCGTGACATCTCCTTTCATGTTCGCATTCTCCATGCAAAAGCGGACTTAATTTAGTTTACCGTCGGCTCCATATCCTATTATTATTATCATTTGTATTTATGAGATAAACGTTTCCTTATCTCCGTCGCTTTTCTTATGCTCTCTGACTCTTCATTTTCGAGAGTATCGGTTTGTCTTTGTAACTGACTTCTTGTATGTTTGCCTTCTTGTGTATAGGGTTTCTTTTCATATGTTCTATTCATTCTCATACGATGAATATACTAGAGTTTTCCGCATGAGAAAAGGTGTGTAGCAGACATTGCTTCGTGCTGCTGTTTTAATCAAAACATTGTATTTAGTCAGTGATTTTATTGCTGTTACAATTATGTGTGTATGTTTAATTGATTGAGTAGTCAATTCTCTGTGAGTGAAGATTATCTCTGATCATTGAATGATCATTGTTTATTGAAGACATTCAAAAAGAGTCACAAATTTGGTAATCAGTATTTTCTTGAATCTCTAATAAAGGATCTTCTTTTGTGGGCTGGGTTTTGCACTCTCGGTGAGGAGAGTTTTCCCAGGATAAGTCTCTGGTGTTCTTTGTTTTATGTGTTCATCTATTTCTGGTTCGATAATTTAACATGGTATCAGAGCAGGTCTAAGGAACCGATCCAGAACCAGAAGTATTTTGTTTTCCGTTTGCTCCTTTTTGTGATTTTGATTCAGCTAGCAACAATGGTGAACAGTTTGAAAGTGGAAGATAGATTGGATGGTTCTTCAAACTATTCTTCATGGAAATTTAGAATTTTGATTTCGCTTGAAGAAAATGATCTTCTTGACTATGTAAATTCTGAGGTTCTAGAACCTTCTAGAGAAGCTGAGAAAGCTACATGGAAAAAGAACAAAATCATGGCCAAGAAAATTTTGATTGATTCAGTTAAAGATCATCTTGTTCCTATTATCTTTAAGTTGAATTCAGCTAAAGATATGTTTCAGACATTGAAGGACCTGTATGAATTTAACACTAGTAGAGCTCTAGCCCTTCATCGTCAACTCCTTCATGTTAAAATGGCTAGAGGAGAATCAGTGGTTTCATATTTTATTAAGATTACTGAATTAAAAGATCAGCTGAGTGCTATTGGTGAATCATTTGCTGATAAAGATTCGGTGATGCTTGCTATGAATGGAGATCCCCACTCTTGGGAATCATTCATTCAAGGTGTTAGTGGAAGAGACGATCTTCCTGAATTCGACAGATTAAGGGCTGATTGCATTCAAGAAGAATGTAGGTTAGAGGCTAGAGGCAATGGTCGCAAATATCATCATGAAGATGATCATGTTCTTGCTGCCCATACTTCCAAAGGCAAAGATAGAAGAGGTAATTTAAAAAGGTATAGAGAGAGAAATTTTGATTCAGCTCCTGATGCTAAGAAAAAGGACTTTTCTAAGATTCAATGTTTTAAATGTGATAAGTTTGGACACTTTGCTCGTGATTGTACTTCTAAGCCAAAGCCTCAAGCAACTATTGCTAATATTGAGAATTCTTCTCCTCAAAAGGACTCTAGTGATAATTCTGAAGGGTTCTTGTTTATTTCTACACTATCCAATAATATTCCTACAAATAGTGATACATGGCTGATTGATAGTGGAGCTTCTCGCCACATTACTGGTTATCGTGAACATCTCTTCAACCTGAAAGAAAAAGACTCTCATCTTCAAGTCGTCATTGTTGTTGATGCTTGTTATTCAATGAAGGGTGTTGGTTCTACATCTTTTCAGTTGGATTCTGGTGTACCTCTTCATCTAAGTGATCTTCTTTTTGTTCCTGGTATTAAAAGAAATCTGATTTCTAATTCAACATTAGAGGACAAAGGATATCATGTTGCTTTTGCTGAAGGAAAATTTCTTGCTTGGAAGAAGAATTCAAATTTTCAATCAGCTCGGGTTATTGGTGTTTGCCATGATAGTCTCTACAAACTTTCAGCTAATCCTACTCTTGCAATAGTTCATGATTCATCAAACTCAAGTGAGTTGTGGCATAAGCGTTTGGGTCACTTAAATTTCAGATCCTTATCTTCTATGGAGAAGGTTGTTGATGGTATTCCAAAGCTTAATGAAAATCATGAAGGTGTATGTAAGGGATGCGCTCTAGGTAAGAATATTAAAAGTACTTTTCATAGTAGTGAAAGTAGAGCTAAGGAAGTTCTAGAGCTAATTCGTTCTGATTTATGTGGTCCCATGTCCGTTGCTTCTCATAGTGGTTGTTGGTATTATGCTATGTTGCATGGGTACTCGTACCCATACTCCTAGTACGTGTACCAGGTACGGGTACACATACCCAAGTACCGGGTACTCAGTGGGTACTCGATGGAGAGCATCATAGCTAAGGACCTTGATTAAGATTTCTGATTTTTGTTTCAGTTTTTTGTTTGTGTATCAGCTTGTTGTTTATCAAGCTTAATTCATATGTAATCAGTTTGAAACTTTCATACAATACTGATTAATAGTAAACTTTATCATTGTTCAAGCCTGAAGTTTAACATTTGCAATATGTCATTGTTATATGATTTATAATCTTCTTGTTCATGTTTAAAGTTTGCCTTCTTTGTTATGCATCTAAACATTTAGCATATATTATTATTACAAACACATTGCAAATCTGAAACTGAAAACAATACATTACATCAGCGAAGTTTATCATTGTTCTTGTTTTGAAAACTCATTGTCATGACTCATATTTTCAGATTTTCTATAAAATATTAAATTATATCAAGAAAAAGTTTTGACGTATCCAAGTACCCCGTCCCCTATTTTAAAAAATAGTCATACCTATACCCAAAGTACCCAAGTACCCCCGTCCCCGTGCAACCTTGGTATTATGCTACATTTATTGATGACTTTTCTCGTAAGTGTTGGATATATTTTCTTAAGTCAAAAGAATCTAATGAAGTGCTGTCCAGATTTAAAGAATTTAAAGCTCTTGTTGAAAACTTATCTAACAAGAAAATTAAGGTCCTAAGATCATATAATGGAGGAGAGTATGTGTGGTTTATTTCATAACTTTTGTATTGAGGTTGGGATTAAGAGGGAGTTTTTGTGTCCCTTATAATCCTCAACAAAATGGGACAACTGAAAGAAAGGACAGGACAATTGTTGAGGCAGCAAAGGCTATGATTCATGATCAGAGTCTTACTCCATATGAGCCTTCATCATATTCTAGATAATATTACTCCAGAAGAAGTTTTTACAGGCATCAAACCAGACAACAGTCATTTTAAGATTTTTGGTTGCCCTGTCTATATTCATGTTCCTAGAGAGAAAAGATGTAAATAGAACCTTCAGGGAAGAAAGGCTTTTTTGTTGGATATAGTGAGTCTTCAAAAGCATACAGGATTTATGTTCCAGGTCAAAAACAACTTGAAATCAGTAGGGATGTTACTTTTGATGAGGACACAACTTGTAATAAATCTAAAGAATCTAACTTGAAACTTGAGTCAGAAGATATTGAGCCTTCTCAAGACATTGATCTGACTGTTTCAAATCCACCTTCAGATATTGAGAGGGAGCATACAAATTTAGAAGAGTTTGCTGATCCGATGATCCAATTGATTCTTTTGAAAATTCAGCATGTCCAAGTAATGTTTCAGCTCGTAAGAAAAGACCTCTATGGGCTAGAAACACTATGGAAGAGGCTGAAAAATATGCAGCCCCTCGTGGCACTTTTAGAGAGTAAAAGGCCTCACAAATTTGCAAATTATGTGGCTTTGATGAGTCACATTATTGCTTCAGAACCATCTAATTTTGAAGAAGCTTCAAATCAGCAAGTGTGGAAGGATGCCATGATGGAAGAGTACAAATCCATCCTCAAGATTGATGTATGGGACATTGTTCCTAGGCCTAAAAATAAATCTGTAGTTTCTTCTAAGTGGTTGTTCAAAATCAAGCATGCAGCAGATGGAAGTACAGAAAAACACAAAGCAAGATTTGTGGCTCGAGGATTCTCACAAAAGGAAGGTATAGATTATGATGAGACTTTTGCTCCAGTAGCTCGTTATACCTCTATTAGAACTATCATAGTGTAGGCGCACTTTCAGTACACCATTTTTAAAACTTTTAAAGTCGCCTCCCATGAAGGATTCCCTCAATGTTCTTTGATTCCTCCTAACAATGTTTCTTGGATTGGTTCAAAGTTTGAAGATATGATATGCAGATGTAAAGCTCCTACGCGGAAGTTCAGAATTTGGATGCAGTCACATGCTCATTGGTTTGAAACTCATATTCCAATGTTCATAGTTCATAATGATATTGGTTCAGAATGAGATTTAAATATTCATATTTGAAATAGCACTCAGTGTGAACAATTTTGAATCACCAACGAAAATATGAGCTTAAGCTTCATTCAAGACTCTTCCATCTTATACTTCAAGAAATGATGATATATAAGTTTTTATATATGTGTGCCCTGTTATGTTGAGAAGTCAACTCATGTCATTTGTTGTTAACTCTCGAAGCCACAAGAGAGGATGGCAATATGTATGCTTTAGGGGATACTTGATCAATGAAGGCAATATGAAGAATTCCACTTTGATGAGAGAACATAGCGACCGTAAGAATTTCCAGCTAAGAGAGTTATGTTGTGTTCATAAATGCTTATCAAACTCACAAGGAAAGAATGTTACCTTGCTCGCTCATCACAAAGAAGATTCACAATCTCCATACATGGTGTCTTCGCAACTTCTAAGTAATATCCAACAGAAGAAACACAAATCAAAAAACCCAACATCATTCTACATCGATGCCAATGTTGAGAAAGGGGAGATGATCTACAAGTTTCATGAATGCATTGGTTTTCAACAATTCCCCCTGCCGGTTAAATGGAGATTCCTGACACCCTTGTTCGTTGTTAATGAAGGAAATTCCAACCCTCAATGCAATTATCAGACTCTGTTCAAGTCCATGACGAGAGACAGAATGTATTTTCGGTCATATCACTGGCAAAGACCTCTAGTTATTTCAATTCACTTTAGAAATCACGGCCGGATTCCTGTGGAGCCAATAAACACAAACAGGGAAGACATCCATGCTCGCGGATAGATATGGATCGCAGACATCATGGTCAAAGAAGTGATGTTATAGAAATTCATCAACAGGGCTTTAATGACAGGGTGTAAAGTTAATGCATCGAATGCAATTGTTTGAGGTAGATGATAAGTTCGGTGTGACAACGAATGCCAAATGGGAAAATTCCAATGAAGACAGCACATTGGGGATATGGTTCGATGAATACAATAAGAAAGGCATCGTATAAAAGCAGTTTCAGCACATGAATAGTCGAGGTCGCCCGATCCTCCCCACATTGTAATCACAGAGTCATTGAAGTCTCAGTGATTGTAGACTATCCTACACAGTGAATTATAATCAATGCAAAATTAGAATTGGGATGGAGAAGCCAAAGTTGTGTTTTCCGCAAAAAGGAGAATCACTTTTCATGTTTTCCGCAATGGGGAGTAGTCAAATTGCAAATTTCCGCCAAGGCACGACATGCCCGTTTGCAAAGTGAAGTTTCATAGATTCTATTGTTTTGACAACTCAAGAAGCAAATGGATTGATCTAAAACGTAAGGAAGAGTCAATGGAGAGAAACCCCGAGTTGCGAAAAACTGGAAGTCGGGTGCACATTTCGCAATTAGTTTGGGTTTTTCCGCCATAAGAGAAGTCAATATTCGATTCTTCGCCAAAGGGGAAGACACTATGCAAAATTCCGCCCGAAAGTATTGACCAAGTTAAAATGAAATTATATACATGTGCGGGCCCTTACTCTTTAATTGAAGATGAGTGATGTCGCGGTTGAGTGTGACAGAACGCCCAGCAGAGAGATGCATTTAGATATGCCATCAAGAGCAATTGGAGATTAAAATCACAGGGACCGGCTTTGAACTGAGAAGATTTTGGATCAAAAAGAGGTCGTCCGACAACATACTCGACCTTGGGACGCAATGGGCTATCTCATTATACAGTAAAGCCAAATTCATCATGAAGACCCAAGTTCGAGAGAAAGATGAGGATTCTCGACACCATTTTGAAGTTGCAATCGAAGCCGAGTAGTATCCAGCATGTGAAAAATATGATTATGTTTGAAAGGTAATGAAAGAAAGATGCCTAGTAAAACAGAGGGAAATGCTCAAAGATTGAGCATAGTCATTGAAATCAATCACCATTTATGAACAGAACTCGGAGAATGTAAGCAAACAGGCGGCTATTGAAGCCTAACCGACTCAAGGTCCAGTAACGAAGATTCCCAGAAGAAGCCAATCTCAGATTTTGCAGAGTTGTGATAAGAACCCGATATGAGATTCAAGAGTCGAATAAAAACCGAGCCCCTTCTAATAAAGAACAGGGTATCAATTTATATCGAAGGTTAAAGTAGGACCATATGCATGACCGCAACAATAATGACTCAGCATATAAGCGGATGTCTTCATTACCTTCAAGGACTTGCACCAAATATAGAAAAAGAATCGATGACAGGTGTCAATGATAACAAGGAGGAACCGAGCTAGGTCTTTCTGGAAGGTGGATGAGCTCGAATAGATATTGAATTGCATACACCTAAGGCGACAGCCGCATAAGTGCAAACTTCTGATCTACAGAGAGGTTGGTAATCGGTTACAGTATGGGTCCCCTGTCAGTCGTAAAATGACACATCATCCTATTTTTCATCAAATATAGGCACCAGAAAATGTATGTGTGGAATGGATAAAAGGATGCTGACAGCTGAGCATGTGGAAAGTGCAATTTAATCAAAGAAGCCCAAAGTCACATTATTTAAAAAGGGAATTCATACATTTTAAGAAATGTTGACCCATTGTCAGACAAATTGGTTTAGAATCTATTAAAGTATATAGTTATGCTTTTTTAGAAAAGATATGAAGTTCCCAAATGAGATATTATGAAAAAGTTTTATAAACTTTGGGAAATATCCTCAAACATCGATTATTTTGAAACTGAAAAGTCACACTGAAGGTAAAGGAAAAGAAACAGTTATAGAACCGAAAGGTCACCATTGGAGAACGGAACAATTGCTAGGGAAAATCTATTTATTGTAAATTCCTTTCTGGTAACAGGGTTCTTCTTTTCTGCAAAAGACAAAGCGCTGGAGTAGGGAGGGGACAGCTTTTCATTCATGCATTTAGGGGATTTATATTCTAGTTTTGTAATAGATTTGGCAATAAGCTGTAAGCAAGTAAAATCTAAGTATTCTTATTTGTTGTGTTCAAAACAAAGAAGAGTTTTGCTTCGAATCAGAGAATTTGGGTATTATTTTCTGAATATATTCAATGAGAGCATTGTTGTATTCGGTTTTGAAAATTATCTTGCATATTGTGTCAAATGATGAATGTTATGTAGATGAGAGCATTTGCATGCATTCCCATTGCAAGAATCTGAATATTAAATCTTCATTCCTTCGTTACATCTGCATTATCAGCATTCATTTTGCATTACCAATATCAGGGAGTCATAAGATGTATGGGTTCTTGGAATTGGCTAGGTTTAGGGTTGGATGTACTGCCTGAGTTAGTTCTGTCTAGAGCTATCTTGGTTTTCCTCTTCCGTTCTCAGGTTAAGAACGTACCCAATTAGTTTAGGAATAAACCAAATTCATTGAATATCATTCATAAGGGAGTTGTACCTTTCAATTCAGGGGAAATCTATCAATCTAGTGATAGATTATCCAACTGTTGGTATCAAATTGTTTCTCACAGATTTGGGCATTTGAGAGTTAAATTGAAAAGAACAATTTGTTTACCAACATATAGTTGTTGCAGCAGTTAAGGGTTGGAGACTTCATCAAATGGATGTTAAAACAACATTCTTAAATGGCACTATAGAAGAGGAAGTTTATATAGAACAGCCAGAAGGGTTTGTTATTAATGACAAAGACTCTCATGTGTGTAAGCTGAAAAAGGCCTTGTGTAGTCTTAAACAAGCACCACGTGCTTGGTATGAGAGAATTGACAATTATCTGTTGAGCCTGGGCTTCCTAAAGAATCATGTTGATCCAAACTTATACTTCAAGGTATGTGATGGAAAAGTGTTGATTCTTGTGCTCTATGTGGAAGATCTATTTCTTACAGGTGATAATGATCTCATTGTCAAATAAAAAAAGGAGTTAGCTTCTGAATTTGAAATGAAAGATCTCGGTCTTCTTCATTATTTTCTTGGGCTTGAGGTGTGGCAAAGAGAAAATGAAATTATTTTAAGCCAAGGAAAATATGCAATTGATATATTGAAAAGGTTTGGCATGTTAGAATGCAAGTCAATGGTTACTCCTATGGAAGCAAATCTGAAAAAGTTACATGAGGAGGCAGCATTTTCAGATTTAGTTGATCCTTCCTTATACAGGCAGTTAATTGGCTCATTAATGTATTTGGTGAATACAAGGCCTGATATTTGTTATGCAGTAAATACCTTGAGTCAATTCATGTGTGAACCAAGGTAACTTCATCTTGTGGCAGCAAACCATATATTGAGATATGTTTGTGGTACAGTGGGTTTTGGTCTAAAATACTCTTCATGTGTAGAGCTGAACTTATTAGGCTTCACTGATTCAGATTGGGCAGGTTGTGTACCTGACAGAAAGAGTACTTCAAGATGTTGTTTCAGCCTAGGTTCAGCTGTAGTTTCTTAGTGCAGCAGGAAACAATCTTGTGTGGCTCAAAGTACAGCTAAAGCAGAGTATGTTGCAGCAAGTGTGGCTGCAAGAGAAGTTGTGTGGCTTCGAAAATTGATTGCAGGTTTGTTTGGACAGCCTTTGGATCCTACAGTGATATTTTGTGATAACCAAAGTTGTGTGAAGCTTTCGGTTAATCCTGTCTTTCATGACAGAACTAAACATGTGGAAATTAAGTATCACTATTTGAGAGACATGGTTCAAAGGAAATTAGTTGAACTTAAGTACATCTCTACAGAGGAGCAGACTACAGACATTCTTACCAAGCCACTTCCAAGGGTGAAGTTTTGTTATTTCAAAGAAAAGCTTGGTATTGTTGAGAATGTTGCTCTTGCTGAGAAAGAGTCAACTTTAGTGATTCTTGGTATATACTTTAATGAGTTCTTCTTTGTGAGAGATGTTCGAGGTGCAATCCCTTGTTAATGAGTCTTTTCTACGAGAGAAGTTCGAGGTGCAATCACTTGTTAATGAATTCTTCTCTACGAGAGAAGTTCAAGGTGCAATCCCTTGTTAATGAGTTCTTCTAAGTGAGAGAAATTTGAGGTGAAATCCCTTGTTTCCACCCTCTAGGAGTAGCTATGGTGGAAGTCATATGTGTGACTCTATGACTTATTTTTGTGTTATTTTTCACCCTCTATGAGTACCTATGGTGAATTTTTTTTGTTATGATGAGATAACAAATTTTGTTTTGAGAAGAATTATGATGAGATTTTTGTTGACATTCTTTTGGTTGCAGCTAGTCACAGTAGTCATGAGATGACTAATTGAAGAACTCTCTCTTGCTAAGAGGGAGTGTTGAAGTATGTAGGTTTGTGAGAGCAATTTCTCAGATTCTCATATTCTGGATATGTATTCCTTATGTTCTTGCGCGCTTTCGCTTCCCCTGTTCGAGCTTGCTCTTCCGGCTTCATGTGTTGAAGTCTTCATGCCTTGTTGGCATCGTGACATTTCCTTTCATGTTCGCATTCTCCATGCGAAAGCAGACTTGGCTTCTTGGTCTCTCGTGGTCTTAATTTAGTTTGCCACCGGCTTCATATCCTATTATTATTATCATTTGTATTTGTGAGATAAACGTTTCCTTATCTCCGTCACTTTTCTTATGATCTTTGACTCTTCATTTTCGAGAGTATCGGTTTGTCTTTGTAACCGACTTCTTGTATGTTCGTTTTCTTGTGTATCGGGTTTCTTTTCATATGTTCTATTCATTCTCATACGATGAATATACTAGAGTTTTCCGCGTGAGAAAAGGTGTGTAGCAGACATTGCTTCATGCTGCTGTTTTAGTCACAACATTGTATTTAGTCAGTGATTTTATTGTTGTTACAATTAAGTACGTATGTTTAATTGATTGAGTAGTCAATTCTATGTGAGTGAAGATTATCTTTGATCATTGAATGATCATTGTTTATTGAAGACATTCAAAAAGAGTCACAGATTTTGTAATCAGTATTTCTTGAATCTTTAATAAAGGATCTTATTTTGTGGGCTAGGTTTTTCATTCTCGATGAGGAGAGTTTTCCCAGGATAAGTCTCTGGTGTTCTTTGTTTTATTTGTTCATCTATTTCTGGTTCAAAAATTTAACAAATACCAAGCCTGATATGATTAGATCATGCAATTAAGCAAGTTTTGAAAATCAGCCACGGCCAGAGAGAAAGAAAAGTTGCAAAATTAATTTCCCACCACAAGAACCACCAAAAAAACAAGCTAGGGCAATATGAAGAAGTGTGATGATGACCTGCCTCCAATGGGGAATTATGATCTGCACTGGTTTGATCTATTTCGTTTCCTCAAAAAATTCTGCTTCTTTCCTATCTTTATCAACACTCACAAGCGTATTTGTTCTGAAGTTAATGTTACTTTCTCCACTTATCTGTATTTTCTAAGAACTTCACTAATATTTTATGTTTATGATTGCAGATTTGATGTACAAGAGGCTTTTGGATGGTAACTTTGATAAAGGAATTTATGTTATGCAAGTATTAAGATTATATTAGTAATCAAACAACATATGTGTTTACAAAGTTGATGTGTTGCTGAGAGAAATTTGAAGGGCATAACTTGGATTACAAAAATTTATTTGAGAACTTTATTCAAACTTTAAACAATTTTATACAATTTAGCAAGTTGTATGACACTGGGCTGAAGACCTCCTACCATCATCTTCTCCATTACAAAAAACGCCTCTTCATCTCCCAGCGTAGAAAAGCCCTTTGTGCCTCTCTCACTCATTCCCCCAAGTCTTTTTGGAGCTCCCTTTTCCCCCGCCACTCCCCCCTCACAACCAAGTTGGACCATAGCTCTCTAGTTTCCCATATTTCCTCATTTTATGATATCCCTAGCCAGCCCCCCATCCATGTCAGCCCCCTCCCCCCTCCCTCGTTGCCATCTTTTCACTCACCCAAACATCATGGATGTAGTTAGAACCCTCAACAGCAGTAGGGCGACTAATGAGGAGGGGTTTTAGGCTGAGTTCTTCAAGCATGGCTTCACCGTCCTAGGCTCCTACTTATCCAACCTATTCAACCACGTAGTTCGTACAGGGTTCCCCCCCTCTTGGTCACACCACAATATTCATCTGATTCATAAATCGAACCCGGCGTCTAATCCCAACAATTACAGGACTATCATGGTCGGCCACACCTCCAAGCTTTATACTACAGTTCTACACAACATTCTATCCAGGGAGTTGGACCAACGTTGTATCCGGGCTAGAGAGCGGGCCAGTTTCAGGCCAGATTATCAAACCATAGACATAATCTGATCCTTTGGACCATTATTGAGGAGGCTTGGCATTGCTCTTCGAAGGTATATTGTTGCTTTGTGGATTTCCGCAAAGCCTTTGATTTTGTTCCAACAACAGTCCCCTTTTTCAGAGACTTCACAACATTAGCATATCTGAGATTCCTGACGACTATTATGAGACTTTATGAGAGAGTCCTTGGTTGCCTTAGGATCCCAAGGGGTTTCTTGGATTTCATCAGGATAACTATTGGGATTAAACATGGCTGCCCCATGTCCCCTACCATATTGGCATCTACATTGATGAGCTAAGGGGTTTCCTCAAGAACACTCTCATATTGATGATGGTTGCCATCTCCACCAAGTTTTAGTTCCTACTTTGCTCTTTACTGATGATGTTGTTCTTGCCTCTTCTTCGAAGAGCTTACAGAGACATCTTGATGGTCTTGCAACTTTTTGTGACTTACGGCAGTTGACGGTTAATTTGGGGAAAACTAAGGTGATGGTTTTCAGTTGTCTTAAGACTTCTCATCTTCATTTTTACTTCAAAGGGGTTGAGGTTGAGATTTCTTCCTCTTACACTTATTTGGGGGTTAAGTTCTTTGGTCCCCAGTTCAGCCTAAGGCCCGCCCTCAAGCCGCGCATCAATAACGGATATGGTTCTTTGGCCCTTCTCGAGAGATAGTGCTTCCGAGATCACTTCTAGTACACCGCGTCCAAAATGAGAGATAAATAATAAATTTATTGGTGATGTGTGCACATGATAAAGATCAGAAAAGTATTTGTGTTGTGTGTGCAAGGTGAGATTCGAAAAAAAAAGTATGTGTTGTGTAGGGAGGAAATTAAGTAATAGTTACTAAAAGCGATTGGATTGCACCTAGCCATACATATTCAGCTACTTATAAAAGTCGAATCTAATGAGCACACAATTATATTGAGAAGGGGGGGAAGGAGGGTCGAATCAATATAATATTAACTTTTATTGATTTAAGCCTTATCAATCACAATTACAACGATCACACACATGCAAAAAACACAATAACAGAATATTTATGTGGAAGCCCTTCTGGGAGAAAACCACGGCAAACAACTTTCTTTATATAATAATTTCTTTACAAATTTAGAGGCACCAACCCCCTCATTCAATTTTCCACCTTAATAATGTTGCTTCTCCAATGGATGATGGATCCACTATAATGTTCTTTAAACTGCCAAAATATCCTTCCTATAATCTGGTTATAAAACTGTCACAAGAATATTCACAATCTCCTCTCAAAAATCTGTCACAAATTCTCATGTACTCCACCTAAAATCTGGAATGATGTTCATATAACACTCGCTCCCTCTCTCTTAAACTGGTGTACGTACTTGGTTTGTCTTCTTTTCATACACACTTTTTTCCTCCATCTTCAACCTCTATATATATATATATATATATATATATCTTCGTATTTATTTCAAAGAGTGTGACTCTCTTTAAGGGACATGATTTTTGATATAGTTTTGTTCTAAATTCTAATAAACAAATTACATTACTCCAAAACAAATCGCAACTCTTGGAGAAAATGTCTTTTTAACTTCTTTTAACAAGTCATTAATTTCTTTCTTGAATTGCACCTTTTCTTCTTTTAATGAATTGGATGTGCTTTAATCATAACTCTTTTATTTGTTAATTTTCCTTAATGCGTTTCTAAAACAGATCGCACTTATCTAACAGATTGCACTCCTTTATCAGATCAAGCTTGCTCTTTATTATTCCAATCGCTGCATATTTGTTCTGTGAGCTGATATCACTGAATAGTAATAAGTTACTCCATCATGAAGACATGAAGATCGCTGCCACAAAACAGATTTCTATCTTACTCGATCATGAAGATTGCTCCATATTAAGGTTGCCATTTTGTTTATTCAGATCACCATCTGCTGTCATATAATAATAATTATTACAATCTGCTGTCTCATAACCAAGTCAGCATATATATGTTGAGCATAGTAATAGTCTCTGAGTTGACATCAATGACAAATTCCTAACAGTATCATGTATCTTATACCATAAGGTGAAATCGATGCATCAAAGAAAAAGTAACTTCATTTATGTCCAACATGTCCTCCCATATTCCTATTACAGCATATAAGGAAGGGTCAAAGGAGTCGGCACCAATTCAATCAAGGATTTGTGACACCCTAAGTTTGTCATACTCCATTCCTAGTGAAAGTACCAATTTGGAGCCTGGCATACCATAGAAAGAGGTCTTTTGTGCATCTTTGCAGGGTGACGTGGCAAATAGGAATAGTCAAAAAATGAAAAAATATCTTAAATCTGCCAAAGAAAGAAGAGTTAAAGCTGCTATAGATGTTATTCATATTTATGAGGTTGTCATGCCATGCTTGGAGTGGTCCATTTCTCATAAGGAGCTGTTATTACATTGATACCTCATACTAAATATTGTTTCCTTAATTTCAATTTTCAATATATTTAGTATTAGGTATCAATTGTATGCAATGTTCCACATTTTGGTATAAGAAGCTTACCACCAAAATTAAAATTGAGGAAACAATATTTATGTCGTAATCTACTGTGAAGAAACTCTATCAAGGCAATATCTAATTATACATTCAAATCAGTTGTTTGCAAACTCTTTGACAAAATACCTAAATGGTAAATTTGTGTGAAAGTGTAACAATTTGTTTTACAAAATTGGTTTTAAAAAAATCTAGCATGATTATTACACCTAGCTTAGATAGAGTCCCAGCAACTTTTCCCCAAAAATGCTAGGGGATTTTGGACAACTTGCAGAGGCATACTCAAGATTAGATCCAGAATTAAAGGAGATCTCCTTTAGAGATTATGGTTTGATTGTTTGCTTCTTCCCCCCTCGTGTTTTCTTCCCTGGGTAGGAAAGGGGGTCTTGCTGCTCTAGGGGTTGATACCCTAGTTGGGTTGCTTTTTCAAAATGGTTGGAGAGGGAATCCCTCCCATTGCATTGATTGAGCCTAGAATTAGAGTTAATTGTGTTTTGGATTGCTTGGAGTAGAAGTTGGGACATTCTGCTCCATGAGGACTTGAATGAGGGTCCTCAATTCTTTGTCCATTTGTTCATTCATGTTGTTGTTGGGTATATGATTACTAATAGATGTAAGTTTCTTTCTTTCTCTTTCCAAGGCCCTTTGAGCCCTCTGGCTAGGTTGCATCAACTATTTTTCACAAGATGGCAAGAAGAATGCTCTGATACCAACTGTAATCTCCCCTATTCAGACTTAACTTAATTTGCCCTAGAATTCTTTAAATGAAGCCTGGATTAATAACTTGATTTAGAGCTTGCAAACAGGTTGGTTATCAATAGATAAATAAACATATATTTTATCATTGTTTCAAAGAGTATTCTAATCATTATCATAATAGATGAGCAAACATTTGTAATTCCACAATGTTATTGAAAGAATCCTAAACACCAATATACTTAATATAATATACGAGTAGAAGATTCTCTTAAGATCTTCCTCAGTAACCTACCAGCATCATGAAATACCCAAGGGGATCATACAAGGCGCCTTGAGCCTGTCCATCAAGCCCAGGAGCACGGAACGACACTGACCATACGGCCTCCTGGTCCCTCTTGGGTCTCCACTACTCAAATGGGCATTATGCTACCTGCATTCATTGCATGTACCCTATCCCCCCTCCATAATGGGACGATTTAATGGTGGTAGGTCTTAAAGGAATCTTATCATCATTACACATGCCTAGTACATAACTAATTACGCATATATTATAGGCAATGGAATATCTACATTTATCAAATGAAGACATTTAACAAGTTAACCAATCTATTATCCAAATGCATATTCTTCGTACCAAAATATTGTGTGTGTATACTGCTGGTCACTGTTTATATATATTGAGTTTGCAGATTGTATTGAAGTGCCCATTTGTTTGCTATATATACCTCTCAATCTTTAATGGGGTGTTATGTCTTTTCCACGGTCACAACCCTCCCAAGAGTGGTGTCTCTTATAATTGTCCATTGCCACTTCACTAATGAATCGCTGCTGTTTACTTTATTAAAATTGCTCCCCATTAATGATTAGTAACACAGACATTAGTATAGGCACAAATCAATGCTCTTAACTTATTGTTATATTGTTGTCTTGCATATGTAAAACTGTATATACACATGTTTATGCATCAATGTTGACTTTAGATTGATGTCCTTCGATCTCATATCTGTTGTATACATTAACCCACGGTGTATAATGTGCCTTGAGGATGATTACTAATCTTAATGCTGATCGCTATTAATATCACTAAGGATCACTGCCTTCATATATCCCTTGTCTTCCTCTTAAAAACAAGATCGCTGATTAAAGGCAAATCATATTACTGTTATGCAGGGGCATGACATTTTGGCAATTGACTCTCTCGGAGCTTTTAAGCAGATCTGCAAAGTTCACTGCTGAAGACAAATGTGAATGGGCTAAACAGGTTGCTAAAGCTGCAGACTTTCTGCAAGCACAGGTCCCCAGATGGGGTGGCTATGAGTCGTCACTGATGCCTGTAACAAGCAACAGTTCCAGCAGCAGCAAGGAATAACTGGGGATTATATAGGAAATTTATGGGCTGTAACTGAAATATTTAATCAAAAATGTAATAGGAGGATAGTTGAGCCTTCAACTTTAGAATGTCTCCATTTCAATGAGACATCTCTGAAAATGTATTTTCTAATTATTTGAATAGAAAGGGACCATCACCCCTGCATCTGCATTTTACTGATCCACCATATATTTATATATTCTTGCTCCATATGGTGTATTTGCCTCTTATCAAGTTTTTTCCTCATGCTTGTCATTCAGATTCATTTCTAATATGTGCAATAAAGAGTAAATGTTAGAATCGATGCATTGTGATTCCATATATGTTCATCCTGTCCTATCTCCCAAACAACAAACAATGGCATTATGTCTTACTTGAACTTTAGGAAGGACTTCCTCTGTTACATATGGTAAGCCATATACTGGTTACAGTGGAGCACTAAGCCATTTGACACACTAATACTGAATATTATTTCCACACAACCAGCTATAGAAATTCCCCATTAAGTTCAAACAATTTTATAAATTTCATGTAAGTGTTATAAGGCATACAATGTTCTGATGGATATACTAATTCCACTTTTGGATCTTATCAGGCATTTGCCAGCAAGAAGTCCAGTCATATTCAAGAATATGCGGAGGTCCTTACAATACAACCCCACAAGTTACAAGAAGTCCTAAAGCTAGCCAGGCAGCCTTCAGAATATTTTAAAGGTAAAAGTTTTTATGAAAAATTTTACATATGTATATACTATAATCATAGATATATGTATATACTATAATCATAGTTAACTCAGATTTGGCTCTAACTTAGCAAGACCAAACATCAAGCTGACTCAGACTATGCCAAAAAATATGGCCCAAACCCGGCAAAAGACTCAGTTACTTTAAATAAGACCTTTTACTTTAAATGGGGACTTTTTCTGTAGCCTTAAGGAAGTGAAGCTTGTGCTTGGACTTAGAGACTCTCAGTGAAACTCAAAGAGCATCAGAGCCTTGATCCATTCCAGCTGATTTTAGGTCACTTGGAACTTGGAGTAAGGTGTTTTATGATTAGCTCAAAGACCATCATACAGATGAGAATAATATTTGCTGGTAAATCTTTTATTCTCGTTGAATGTAAATTATTCGCAAAATGATAAAATAAAAAGCATCATATGCGTAGCACTGAGCTCACGAAACTCATAATCCAGGGCTGATTATCACCAGCAACTAAAAGTAGGTTGGCGATTATTATGATCCAGCCCTGGATTATCATGGTGAAATGCAATATTTAATTGCTCTAATTCAATCGTTGTGCCTAGTAATCAATACAAATTGACCTTGGAAGAAAAATTTAAAAGGATAGAGAATAAATTTTAAATAGTTTGGCAATCAATGCAATTTTTAATAAATAAAGAGCTCTACCATACAAAACGTCTGCTAGGATACCTGAATAGGCCTGATATTGAAAGACCTCTTTTTTGTTGGGATTGGAAGGCCAACGGACATTTGTCCTGTTGCTGCCTTTGCCTCTTCAGCTGCTCGGTTATGAGCTTATATATTTGGCTCTTATTTTCATTGTAAACATTCATTTGAGTTAATACAATTCTTCTGCTCTCAGTGTGGACGTAGCCACTATTGTGGTGAACCACGATAAACAGTGTGTTCTGTGTTTATTTGCAATCTGCTCTTTTATTCTATATTTATGTTTTTCATTTTGAATTCTTCAATTCTATAATTGGTATCAGAGCTGGGCGAACAGCTGATTGGAAATTTGGTGATTAAATTTCCTGAGAATGGAGGATACGAAAGTGGAGAATTTCGCAGGCAAGAACTTCAGCCTGTGGAAAGTGCAGATGCGTTCCTTGCTGATTAAGCAAGATTTATCAAAAGCGCTGGAAGGAAAAACTAAGAAACCAGCTGCGATGTCAGATGAAGATTGGAAGAAAATAGATGAAAAAGCGATGGCGTCAATCTTCCTTTCGCTATCGCAAAATGTCTTGTTCAATGTCTTGAATGAGAAAACAGCAAAAGAAATTTGGGACAAACTTCAGAGCATGTATAAGACGGCATCGGCGGCAAATAAAATCTTCATTATGAAGAAACTCTACAAGTTAAAAATGAAGGAAGGGGCTGCGATGTCCAATCATATAAATGATGTAAATACTTTACTATGTCAAGCAACCTCAGTTGGCATGACACAAG
>MU228212.1:1430910-1448721 GCA_018584345.1 Thuja plicata
CTATATATATGACACCACAGTCAGTTTTCCATAATAAGAGCCTTTTAAAGCTGCTTATTAACTAACTGTGGTGTGTGTGTTTAAGAAAAAGTTATGCTTTAGATCTGACCAACTGCAGTAAGAGACACAACCAATCTCTTTTAAACTTGATCTTTTAAAAGAAAAATTACATATACATTAGCACATGTATTTTATACATATGCTAATGCATATGCAATTGTTCTACAACTATTACAAACTCCCTGCCTTAACACATATTCACCACAGTTTATGTTTCTTTTTTTTTTAAAACTCATGCGATATATATATGGTCTGCCAAACACCAATAAATAGCGATGACATGCAACTCATCGCATATGATACCGCAGTGAGAATAAGAAAAACATGTCGCATAATTATGTGACAGTTAACAGCTTCGATTTTATATGCAATCATTCCCTTGCATGGATGCAAGCTTTCATTTTATTGCATACACATTGACTGTGGTATAACCACGTTAGCTGGGCCGTGAGTTTTCAAACGCTGAGTAACACATAGCATATGCCACATGTTTTAACGCTGTGTAACCCGCCAATATGTAAAGGAGCAAACAAAGCATTTAGCTATGGAAACATACGCATCTATATGCCCCTCCTTATCAATATCGCGGGTATTATTAGCGAAATAACATATGCTATTTTAAAAATAAAACCACAGACTTTATCACACATGGCATATTAACATAATGTCACCGTCAGTTTTGTGGAGGAAAGAGCATATGCAATGCCGTGTGAACTTTAATATATGAATCGACAGATGTAACAAGATATAGTGCGGGTTTTAAAAGAAAGATATATAGTGTATCAACAAAATGCGATAATTTTAGCTAACGCCATGTGATACCGCCAAAAACACTTCACTCTTTTTAAAATGCATGCTATATTATTTTATTAGATTATAAAAACAATATATTAATAACGCAATACAACAACGCAATACAACTAATTATAATATGTATTATAATTAGATTAAACTAATTATAATATGTATTATAATTAATAATAACTTTTATTAATATTCTACTAATTATTATTTTGTTTAAAATAATAACAATAAATTGTTTTTAATAAAATAATAATAATCACCAATGATTTACATATTTAGAAGATCTTTTATAATTCTTGTCGTTTTATTATAAAAATAAATTTCTATCGACAATATATGCATATGTAATTGACAATATATGCATACATAATTAATTTTTTTTTTTTAGAAATTTATTTAAAACGCTTAAAGAACTTAAAATGTTTGTATACGTCTTAGAATTTTAACAATTTGATATGCAGATTCAATTCAGAATCGCGCTATCATTAAAATCCCTAAGCAAAACTTCGAAGAGTGGCGCAAAGTTTTTAAAATAGAATTTAAAATCTATTACTTATACAAAATAAGCTTATACTTCAGGCGACCGACCAGAAAAGATCTTTCTTATATTTGATATTGGAAGAACACGGAAAACTGCTCACAACACTACTGAAAAACCCAAGACGCCACTCAAAACTGGAAACCAGAAAACAAGACGCAAAATGAAAAAGAGAAAAAAACAAAAACAAGAAAGGACTTTGACGTTTAGTTAGAAGATGGAACAATCAAAATCAAGGGATGAATGATTCCATTGAACAATATTCTTTCTATAACATCGACACACTTAGAGAAAAACTCCTAGCAATCAACTGAGAATTGCGTAGGGTTGCCCCAATTTTGGGGAATGCAAAATTGAGGACAACAGGTTAAACCTAATAACTTCCAAGATATGGTAAAACAATGGCATTGCCCCCCTTAATGGTAAAGAAGTCAAAGACCTTTGGAGGATGGTTCTTCCCCACTTCACTTGGAGAATCTGGAATGAAAGAAACAACATAATATTCAGAGAAAAAATCTCATCCTATCAAATTGTGGCCAACAGTATTTGCAGAAGTTTGCTGGAAAATTTTAAAAGTCAGCTTCCTAGTGATTCCCCTTGTAAGAACACTCAGAGTATAAATGATATTCTTAACAGGAATTATCAGAAGTAGAAAGACAATGATTTAAACTTGAGGGAAAACACTAGATGGGTTGCTCCTCTGAGTGGTTGGGTCAAAGTTAATTTGGATGGGGCAGCCAAAGGGAATCCGGGAAAAGCTGGAGTGGGAGGTATAATAAGAGACTCTGCTAGTAATTATCTGGGAGCAGTTGCTACCCCTCTGGGAGTTTAGACTAATCATTTAGGCGAAGCCATGGCAGCCCTTCATGTTGTTATGTTGGCTAAAGACATGGGTTTTTCTAATTTCTGGTTGGAGGGAGACTCTCTTAACATAATAAACTGTATAAAGGGCAATCATGAAGCTTCATGGACCATTAGACACATCATTGAAAAAATCAAATCTCTTATGCTCCTTTTTAAAGATTATCATATAACCCATGTTTTTAGGGAAGGTAATAAGCCGACGGATGGCTTAGCTAATGTGGGGGTTCAAACAAACGTCGTCCAATCATGGAGAGGGGAAGTGGATCTCAATATGGAGATTATTTGTCTTATCAAGTACAATAATATTACCATATTGAAGGCTCGATTAATAAACATGACTAATGATGAGGCCATCAATTATGATGAAGTGTCATGTTAGCTGTCAGTCGAGGGATGCGGGATTAATGAAGATTGTGACTCCGCACGGATTATGGGTTTTAATGAGCATTTTGAAACTAAATAATCACAATAGTAGTGCCTT
The DNA here is from genome assembly GCA_018584345.1 of Thuja plicata. Classification (NCBI taxonomy): domain Eukaryota; kingdom Viridiplantae; phylum Streptophyta; class Pinopsida; order Cupressales; family Cupressaceae; genus Thuja; species Thuja plicata. Next base: position 1,433,658 of record MU228212.1, read on the forward strand.
TCAGTGTATTCTGTTTCAGACTTCTAATTTTCTACATTTTCAGAACTCCTCTAGCATTATGGGGGGTGGTCTAAAAAGGGAGGAGTCGATGGATTGTACAAAGTGGAAACAAAAGAAGAAAGTATGGAGGAGGCTGAAGAAGGGTGGCATTTCCTAGTATCTGGAGAAGCTCAATGGATGGGATATGGAGATAATGAGAAAATTTGCAGAGGGATGGAAGAACGAGAAGGTAAACATGTGGGGAAAGTCCTTTACTTTGACTATGAGAATTATCTCAGAAATCACGGGCCTTTCTTGCAAAGGCATGAAATTTTATAGGGACAACAAGAGGGCTGGGACTCAAGCCTTCAAAATCTTCCCAAAAACTAAAGAAGAAGAAGCCCTTTTGAGAAAAGGGAAGGGGGATTGCGTGGATATCAAAATAATTAAGTCTCACTAGGTGGATATTCTTACAGTGATGATTGAGTATTTCACACTGGATGGTCGCTACTCCAAATTTTATAATCTCCATTTTATTCTGGAAAATCATTTTAGGCACAATAAAAAGGTTTCATTTCCTTTTTATCTTCTGAGCTCGCTTCATAATAGTGTGATGGAGCATAGGGAAAAAGTGAGTAACCCAGTTCTCCATGTGGGGCTTATTCTGTTAATCTCATAATATGCTTGATATAAAATCCTGGAGCCTATCCCCAAAAGGGTTAAAGGGAATGCTAGGCAAGCTAAGTTGGAAAACAAAAAAATAGAGTTTGAAGAAAAGGGTAAGAACCAAAAAGAAGGCGAATCTGGAAAGGTAGGAGGAGATTGATGACCAAACCCTAGATAGTCAGGGTAATGATGATGAGACTCAGAAAGAGGAAAAGGAGGAAATGCCTGTGATTGAAGAGGAATCTCGAGAGACAAATGAAGAGACTTTGGTTAGGGATAAAGACGATCAGCTAAGTAAGGAGGATTCTCAGACTAATGAGGAGGAAATGCCTATGACTAATGATGATGAGAATAGGGGTAATGAAGTTGGGAACCAAGAGATGGAAATAAAGGGAGAATAAAAAGAGGGAGACGAAAAGGAGGAGAAAAAGAATGATGAAAAGGGCAATGAGGATCAAATTAAGCAGTTGATCTTGAAGGATGAAAATAGGAATAAGAAGAAACAGAGAATGGATCTTGAAATGGTAGGATTTTATATTGATGAAAGAATTCCTAAAAGTAAAGAGGACCATGGGGCGAGTATGGAGAAATGGCTCAGTGAGGAGATGAAGATAATGAAGCAACACCTGATTGAGATGCAGGAAGCTATGGAGCCCTTAAAATCCAAGCTTGATGAAATGGAGAAGGACCTGCTAATTAAGGTTAAAAACAACAACAACGATGAGGAGATCACTGCTAGAGTCAATGCTCTCGTAGAACAAAAGATGCAAGATATGAAAAAGCAAATCAGCCACAACGGGCACATGATAAGTATCACTCTCAAACATAGTAATGTAGGGCTTCAAGTTTCTATTCAGAACCTAAAAGCATTATATGCTTACTTGGAAAGAAGCCTACTAGAAAATACAATAATTACCATTGATGACAAGGCAGGGAGCTCGGGCCCAAGGTCAAGAACCTGAAGTGGCATTAAAAAGAAAGTCCTAAAGATTCCTAAAGAGATGAAAGAGCTAAAGGAGTCCATTGAAAAGATGGAAGAAATGCAAGAGGTGGAGGAAGCCTACCAAAGTATGATGTAGTTTCTTTTTTCTGTTATGGAAACTTTGTTGGAAGTTGTGCTAGAAACTGTGCTAGAAACTGTGCATTTTTTTTGCAGTTCTTTACTTTCCTTTTTTGGGTCTTGGGAGTTTGTCGAGGTCCTACTTTTTGTTTTTAGCAGGATTTCTATGTTTGTAATGGGCTTATGATGTTGATCTCTAGTAGTCTTTTTGTAAAAGGTTTTGGGGTCCTTTCAAAACCTTTTTTTACTTTAATCAAAAAAATTTGGAAATTGAGATTCCTAAGGTCTTGAAAAGAGGAAAGAAAAGGTTAGAGAAGTTTGAAAAGAAGTATGGAAAGACTTCAGACTCTCCTCCTTCTGTCACTGTAAGCAAAGAAGATGAAATTAAGATAGAAGATGTTGAACCTAAAAAGGAAGAGGAAGAGATAGAAGAAGAACCACCTAAGAAGAAGAAGAAGGTACCCCTCAAGTAGAAAACAAAGATCTCTACCTATGTCATCACTACAAGAAGATATAGAAGGAAACTTATATTGCAAAAGGAAGTGAAGAAGAAGATACAGTAATATTCAAGAAGCCACCACCTACCTTTGAGCAAAGGATTGAAGATTTGAAAGGAGGCAGTGGTATGGGTTCTCTAAAATCATTGAAATATGGTTCCAGAACTAAGGACGAATAGAAGAAGATTGAGGAAGCAGTCGTAGAGAAAATGGAAAGATGGAAGTATGATCCATTTGAGTTAAAAATTCATATGACTAAAGATTTATTCAAAGCAATATCTATTCCCTAGAGTAATGTAGTTCAAACAGAAAAAAATATTAGGGAACAGACCTTGAAGCAAGTCATGCCATCTATGACTAATAGATAGGTTAAAGAGGCCATGACCAAATATGAGAACAATCACACTCCAAGGGTTATGAAGAAGATAAGGTAGAGGTACCGAGTACAGACCCCAAGGTAAAGACTAATGATGAATAATTACCTAAGGTGGAAACTATTGAAGAATCCAATGCAGAACAGATAGCAGTAGAAGTGATGGCATCCTTGCCCCAATCACCTATACAAAACATCCTATCTCCAAACAAGGACAAAACTACAAAATCTACATCTGGAATAGTAGGAACTGAGCATCAGGCTCCACCTACTACTGGGATAAGCCTAACTGAGTCTTAGAAGGTCACTATGAATGTTTCTATAGTGAGCATTGATGTTACAATTGGTGCAGCGAAAGTTAATGATCCACTGGATACTGAAGTCAAGGATGATAGTGGAAATGGTAAGGAAATTGTTCCTTCACCCAATCCCAAGGTCAAAGGAAAAGGGAAGGAAACATATACTAATGATATTGATCTTGAGGAAGATATTGTGATTACAAATTGGGATAAATCCAACTTGACAGTAGAGAAAATGGATATACTAGGAGAGCTATGGAAGAAAAGAGCTACACAACAAAAGCTCTGAGCAGAAAATAAGAGAAACAAAGTGCTAGAGGACATAAAAGGTATATTACTAGATGCACTAGAAATATAAGTTGATAAGAATGAATCTATTGTGGATCAAATTGTTGATATAGTTCACAAGTTCAATAAAGATCTAAGTGGTCAAGAGAAACTACTGCAGAAGGCAGAAAGAAAGTTTGAGAATAAAGTTCTAGAGAATGTTGCAGGTAAAATTGCAATAGATCAAGTGAAGCTAAAAACTCTCATTATGTCTCTAGAAACCACAGTAAATAATGTAGTGGCATTATTTGTAAAGTTTAGTGATAATTCCAACTTTACCATGGAAATCAAGACCAAGCTGACAAAGATAGACATAGATTTGAAGGAAAGTGCAAATCAGTTGGCACTTGACCCTAGTTCGAGTTCAATACATTTTTGTGAAGATCAAGTATCTAACATACATGCAGGTAGAACTACTAAGGGAAGAATCAAGAACAAGGGAATCCCTTATAGATATGTAGAGCCAACTCCTTCCACACATGGATGTAATGCATAAACATATTGCTCATGCCAAGACACTCATACATGACAACAACTTTTCAGTTGTAGAGCTTATGATGGAGTTGGCAGTAGAGATACAGATTGAGTTGCACATCTTGAAGGTGTTGCAAGAAAATTGGGACAATACTTTTTCTCAAATTTTGAAGGTACATAGAGATTTCCTATACTACTTTGGTATTACCTTGTAGATATATTTTTGGCATTTGTGTCAAAAACAAGGGGGAAAGTTATTGTATATACATATAAGGAAATACATGTACAAAAGAGAAGAGAAGAGAAGAGAAGAGAAGAGAAGAAGAGATATATATATATATATATATATATATATATAGAGCAGTATTACAAAAACAAATTTGAAAAATAAAAAATAGAGTTAGTTGTAACTGAGTTACAGAGCTGTTGTCAAAACCCGAGCAAGTACCCAAGCAGATGGTAAGGGGGAGTTTTGACTTAGCAGCTTGATCATTTTTTTGGATATGATAAGTGTTTATGGTCACTAATGCCAAAGGGGGAGATTATAGACCTTATGGCAATACATGTTGTCAATTAGTGCCAAAACACTTAGTCATTACAGTGTTGACCGAGCCAACAACTTGAAGTGCAACCTGAGTAGTTGTAGTGTAACCCAAGCAGTGGCAGTGTTGACTGCGAAGACAGTGGTAATCAGTATTACCCAAGTGATCAATGTGACCCGAGTACATAGTGTAGCCTGAGTGCCAGAGATTACTATGTTTCCCGAGTATCAACATATTTCCTGAGTGCCAGTATATCACTCGAGTGGATTACTGGACTAGAGTAACAATATTGGGCCGACATAATTTATATTGTTTGATATTATTGTATATCATGGAAGTCGACTTATAGAAGTATTTGATTTGGATAAGCTATATATGTAAGGTATTTTTTTTATCCAAATGTGTGTGAAATAAGTATATATGAGAATATGAAGTGGCAGACTGATTAAGAAGGCTACAAAAATATAAGGAACAACAAAGACTCATCCATCACATTCAGGTGATTAGTTTTTATATCAAAGGATCTTATTCAGAAAATCAAAGTTGCATAGCAGATCATCTACTGATTCATCCTAACAAATGCATCAGCAAAATCCTTTAACAAGGTGGACTTAACAGTCCTTTACAAATCTCCTAACAGAGTTGCATACTTAATTGTATTGTACAAAATACTTTCACAAGGTGGACCTAGTAGTCCTTATTGCTCCTAACAGGGTAGGCCATCAGAAGTGGTCAATTGTAAGCTTTAACAGGCTAAATTTATATTGCAGTACTAAATCTTGTGGGTACCATCCCCACCCTAGTTTTACTTTCTATTTGGAAGGTTTCTAGGTAACCAAATATTGTGTCAAGTGTTGTGGATGTTTATAAATTTTCTATTGTTTGCATGCAATCAAATTAGATATTAGATAATCTGATAAAGGATTAAAGAGATTAAGTTTTATTGGTTCCTGATTCACCCCCCTCTCAATCACCTAGCCTCAATATATTTCCAACAAGGTGATCATCCTTTTGAGATTGAAATTGAACTAGAAAAGGAGACAAATGAGCATACTAATATTTTTGTTATGGAAACAAAGGTTACTAAAGAAGGTGGAGCTATAGAAGATGACATATTTGTTGAGGTAGTAAGTTTCGAAGAAAAGATAGAAGAGGATGAGAGGCAAGCTAAAGTCATTGTTGGTGAAGATAGAAGGGAGAAACCAAAAGAGACATAGTAGATTTAGACTGGAAACGATCTATATTTCAGTAAGTTAGAAGAATTTTGGCAAGATATTCTTTTGAATCCCTTGAATTATTTGACTTGCATGGACCTATAGATTTTGATACTGTGGAAGAAAAGGAACTTATTAAAGTTGTAGTTTTGTGCAAGCCAAAGCTCCTGCCAAATCTATGAGCAAAAGAGAAAAAGGAACCAAACTGCTATGAAGGGTAGTTGAAGTTCTTGGTAAAGTAATGCCTAATGTACAAGTTAATCCATGTAATTCTGTACTTGACCATCTTGAAGAACTTTTGAATAACTTTGATGTTCAATTTGAATCTTTGGAGAAGATTACAAAAAAAAAGTACATAAGAAATTTTCTCTGAAGAGATTCCATAATTTGTGTTCTCTAATTGCTAAGGACAGATCCTCTTTAGATGTTGGAATTATTCAAATTAAAATTAGTATTGAGGAAGGAAGCAAAATTATCAAATTGCGTATTGATACTTTTTTAAAAGTTGAAGATGTTGACAATTCCATTGTGGACAACTAGAATATACTCATTGATAGAGCAAAGGCCTTTGATTCTTCAAAGGGATTTACTTCTAATTATATGGTTCAAGTTGTAAAATTGAATGATAAGTTTCATGTCTCGGACGTTGAGAGAAGAAGAGTACTTGGGCGATTCATTGATCTTAGGAACCTCATTGTTCCCAATTTGGATACCTTATAGAGGAATCTTGGAGAAGCAAATATTCTTAGTAGTTCTCCACTCCCACCTGATCTTATTGATTCTAAGGAAACAACTTATGTTTTCTGTGGGAAAATTCAGATCTTAGATATTCTGAGGAAGACTTGGAATGCAGATATTGTCGCCTTTAAGGACAGTTTTTTAGATGTTTTCAAACTTATGTGATTATGCACACTGTATATGATTTTAGTAGAGAATTTTGTCTTTTTGGCTGCCTTTTTCATTGATATCAAAGGGTTAGATGAGTTGTGTGAAAAATGAATACCTTTCTTAGGGGGAATTCTATTTTTGAAGAAGTTTTTTCGTCTTGGCATTTTGGGATGGACACTCAATCATTTTTCACTGAGTGTTGCCATAAATGCCAAAGGGGGACATTGTTGGAAAGGGTCAAATGGTTATGCATAATATGTTGACATTTATGAAAACTATATAATTTACTCTTGGTTAGTTATAATATACTTTTCCTACCAATTTTTTTGGTGATGAATACAGTTAAGTATGAAGGAACAACTAAGGATACAGTTTCAAAGATTGAGATAGTACGGAAGAAGGTCAAAGTATTAGATGATGCGAAGCTAGATATTAATTGTAGACATCATGGTATGTATAATCCTATGATCACAAGTTGCTATGATATTGAGTGATGGAGATATGGTTCACTATGTATTGCATTGACAGAGAATTATCTTATGCGAGCCTGTAGCATGTCGGATCGATCAATGATCCTATCAGATCAATGATCTGATTGGTTGGATGACAGATCAAGTTTAGGCCAACCTCATACATGATAAATTTTGATTGGTATAGGTTAACATTGAGCTTTGGTCAGTGTTTTGATTTGAGGAAAGTACATGTTTCATATTTTCATGTTGGAGCCGACTAAGTCAATGTTATGAGTTTATTATTGAGTATATAAGTTTGAGTTTTTGATGTGAAGAAGAGAGAGTATGAATGTGATGATATGCAAGCTATATTGATGTAAGTTTGGCAGTTTATGATGTCTGTGGAGCCTCATTAGAACTGTATTGGAATTTTTTATGCTACCAACCAGTTCAGTTTTGGGACTATAAGTCCTTTCTATATTGTAATCAATATTTGATCGGTGAACCCAAATGAGGGCCAGATCAATGTTTTGTAATTAAGCAGCGTGCTCTAGGTTGTAAGCCTTAATGCATGTGAATTCTCCTCATATGTACTTATACCTTTAACAAGGTACTTATTACTACAGTAGTGAGATATTTGTGGGTATCATCCCCACCAGGGTTTTTCCCTTAACCATGTTTTCCTCGATAACAAATCATGGTGTTCTTATGTGGATGTTATTTATCTTGTTGTAAGATCTAAATTTGGTTGAATTGGATCTCCTAGATAGGATTTGCATAATGAGAATTACATAAAGAAAGAGATCCTAAGTCCAACTTCAATCTATTACACTTAATTGTTGTGATAAGAAATGAAGGGTGTTTGCAAAGAATAATGAGATAAGATACCTTCCTCAAGACATAGTAGATATGGAAAAACTCATTTTCTGAAGCTTGTGTTGAGTTTCTAGAAAATCTAAAGGATGACTTGGAATAGAAATGTTGAGACGAACAAAACCCAGAAATCTTTTTTTGATCTAACACCATCTTGAGAAAAAGGTCGACCTTGACCCACAAATGTCGCCCCTGACCCAATAATTTTGACCCTGACCTACGCTACCTCGACAGAGAATCTATTTTCATATCCTGGTGGATTACTAGAAATGGTATTGAGATCTGGTCTTAGATCTTTCATTCTGTACCTGTGACTCCTGAAAACAACACCTACAAATATCTGAAAAATAGGGTTTTGAGGTGGCTATATAGGGTTTTTCCTTAGTCAAACCCCCCTTTTGGTGATCTCCACCTCCATGAATAGCCGAATATATAAATATATGTGTGTGTATTTTTCTCTTTGGAAAGAGTCTTTAAATATGTAATATCAAGATCTAATCCTCTAGATTAACAATCCTAACATACATAGAAATGAGAAGGCAAATGCATAGATTTGAATGTGATAAAGAAAGCATACCAAGCCCCCAAGGCTAAATTACTCCTATCAATTCACAATCCATAGTTTCTATCCCATGATAATGTCCTTTGAATGCTTGAATGTTGAGAATGGTAGATCTAAAGGGAAGACCACCTTCTTGCTTCAATGAAGATCCATAATAGCTTGTCCACCAAAAATGCTTGAGAATGGATTCAATATGTCCTTCTAGCTTGTCCTTCTATATCATCCTCTTGCTTACTTGCATCATCATGCATCATGTCATCTCCCGATTTCATTTCATGATCAAATGAAGGCAAAAGAGAGTACTTATATAGAGATCTCACCATAGGTCTCCTAGGGCAATGTAAGGGACCCAAATTCAAATTTCACCTTGAATTATGCTCCAATTGAAATCACCAACCAAGGAGGGGATGAATTAAATCAAATATTGGAGAAAACACTTTTGCATCCAAACCCGAAAGTTTAGAACCCTGATAAGCTCCAAATTTGAAAGCGGGGACCAACACCCGACAGAGGTCTATGTCGACCTCGCCCTTGACATAGGTCAATGTCAAGTTAAACCCTAACCTAGGTCAAGGTTGACCTTGACCCTAACCTAGGTCAAGATCAATCTCAACCCTGACCTGAGGTTTCACGAAGGTCACCAAAAAGTGTCTGTGGGATTCCCTGGTCAGTTGGGGACCTAGGAAGGTGAGGGAATATACCAGGTTGTTAGAAAGAAGGCCCAGAGGCCTAGAGAGAGAAGGATGAGGCCTTGGAGGAATAATACATAGGTTCTACTTAGAGAAAAGAGTCATGTAGAGGGAAACCCAGGAGGATCCATAAGATCCTAACCCTAATTTCACCTAAACATGTAGAATCAAGTGCAGATGCATTCCTCAATGAAAATCTAATATGCAAGCGTACTAAATGAAGGTGCTAAACCTACCAAAATGGAAGTGATTCCATTTTAAGATGATACATTTATCCCCCACTTTAGCTTAGATATGACACCACGTGAGTATGCAAGCTAAAGTAAGAAAACATCATAAAGTATAAAAAGGATATAGCCAAGTCCTCAATGCAAAGATCCTACAAGAAACCATTAGTACCCGCAACCTGCAGTACACAAGGTTAATTAAAATCCATAGAACACCTAAGTCTTACTATGATGATTTTGAGAAGTGTATAAATCCCCTTATGCCCTCATGATTCGGCTTACTAATTCTTGGAAGGTGAAACAGGGTGATAAGGTTAGTTCTATACATTGAATATGCAACTTGTTGAAAAGTCTTTTCCTAAACCAGTTATAAGGGTCCTAAAACTTCCTAAACTTATTCAAGAGGTTGGGTATCTGAATCAAAATTCCAACGCCTTTGACATCACTGAAAATGGAGCTACCAAACTCAAGTTATGATGAGAAGAGTGAATGCCTATCTAAGTGCAATTTGAAGGGAAATTTGAATTTAACCTAAGTAATTTTAAATGAAACCCTAATAAAAACCTAATTTTGTTACTATAAATAAGAGAAAGAAAGACTTACCTCCTCATTCTTACCATTTTTAGCATTTGGAGGAGGAGACAAGATGCCAAGGAGAGAGGAATTTTGAGCGAGCCGTATGGAGGTCCTGAGAGAGTGCTTGGCCAGCGGACAACTACTGCCCAAGGTAGGTGTCCTATTTTTTATGTTTGTGATTGAAAAAAAATCATGTTTTATAGGAAAGGTCGATCCCGACCCAGAAAGTTTGACCTTGACCTAGTTATGTTGACCTTGACCCTTTAAGGTCAACCTTGACTGGGAAGGTTCAGGCCTTTCTAGGGTGAATGTTGACCCTGACCCACAAAGGTTGACCCTGACCCAAAAAGGTCAACCTTGACCCATAAAGGTTGACCTTGACTAGGTCAAGTGGGTACAATAGTCATTTGATGATAGAGAACTAACAAGATTCCTGTGTGTGCTTACAGGACCTTGTCCGTCTACGAGAGCATCCCTTCGGAGGGTTACTACTGTCTGTCAAAGAGAGTGTGTTCGAGTTACAACAGGATGAGATACAGTTATTGAGAGATGTGAGATTTTTCTAGGTAGCCATCTTACCATAGATGAGGTTCCATCGGTCCATGATATCAGCCCTGATAGAGAGATGGGATGAGGATACTTGTTCCTTCCATCTTCCATTAGGAGAGATCACAATCACGCTGGAGGATGTGTATAGGATCCTACGGCTTCCAGTCTGAGGCGAGCCTGTCAGACCGAGAGTACCACGGGGTCCTCCTAAGATTTTTGCAGATATGGAGTATTGTTTGGGATGAGTACCATAGATGAGGACCCAATTAGATCAGATCTCTCTATCATCCATACTAGTAGGTATGACACCTTTGGTACAGAGAGTGATGCTATGTATACTTTCTTTGGTTGTAGTGCCCAACATAAAGGGTACAATATTTTTAGCACCATTCACCCATCTCGTACGCAGCATGGAGAGTGATAGGGTCATCATCTCATGGGGCTATAGCATGTTGGCTCATCTTTATCATGAGTTGAGTCAGTTAGTGAGATACCAACGAGAGAGTCTTACAATATGCACCTTATTACAGGTTTGGATGTTTGTGAATTTCGCATGTACACAACCACAGGGTGTTCCTATGATGATAGATGCAAGCACACCGAGAGCCTTTGCATATCTGCTAGCAGATGTCTAGCAGTATGGATATATCCTCTTTTGGAGAGTATGCCTTGACCATATACCAGGTATAGATTTGATATGGAGACCTTATTGTCAGATGATAGAGTGGTTGGATACCCGACATCAGTTGAGACACTCACAGTAGCACAAGTTGCTAGAAGGTCCTAAAAATCATGTCGTGATGCCATACTACTATGATAGGGTGATGAGACAGTTTAGTCTAGTACAGTGGGTTCCCTGAACAATACCTCAATATGTATACCCTACAAGATATTATCAGAGACCCGGTGCCATACGCTGACCTACAGTGGCAGATATTGTTGATATTGAGACAGATGAGACCGAGGATGTAGAGGTAGACTCTGGTACATCCTATGTAGGTGCTAGTAGATATTATATCAGATATTGGAGTTTACAGGGGACCCATCCTATCTTTCTTGATGACCACACCACAAGTGATCCAGGTCCTTCAGAGAGGAACCCTCGAGGAGGTGACATACCAACAGAAGAGGAGGAGGACCAGGGAAATGAGAAGGAGCATCCCTTTGAGGGAGATCCTATGTAGGAGGAGAGAGAGAAGAGGAGAGAGTAGAGGAGAGAGAAGAGTGGATGCCCCCAGGTAGCAGCATAGGTACCGGTGATCAAGCAGTCTATGTTCCACCCTTGAAATCACAACGACCTCCCAGAGCGCACACAGAGACACCACCACCTAGACCTAGACATAGCAAGTGAGGAGAGGGTAGTAATTCCATGCCCCCACCATCTAGATCCTTCAGTGATACCAAGGCAGGAGATCCAGGTCTGATATATGGTATTTTAGAATGTTTTGAATAAATATTTTTCTACAAGAAGTACTTAAATAAGTTTTGAATTTTGAATTTTGCATCGAGCGTAGTGGAGTGGAGGAGTTTTGTATCCGAGGTTTTAAAGGATACATGCATATCCTACTGACTGATAGCTAGTGAGAGCGAGTCCCTCATAGGACAAAGGGATCCTAGAAGACATGAAAATATCTAGGAGATGAGCATCTCGAGGAGCCAGAAACGGACTACCATTCCGAGATCCTCAGCCTCACACCACAGATCAGAGAGAGCTGAGAGCCACCGACATTCAAAGCATAGAGATAGAGTTTGATAGATATGGCATATATGCCACATATATACTAAACTCATAAGAAACTTGTTTATGAAGAAGACTTAGTTTTGAACAAATAGTTCTATGGTTGATTACTTATATTTTCATCAATGCATAAAACTTAATAAAAGAAAGAGGAAAGGAAAATATGTATGAATGCATTCTAATTTATATAACTTATAAAATAATTATTCTATAAGGAACACATACCTACATAAAGAAATAATGATGAATTAGGGATGATAACATTTGAGATGCATAATATTAATAGGTTCCTTAAGAGGGACACCATTCATATCAACAATTTTATAAGCACCTAAAGTAAAGTCCTCAATTACCACAAAAGGTCCAAGCCAATTTGTGCTAAATTTCCTTTTTCACTAGGTAGAGCATTCACATTCCTTTGATTTTAATATAAGACTAAATCACCTACCAAGAATGACCATTCAATCACCTTGTGATTATACTGTTTCTGAAGTGATTTGTGATAAGCCTTAATATGTTCCAAAGCATTTATCTGTTGTTCATCTAACATTTCTAATTCCTGTAATCATTGTTCCCGATAAGTATCCTTGTCAATGATCCCATGAAATGAAACATGCAAAGATGGTATTTCTAATTCTAAAAGCATGATAGTGTTAGTACCATAAACAAGATTATAAGGGGAAGTACCTGTGGTCGTACGAACACTAGTCCTATAAGCCCACAAAGCATAAGTAAGTTGTGTATGCCAATCTTTCGCATGTTTGTTAACAATTTTCTTTAATATTTGTTTAATAACCTTGTTTTATGCTTTGGCTTGACCATTAGATTGAGGGTAATAGGGAGTAGAAAATCTATGTTGGATACGATATTTCTCCATGAATTTTGTGACTTCTTTATTCTTGAAAGAAGTACCATTATCTGAAACTATCATTGAAGGAATACCAAATCGTGCTATAATATGATTAAGGATAAAATCATAGATAACATCCATAGTAGTAGAATGAAGAGGGATAGCTTCTACCCACTTTGTAAAGTAATCTGTAGCTGTGAGGATGTACGTATGTCCTTGAGAAGAAGCTGGTGAGATTTTTCCAATAAGGTCAAAACCCCAAATGTTAAAAGGCCATGGAGCAACTTGATTACAAAGCTCACAAGCAGGAGCATGAATTAAATTACCATGTTGTTGACATTGAGGACACTTTTTAAGAAATGTAAAGGAATCTTTCTCCATTGTTTGCCAATAGTATCCCATTCTAAGAATTTTATTAACTAAAGATTTCCCACCAAAATGTCCTCCACAAGAATTTTAATGAGCTTCTACTAAAGCGACAGGTACTTCGGTTTGGCTAAGGCATCTTAATAGTAAACCATTGTAAGAATGTTTGTAAAGTGTTTCCCCTAAAATAATATAATGAGCTACAATCTTTCTAATACGATTATGTGTGTTTCTTGTTGCTGATTCAGGAAAAGTATTATCTTTGAAAAAATGAAAGACATGCAAATACCATTCATCTAAATGCAAGTTACAACAATCAATAGTAATTTTATCAGAAATTGTAGGAAATTTAAGAGTGTGTATAGTGAATTGAAAGTCTTCATCATTATTCTTGAGACAAACCAAAGAAGTTGCACTTTCCATGGCGTTTGCGTGTCAATTATCTTTCCTAGGTAAAGTTTGAATTATGTAAGAAGAGAATTGTGAAAGAATATCCAGAGCACAATCTTGATATTGCGTCATTTTATCATTCTTAGTTTGATAACCTCCTTTGATTTTTTCCACAATCAATTGTGAATCCCCATAAATTTCCAAGTTTTTAATATGAAGGGATGAAGTTGCTCGTAAGCCAGCTATAAGAGTTTCATACTCCGTAATGTTGTTAGTACAAGGAAAAGTTAATTTATATGACATAGGAATTGGTTTTTTCATAGGAGGGACCAATATAATGCCCACCCCAGATCCTATCTTGCATCTAGAACCATTGAAATACAATTCCTAAACATCTTCTTGTTTGATTGCAAATATTCTCATCTAGGAATTCTACTGAGGTAACAGTTGTATTAGAATGAGGACAAGGAGCTTCATCTAAATAATCAGTTAAATCTTGTCCTTTAATTGACTTTTGAAGGATGAAATTGAGATCAAATTATATAAGCAACATCACCCACTTTGCCAAATGGCCAGAGAGATTAGATTTTGAGAAAAGGTGTTTTAAAGGATCAAATTTAACAATCACATTGACCTCGACATTCAACAAGTAATGCCAGAGTTTTTGGAAAGCATAAACTAAAGCCAAGCATTGTCATTCTAGTTGAGTATATCATGTTTCATAGTCCAACAAGGTCCGACTGATATAGTATGTAACATATCAAATAGATGTCACCAAAATGCAAAGGAGAAAAAGTTTGGTTAATTGTTATTTGTGTTGATTTCCTGAACCCCACTTTACACTTACTTGAATTTGATTGATTGTATATTGAAATTGTGATTGTGATTAAGGGAAGATAAGATGCTCCTTTCTTTCACCCTCAAATACACAAATAGGAGATCCAATTTTGATCAACCTCAAAGGGTAAATGCATAAATGAATCCACTATTTGGAAAGAGACTAAGAAAAGGGGATCTCAAGTTCTGTAATTTGATTGATTAATATGATTAATGACAGTAATTGAAATGAATAGGAGAAAGTACCAACCTTACAAAATGGTAGATCAAAGATTGTTGTTTTCTGAGATCTGTAGGCTGTTTCTGGAGGTGCTGACAGTTGATACCAAACCGAAACACAGAGACAGACAAAATCCAAAAATATTTTTCCGTTCCAATGTCATCTTATGAAAAAGGTTGACCCTATACCACTTTTTCCAACTCAATCTGCTCAACTCCGAAAGTGTCCCTGTTCGCACAGTCTGAAAGAAATCCGAAAAGGGTATCCAGATCTGGCCTCAGATTTATAGTCCTGAACCTGTACCTACAAGAAAAATGTTTGTTTGTTGGGGGAAAGGGGTTTGCCTTGGTCAAACCCCAGTTTTGGAATTAACCTTAATATATGTAATTGAAAATTGCATAAAGAATAACAAAGCA
>MU228212.1:1463707-1486087 GCA_018584345.1 Thuja plicata
ATCCTTTATAAGGATTGTCATCTTTGTATTTCATAAGGAGATTATTTTGTAAATCATTTAGTTAATAGAAATCATTTCTGTTTCAATGGATTTGCAGTCTCTTTCATTTTGGCCGCCATAGCTGTCTAATTACTTCTATCCTCTCTTCTGTCTTCTTCTTCTGTGTAACAGCTTTGCATGCAGGTGATCTTGGTTGCATTGCGTATCAGCAATATCAACAAAATCAACTTTCCAACGATGTGCAGAAGTCAAAAAATGGAGTGTTGATGAGCAAGATATAGTGCCCGGAGAGCAAAAAGGAACCCTAAATTTGTCTTGCAAAAAACCATGCAAAGCAGCAAAATCAAAAAATCAAACCTACAAAATCAGCTTGGGCTCACAACTAGCTTTCCGATGATATCTTATTTGCAAAAAAGGACCTTTGTTTGCTCAAGTTACAACAAAAAACCAAAGACTACTCCAAAACAAGAAGAGTCCCAAGAAATCTCTGCTAAATCTGGCAGAGCTCCACTAAATCTGGTGATGTCGCTAAATATGGCAGGACTGCCAAAATTGGAGGAAGTGCCAAGAAAAAAAATTGAATTTTTTCTGCCTAGAAAAGGGTCGTACAACAAATATTTTTTGCCTCAAAATGTAACTGTGTCCAAATTGGATGTGCCTTATATGAAAATAAGGGTTTTTGGGCCTTTTGAGTGCAATCGTGAGGTTCGTTTAAGCCCAAAGTGCTCCAACAACAAACTCCCCCCAGATCCACAAAAATCTAAAACAAAAAACCTCTTGAAAAACACAGATCTTGAGGAACAAGGCCAAACCCAAGAATCACCTATATGCAAACCTATCACAGAAAGAGAGAAGCAAAAGCTATGGAGGCCAAAAGTAACAGATCGATGAAAGAGGAAACATATTGTGCAAACAATGGAGAGAAAACCATCAATACAATAGAATCCTCAGATAATTAATAATTACAAAGAGATCAAACCTTATAAATGTGATCAAACCCTTAAAAGGGAAAAATCTAGGTTGTATGATAATAATTAATAAAAGAATTAATTATTATATGCCTGAAGTTTAGCTTAAGTAAACTAGAGATAATAAGTGGCTTAATAATTAAATCAAAATGATTTAATTAATAAGTGAAATAACTTATTACTCTAACAGAGAACACTCGTCGACTCGATGCATGTCCACTCAACCATGTCTATTAAAATGTGTAAGTATTTGCCTAAGGAATAACCAAGATATAGAAGCCCAATGAATAACAGAAGAAAGAGAGGTAAAAGGGACAAGAATAAATTGTATTCTCATCAATATGATAAACTAGATCAAAATATAATAGATAACTACAATGTAGTAGTGTCTGCTTAAATAAGCAAGGTGATAAAACTACATGATAAGGAGAAGATAAGCTATCACCCATACAAGGTGGAATCACATGTCCACCACAGGTGGATCATCCTCCATTGGGTAATGGAGTATGTGCAATGTGTGGAGGATGATAATTTGATATGTGCACTAAAGGTGGATCACACACATAAATTGGAATGTGATAAAAACTATCACCACCTAAAGTGGAGTTTCTCCTACACCATGTGCTAAAATAAGATGCAAACTCCTAAGTTTCTCATGCACAAAATATTATGAATGAATTATCCTAAGTAGGCTTAAGTAAAGTGTAATTAGGAATATTTAATTACACCAACACCCCCCCCTTAAGTGCAACTTAGGGGAATGCACTCAAGCTCACACTACTAGATGAAAATGTGAGATGGGTCCTGACTACTAGGCCATGTTAGGTACCCATGTATAATATGCAAGTGAAAATGCCTTGAAATATCTCATGAAGTAGAGAAAGGGAGAAAACCAAGCGGAACAAAAATCCCCCCATAAAAGAGAGATGAATACATAAGAGAAAGATAAAAAAAAAGTATGAGAAGGACAAAACCCCATACGAGGAAAAAGTCCCCCCATAAAAGAGAAGACAAGAGAAAAAGTAGGCTCCCCTCAATGTAGAAAATACATCAGTGATAGATGCTCTAGGTTGAATATAGAAGTTGTCTCATGAACACCAAACAACGTTCCTCCCCTTAGGAAGAAACAACACCATAGTGTATGAGAGATACCTCTACAATCTGGAGGAAGAAACCTTAATATGTATGGTGTCTTGAAGAGTTTCTCAAGTGTCCTCATATTGATATTGAAGGCTATCCTTTCCAAAACTACCAAAAAGACAAGTCAATATTTAATGAGGATGGATGTAGAACATGAATCAAAGACCCAAGTGTGTCCTCGAAAGATAAAGATACCTCCTCTAACTATTGTACATAAGGATTCCCAATCATTTCAACCTTGAAAAATTGATCAAGAGGGTTAGAATGTTCTCTCGCAACAACTAAAGAGGGATAATCCTCATCAAAGAGAAGATGTATGTCATGAGTGATGTCTCCCATATCTATAGTGTAGGATTCCACAAACAAACATGCAATATATGTTAAGTAGTCATCCCCTAAACCTGTTTCTATAAGACAAGGTGTACCTTATTAATTTAAATTTCATGGAGCTATCGCTATAGAAATGTATGCATGTGGAAGCTGTTGATGTTGTGACCTTGTCCTTCGACTATTTGAAGGATCCCCCACAGGTGATCTTGCTGAATCAAGAGTCTGTTGAGAGCAATGAGGTCTAGTAGAAGAATATGAAGAATAAATATCCTTGACTATAATTGGACCCAACAAAGGTGTAAACTTGTGAGTTGAGGTTGAGGTAGAATCATCATTTGAGTCACTAACATCACTATCCACAATGTATGAAGGAAGAGGAGTAGATGCTAAGATATAAGAGATTTCCTCAAAGTGATAACTCCTCTCAATGAATATATCATGAGTCTCATGATCCATATGTCTATACTCCTTAACAATTTTAAGATATCCAGCAAACATGCAAGGGCTACTTTGAGGTTCCAATGTCTTGCATTTCTGTGTAGGCATGTATGCCCAAGTTGGACAACCAAAGACTCTAAAGTGTTTCAAAACCAATATTATACCACACCAAGCCTCAAAATGAGTGATTCCATCCAAGTCACAACTCAATTTTGGATGTGATTGGCACAACTTATAGCTTCTGCCCAAATATATTGATAAAGAGACCTAGCATGAATCATGTAGCTATCCATTTCCTTAAGAGTTATATTCTTCTTTTGTGCAAAATTTTTTTGTTGTGGAGTGTATGCAACTGAATGTTAAAGATCAATCCCCTCATGTGTAAAAAATTTCATAAGTCTTGAGTTCACATATTCCCTTCCATTATCTGTTTGTAGAGCCTTGATGGCTTTCCTTGATTGCTTCTCAACATGACCCTTGAAGGTGAATTTTTTTTCATATACTTCACTGTTGTGACCAAGAAAGTAGACCCATGTGAAATGAGAATAGTCATCCATGAAGGTGAGAACATAGCAAGCCTTGTTGAGTGATGGCATTCGAAAGGGGCCTGCTACATCACAATGAACTAACTCAAGAACAACTTATTCTCTCCAAGACTTCCCTTTTTCAAATTTCTCTCCTGGATGCTTTCCCGTTGAACAACTTGTACATACACCCTTAGAAAAATTGAATGTAGGTAGACCTTTAACCATGTTCTTGGTGCTAAGCTACTAAATATAGTTGTAATTAAGATGTCCAAACTGCTCATGTCATAACTTACTTTGTAAATTTGAATGTGTCAAAAAGGCTTGAGAAGGATACTTAGGTACAAAGTGAGAGAATGAATAAATCCATGTGGTATGATTATCTTTTCTCACTGCAACCAAATCATCATCCTTGAGATTTTTTACCACAACTGAATCAAGAAGGAACTCATTATTTTCACCTCCATAGCGAGTGATTTGGTAAATTGAAAGGATATTGGTGCTTAAGTTAGGAACATGAAGAACATCTTTGAATTCTCATTTTCCAACTCAACTTGACCTTTTTCCTTCAACTTACACTTTTGTATCATCTCCTACAAACATGTGAGGTACCTAGATGGATGCAAAGAATAAAATTGCTCCTTTGAAGAACCCATATGATGAGTGATACCCGAGTCAAGTATCCAATCATCTTAAGAACTTGTAGTTGCAAAAAATGCTTACCCTTTTCCTTTTGAAGTGGAAGGTGATGATTCTTTCTCTTTTTAGGCATTAGGAAAATCAATATTGCTCTTCTTGAGTAAGTTTTTCAACTCATCAATTTGATAAAAGTGGCAATGATTCTCATCATGCACATTATTCTTGAAATATGCACAAGGTGGTCTATCCTTCTTAGAATTATTTCCCTTCTTGTTGTAAGAAGAAGAATTTTCTTGTTGTGAGGAGGTTGATTGTTCTTTCTCTTGTCATGTCTTTAGATTCAACTATTTATTCTTCATGTAGGGACCCTTCCCTTGATTCCCTTGATCCCTTTGATTTCCATGATTAGCCACAAAAGCTTTGGACCTTGAAGAATTGATAATTCCCATGCTCATCAACTTGATTGCTCTACATCAAATGAAGACATAGATTAGGATGCACCCATAGTCAACTTATGTGTTCGGAAGCTAGAAACAAATTCTGAATATTCTGATGGAAGACTATCCAATAAATTGTGAATTGCTTGTTCATACTTTTTGTCCATGCCTCAATCCTTGATTTTGTCTCTAAGCTCTGTAGATTTAGTTACATAGTCTTGGATT
This sequence comes from Thuja plicata, assembly GCA_018584345.1. Classification (NCBI taxonomy): domain Eukaryota; kingdom Viridiplantae; phylum Streptophyta; class Pinopsida; order Cupressales; family Cupressaceae; genus Thuja; species Thuja plicata. Next base: position 1,468,409 of record MU228212.1, read on the forward strand.
GTATCAAATTAATTAGGATCCAAATTGATGAGCTCTCTGTAAAGCTTGTAACTCCTAGCCTTGTCTACTTGTCCATACAATTGATCAAATTTGTCCCAAGTCTCTTTGAATAAGGTACATTTTTTAATATGAAAGATGAGATCCTTTGATACATACTACCTCAAAGTTCCAAGAGCCATAGTATTTGTATTGATCCATTCTAATTAAGCATTGGGATCAGCTTTAGGATTAGATGGTTTAGTAATAGTTCCATCAATATAATGAGTGAATCCTTTTTCCATTAGATTACTTTATGCATGAATTTTCCAAGTAGCATAATTATGTGAAGTTAAAAGTGGAAATTTAGGAGAACCCATACTGTAAAAATAAAAAAGTACAAGAGAAAAACATGCATAATCACACAAGACACATGCCTCCCCCCCCCCAAAAAATGATGATTTTGGCACTTTATATATAGTGTGTATATAATTTCCACTTGTCAAACAAGATCTAAGTGGACTTCTAAATTTGATGTTTACAACCACCTTATTGAGGCAAAATCATACTCAAAATAATATTGCTAAGGATCAAACTGAAATCCTAGCATTACAATGATCATAAATGGCCATAAAGACCTAGATTTGAAAGTGATAAAACCGAAGAGAGGGAAAAACAATTGATGAAATTAATTTTCCATTAGTATGCAAACATCACTTTTGGTAAGCATACATCGAAAGACAAAACAAAGAGCAAACCAAAAATCAGATATAAAGAAGATCACCTAATTGACTAAGTACAAAGTAAATCGACGACACAACTTTGTGCGTACACCAAAATTACAAAGCAGAAAGATAAAGAGGAACCCAACGTGTGAGATAAAGTGCAAATAGATGAGATAGTTAAAGAGCAACTGATAGAATAAAACTGAAGGACAGTCAAGCATAACCGACCGTCAGGAACCGAGAGTCAGTTGCAGCCCACAAAAAGTGGATCTGACTTCCACGTCAAATAAAGCAAGATTTTTCTATTTATAGGATATTGATTTTTTTTTCAAATACATTTCTTTAGGGATAATAAACATGAATGTAAGTGCTTTAATCAGTCTAATTGATTTAAAACACATAGACTAGGAGATCTAGGTACAAGTTGTAAACTTGATCTTAGAGTTAACATTATTTTTTCTCAAAACTTGATGATGTCAATCCATCTTATAAATAGATGATGCAATAATTCATTATTAAGGATGTGAATATAGAGGAGAAGATGAATGAAGCCAATGAGCACATCTATGGATCAGATTGAAAGTTTCAAGAACCAGAACAACAAAAGGTGAATTTGGTTAGCAAGAACCAAGGATAGAGGCTACCGAGAATCAGAGGTATTACTCAATCACATTAGGTGATAATCTCATTCATGTAAACTTAAATGGATCTGTATCAGAAATAGGATATTGAATTTACCAGGTCAATTTGTAATTTTCTATCATTCTAACAAGTGGAGCAAAGTGTAAAAATCCTTTCAAGGAAGGTTGATTTAATATTCCAACTACAAATCTCTTAACTGAGTGCACACTTAATAGTCTTGCTAAAGCTCCTAACAGAGTAAAATTTAATAGGTCTCCACCGATACTCTTAACAAGGTAGATCATCAGAAGTGATCAAATTGTAAGCCTTAACCGACCCCTTCCAATCTGCAGATAGTGAAGATTTTGTGGGTGTCATCCCCATCATAATTTTTACTTCCTAACATGAGTTTTCTGTGATATCATATCTTGCGTTATGTGTCAATTACTTTCATGAATGTTTCTATGAATGTTCACATGTATGTTAATGTTATGAATTGATATAACTCACATCAAGATAATATAGATCAAATTGAATGGATACACAATTGATTACAAAGGTTAATTGATTAAAGGATATAAATTTTTTAGAGGTATTGATTCACCCCCCCTCTCAGTACACACTTCCCATTAATTCCAACAATTGGTATCAGAGCTAAGTCTCTTCTTGGAAAGCTTAAAGGCTTAAGAGAAAAGATCATACAATGGAGAATTACAAACTTGATAAGAATATTGAGAATAAAAAGCAATAAATTCAGATGTTCTATGAACAGTATAAAGAAGCCAGAATCAACATGAGGTAGTTGTTAGATGAAAGAAATATTATAGAATCTTTCTATTATGAGACAAATTATCATGAGGAAGAGATACCATATTTCTTTGATTCTTTAGGATCAACTACAAGCAAAGCATCAGATACATCAGAAGAAAGCATCACAAGCCTAACTGAAATCAATCTACATCTAGCTGGACAGGTTAAATCTCTGCAAATCAGTCCAAAGACACAGATGGTAAGGATGATTGATGTCATGAACAATGCTAGACAAGCTGAGCAAGAACGAACACTAGCTATTGATGATAGAAGAAAGATTACAGAAAAGCTACAAGAAAAAGAGTCTAAAATACAAAGACTTTTAGAGCATCACCATGAGATTACAAATCAGATTATTCTTATGAGTCAAGAGGCAAACAAAATAAATGCTGAACTCATTGAAAGAATAGAAGCTATCGGTGAGCTAAGGGATAAGAATGAAAAGTTGAAACATGAAATAAGAATTTAGAAATAGCATAATGAAATTATCAAGAAAGCTAAAGAAAGCAATAAAAGAATGGATGATTTTCTTGAAGGAAAACAAAGAGTCAACAACAATACCGGTCTAGGTTTTACCAAGAATTGAGAATCATCAAATAAAACTGATCCAAAGAATGTCTATATAAATTCAAGACCAAGAAAGCTTACATGCAATCACTGTCGAAAGAAAGGCCATACATCAAATGTATGCAGAGGCAAAATGAAAGGTATTCCTAAATCTACATCTTCATTCATAGGATTCTGTTATAAATGTAACAAGAACAAACATAAAGCATATGAATGTGAGTCTGAGATGAAACAACCAAAGAAGGAAACCTACATGGACAAATACTATCCTACTTGCAAAATGAATGGGCACACAACTCTTGAATGCTGGAAAACAAAAAGGCAAGCATGGAAGCGTAAAGGTCAAGAAACTCCCTATCAACCGAAGAGAGTCGGTAACCAGTATGTATGGGATTACAACACTTGGACAAATTGTACATCATGTGGAAGATATGGTCACATTGCTACAAATTGTATGAGACAATGGACTAGAAATTCTAGAGGCTAGACTAACCCTGAAATGGCATGCTTACACTATCATAAAGTTGGTCATCTCAAGAAAGACTGTAGAGACTGAATGATAGAGACAAGCACATATCCCAATGGAAACACCATTGAAGACATCTGGAGGAAAAGAGACCAAATGTGGAGAAAATCTTCAAATAATGATGAAGCTGGACTGAGCAATGCAAATGGTGACACCCCATCCAATGGATTCGGTGACATCACCACCCCCACCTAAGTAGAACAAGTATGTATGGAACTGCATTAACCAAGTTATTATTTTATATTAGCTCCATAATATATATTGATTAATGTCATATTAGCATAAGAAAGATGCATCATGGTATTACTTGTCAAAATCTATGATAACTATGCTTTCGGGCATATATACCGATACCCGTAGGTATAGACTCAAAAATAAGACTTCCTACACTTACCGAGAAGCGTCAGTTAAAAGAAAAGTTTCTAGTATAAACTAAGCCTCGTCGGTAACCGAGAAAAGTGAACAAGTGGTTTGTAATACTAAAACCCGTCGGTAAATGCAAAAGGTATAATGACCAACCAAAATGTCATGTCATCACCGAAGGAAAGTTTGAAGTCTTAACTGACAAACTCTGTCTTCACACACCGAGGAGTTCATAAGCATTAATGACATGTGTTTAGGTAAAAATGGCTATAAAAGGGCAACTGGTCGGTCTTATTATTCACCATGACCAAAGTAGAGAAACGAGAGTGATTTTTTGAGCACAGAGTGAAAGGATCACAGAGAGACCACAACTCGACACAAAGCACTCCACACAGATCAAAAATCTTTGCAAGCATAAACAGTAAGTTCTACATCATCGACAACTCAGTTTCATGCATTTTACAGAAAGACCTAAATCTGAAAAATGGCCTCGACATCAAGAACTGTAAAATTGAAGAACACAAAGAAGGATGAGCTCAAGATTGTTAAGAATTTGGCATGTGAGGAACCAAACTATAAGATTCATCTTGAGGTTTCCTCACAACCCAACAATGTTGGAGCATTCTCACGAATACCAGCTAGGGTTTTGCTCATGGAAGACACTCAATCTTTTATACACTGCAAGATTGTAGAGATAGGTGATTTTGAGGTTGAAGAAGCTTATAAGAAGCTATGCAACGAAGATGGAACACTAAAAGATGAACATAAGCATATAGAAGTAAAATGGCTCACCAATGCCCTAATGTTCCCAAAGGTCTTCAAAACCAAGTGGATTCGGTTAGTACTAAGGCGAATGCACAACCATAAGCTTTGGTTGGATGAACCAAAGATGATAACCCAAGATGTTATCCATGTGGTCACCGGTTACCCTATAACCGAGAAAGTAAAAGCACTAAAACATCCACTTAAGGCCGAGACCGAGAAGATGACAGGAGCCAAATGGGATGGCAGAGGACTAAAAGTTTCTACCATAATTGATGATGAGATTAAGTTTCGTGCATGTGTTCTAGGGTACAAATTCTTCCAAGCTAGTAGATTGAACAACATTGCATTCGGTGCAGTGGACACAATGTATAATATTGTGAAGAAAGGAACACAGTTAGATTTATCCGAACTACTACTGCATCAGTTAAAAGATAATCTAAAGACTATCAGGAATGCCAAGTCAAACACATGTAAGTTTGGATCACTCATAATGTGTATTTTATTATACTTTCAAGAAACATTCCCATCGGTAGGAGATGTGAAATGGGACAACACCAAACCGATCACCATGCAGATCAGTGAACATATAGCCTCACTAGGAGAAAATTTTGAAATAGTCATGGATGAATACTTTAATGTATTCAAAGACCGAATGCAAAAGAGGGTAAGGATCCCCAAACAACTCATTGATAAGTATAGAGATGAAATATGCTACATGGTTGATACAGATAATACAAATATCAAAACTGTTGTACCGAGGATAGCATGGTTACAACCATTTGAGTATGAGATAAACATTGATCTTGCATCTAAGGAAATTGATGCCTTGATCAATGAACCACTGGATAAGAAACAACCCAAGTTTGGAACATATGAGGATGCCAAGACAAGAATAAAATTTGCCCTAGTTGTTAAGAAAATTTTCAGAAAGAAGGACAAAATGGTAAAGAACCTCAAGAAGATACTGTTGGCAATTGAGGAGGAAACCGAGCAGGAAGAGGAAACTGAAAAGGAGGAAGAAACTGAAGGAAAACTACCTATCAGTGAAGCTAAAGGAAAGGATGAATCTAAGGAAACAAAGTCTGATTCAACACCTCCTCCACCAACTAAAAATCCAAGGACCACAACTAATTCTAGAACAAGAAGCCAAACATATAAGGATTCAACTCCTTCACCTTTAAAGAAAGGAAAGGTCAGGACATACAAGAGGAAAGCTGCCACACTAAAGAGAGGGAAAAACAAAAGAGGAAGGAAGCTCATTAGAATCCAAGAGGATATTGAAGATACCGAGAAAGATGAAGTTATAGAGGAAGAAAGTGTCAAGGTAAAAGCTCCAGAATCTATTGATGACATTTGTAAATCTATTGCAAACTCAGGATTTATTACAGATTCTAAGATTAGAAGATGGCTGAAACTAGATCGAGAGGATCAAAATAAAGTTGAAGACACCATTATAGAAAAATCTACAAGTTTAAATATGTACCAATTTAGTTTGAAGGCAATAATGTACCGAGGGAAATATTAGACATACTATACTCCAGATGGACATTTGCTTTGAAGAATGAGAAGGAAATAAGAGAAAGAGTACTTGTTACTCTCATGCCACCTGAATCCAAGAAGGTAGAAATAGATCAAATGATGGAGAAGTACAAAAATGAGTTCTCATCGAAGTTGAGAGAATATAAATTTCTTGAAGGAAAGCTTATAGAGCTTGAACAAGATAGCCATAAGAAATGGTGTAAGATTTTAAACAAACCTACTAAGGAAGAAACCCTTGAGAAAGATGATGAAAAGGAAACTCAAGAACAGGTCTTAATAAAAGAAACAGAAGATGACACATCTATTAAGTTAGATTTGGAAGAAGATGACACAATCGGAAACAAGAATGTAGATGTTGCAGATGAATCATGGCCAGACACCATAAATGACAATATTGTGGATGCTAATATCATTAACATTACTGATGACCCAATAGAGGAAGTTAATAAAGATGAAGATGTCATTGTTGCAAAGGACACAACTGATGAGCAAGACACAACAGTTGATACTACACAAGTAAACATTCCAGGCAACATGCCAATATTGATACAAGCTATCAATATTCTACAAGAATCAAACAAGTCACCTAAAAAGGATACTCCCAAGGATGTAGGGGAAGAAGAAAAGAAAGACAACACTAATGGTCAGAAAGACATCAGAGCCACTCAAAATGTAATCGATATCGATAATTTTACTGGAGGAGATTCAAAACAACAAGATGCAGACACCACAGGGAAGAATGTAGACACAAATAATGATGAAGCTAAGGACACCAATGAAGGAGATAAACTGAAAGATGGCACTCTTGAGGAAACCGACAAGGGTGCTACCGACAATGTGAAGGTGAATGTGGATATGTCTATAGAAACCCAACAAGCTGAAACTGACACTCAGCAACAAAAAGAAGCACAATAGGTTACCTCATCAAGCACAATTGAGAAAGCCAAGAAATTGGCAATGGTGCTACACTCAAGTGATTCACAAAAGAAGAAGAAGAAATCAAAGAAGGACAAGTTGGAAGTCAGATTGGATGAACTTATTGAAATACCAAACTGTGACCCAACTACACTTGATTTTGAAGCATTACAAGAATACAGTTAAATATGCCAAAGGAAGGCATTATAGGAGAAGCTGGAGAAATAGCACCGAGACTCCATGGTATTGGAGACAACTAGGGACATCTTGCACCAGATTGTACCCGATGTTGATATTGATCAAACCAATTCAATTCTTTACCAATTAGCCACTCTCACCGATGCAATAACAACTCAAAATATTGAAGCTGAAAAGGCAATTAAGGAGAGAGCAGAGCAGAGGTATCAACAGAAGCTCATTGAAAACATCAGCCAAGAAGTGGTGGTTAATAAGGTAAAACTATCAGAATTAATTATTGAATTACATCCAATTATAACTGAAGCTATAACCTTAATTCAAAAATTGAGCACAATAGAAAAATTCACTAAAGAGAATAGTGACAATATAGCAAAGTTGGATACAGATCTAGCTAATAGTGTTCGTAGGTTAACCATTGATGGATATAATGCTGTTAAGTTGCATTATGAGAATATCATAGAGATAAAAAGGTTAAGGCAGGAACTGTGGGAAGCAGAAACACACTTCATGGAAGAAGTCACCAATCTCCAAGCTCACCTTCTACCGAATCTAACACTACTCCAACAACACATCAGCTCAACACGACAACTGATAGCAACTCCTGAGATGTCTGTAGCAGATAACATCTATGATATGCACTCCAAGATCACACTAGAGCACATGGCTCTGGAGAACCTAAAATAATAATGGGAGAAAATGATGGAAGACATGAAGTCTTCGCACTCCCACATTTTTAATAAGCTATAAGGTATTGAACTTTGTCCTTAATATCAAAAAAGGGGGGAAATGATATGAGTACTACACAAAAAAGGGGAAAATGATATGTATATTCATTCATTCAGATGGGAAAATGGTAAATATGTATATGTATATTCATACGGGGAAAATGATATATATAGATAGAAAATAATATGCAGAAGGAAAGATATCATATGTACAGATATACCAAAATATACATAGGGGGAGTCATTAAATGACTAAGGATCATATATGGTGTATATACTTAACATTTTGTTATTATTTTTCACATATCAGTTTTTGATACTAATGTCAAAGGGGGAGATTGATGACATTAATTTTCCATTAGTATGCAAACAACACTTTGGGTAAGCATACATCGAAAGATAGAATAAAGAGCAAACCAAAAATCAGATATAAAGAAGATCACCGAAATGACTAAGTACAAAGTAAACCGATGACACAACTTTGTGTGTACACCAAAATTACAAAGTAGAAAGATAAAGAGGAACCCGATGTGCAAGATAAAGTACAAACTGACAAGAAAGTTAAAGAGAAACCGACAGAACAAAACTGAAAGACCGTCAAGCATAACCGACCGTCAAGAACCGAGAGTCAGTTGCAGCCCACAAAAAGTGGATCTGACTTCCACGTCAAATAAAGAAAGATTATTCTATTTATAGGATATTGATTTGTTTTAAATCAATTTCTTTAGGGACAAGAAACATGAATTTAAGTGCTTTAATTAGTCTAACTAATTTAAAACACATAGACTAGGAGATCTAGGTACAAGTTGTAAACCTGGTCTTAGAGTTAACATTGTTTTTCTCGAAACTTGATGATGTCAATCCATCTTATAAATAGATGATGAAATCATTCATTATTAAGGATGTGAATATAGAGGAGAATATTAATGAAGACAACGAGCACATCTATGGATCAGATTGAAAGTTTCAAGAACCAGAACAACAAAAGGTGAATTTGGTTAGCAAGAACCAAGAACAGAGGCTACCGAGAATCAGAGGTATTACTCAATCACATTAGGTGATAATGTCATTCATTTAAACTTAAATGGATCTATATCAACAATAGGAGATTGCATTTACTAGGTCAATTTGTAATTTTCTATCATTCTAACAAGTGGAGCAAAGTGTAAAAATCCTTTCAAGGAAGGTGGATTTAACAGTCCAACTACAAGTCTCTTAACCGAGTGCACACTTAATAGTGTTGCTAAAGATCCTAATAGAGTAGAATTTAACATGTCTCCATTGATACTCTTAACAGGGTAGATCATCAGAAGTAATCAAATTGTAAGCCTTAACCGTCCCCTTCCAATTTGTAGATAGTGAAGATTTTGTGGGTGTCATCCCCACCACAGTTTTTACTTCCTAACAAGAGTTTTTTGCGATATCATATCTTGTGTTATGTGTCAATTACTTTCATGAATGTTTCTATGAATGTTCACATGTATGTTAATGTTATGAATTGATATAACTCACATCAAGATAGTATAGATCAGATTGAATGGATACACAATTGATTACAAAGGTTAATTGATTAAAGGATATAAAAGTTTTAGAGGTACTGATTCACCCCTCCCCTCTCAGTACACACTTCCCATTAATTCCAACAATATTTATTCCCACAATGGCTACAAACTAGTTGCAAATCTAAAAAGTAGACAAAAAATTATGCAGTTTCAAAAAAATGGCACCTAAAAATGTGTCTGTATGAGCCTGAATGGAGCCCCAAAATTTGCAAAATTGAGGATTGGACATGAATAGTCACTAAAAAATAGACATTTCTACAAAAAATTTCAACCAAAACAAGAAACTAACACCACCGCTAGAAATATTATGAAATTCCACCCAAATATATATAAAAAAAATTGCACTAAAAAAGGAGTATTATGACCAAGTTATGGCCCTCCAAAGTCAGAATGCAAAACTGAAATTGCAAATGGTGAGGGGTCCAATTTTTTCAAACATTCATGACATCACAAAAATACATGATTAAATTTGATGGTCATACGACCATCTCAAAAAAGCTAATTTGTCCTAGAATGTTGTTTAGACAATCATCAAATATCAGCCTATGAAACAATTATGCTAGTAGTAGGTTAAAATTCATGGCTTTCTGACTAGGTCATTGAGTTGGCTGTTGACTATGCGATGACATATGGATATGATGTGTCATTGGGTATGAAGTGGTCCCTACATATGGGTGTTGAATGTAATCGAGTGTTCAGTTGTATATGATGTAGAGGGCCATGTTTCTAGTTCTCTTGGGTGCACATGGCACAACGATAGCTATCTGTGGTGGTTGGCAGTGTTGGTGGTGAGAATTGTTGCTCGACAGTGCACTGGTGTGGGATTTTAGTCCCACATTTGTAGCGCCGGGAATTTTGTTTTGTTTATATTGAAACCTCTAAAGATATCAAATAAAATAGTGAATAAGCATGTGATATTGAGTTGTGTTCACCAGATGTAGGTCGACAGTCATTGTCTGGATTATGAGCAAGCAGTTGGTGGTAATGATTTGATGAGAATATGTTTCTTGTACGATATGATATAATAGAGGCATATATTGTTACCTGCAAAAGTATATTGACAAAATAGGGGCACTATACCCTGAAAGATAATTCTTTCTAGAAAAAATAACTACAAAATAAACAGTATAAAATAATAAATTTTTGAAGATCGTATTGCTGTAGTGCAGATCGGTTCGTACGACTCGATTTGCAAAAAAACTTGCCTCGGATTTGACTTTTGCCTAATATAGGTCAATTTATAGTCAAAATCCATCGGAATGGCCTTCCAGAAACAATGGTAAGGTTGAATCTTTCTCTAGACACTCCCACAAAATGTTGCTCCCTAGATCTGAATACAAGCCCTCCAATAATCGAAGAAAAAACTCTCCCAAGGCTACACAATGGATTCTCCAATGGCTTTGATACCATATAAGAATTTGCCTAAGGAAATAACCAAGATCTAGAAGCCCAATGAATAACACAAGCAAGAGAGATAAAATGAACAAGAATAAATTGTATTCTCATCAATATGATCAATTGGATCAAAACATAATGGATAAGTACAATGTAGGAGTGCATTCTTAAATAGGCAAGGTGATAAGACTGCATGATAAGGAGAAGATAAGATATCACCCATATAAGGTGGAATCACATGTCCACAAAAGGTGGACCATCCTCCATTGTGCAATGAAGTATGTGCAACATGTGGATGATGATAATGTGATATGTGCACTAAAGGTGGATCACACACATAAAGTGGAATGTGATAAAAACTATCTCCGCCTAAAGTGGAGTTTCTCCTACACCATTTGCTCAAATAAGATGCAAATTCCTAAGTGCCTCATGCGCAAACTATTTTGAATGCATTATCCTAAGTAATATTAAGTAAAGTGTCATTAGGAATATTTAATTACACTAATAAAAGAAAGGCGTGAGACCCACTCCCCGCATGTTCAAACCACTTGTTTGAATTAAGGAGGGAGATCTTGAGGAAATATTTTATGAATAGTAAAAATGTCAACCATACAGAGAAAAATTTAAAAATAAATCCACTACCACACCAAAATGGTAAGAGTCTAGAATTCAATACTATTGGCCTACAACCACCATTAGCATCAACTTGGAAAAACATTTGCACAAGTTGCCTTGGTTATATCATGCCCAATCTTGAAGGGTGTGATCTTTTTTACCCCTAGGAGAGGGTTCTATATAAACCCAAATAGTTTCCTTAAGAAAAAACATATGTGTATATGCATATCTACATATATTGAGAAAGTTCACTAGTTGTAAATTTTTGCATTATAGAGGAATCTTTTTATTATTTGCCATCCTTAAATGTATATTGTTCCATATGTAGTATATAACTTAATTTCCACCATTTTCATATTTACTCTTAATAACGCATAAATACTATGCCTTTGTCACCTTTCTCTTTTAATTAATTAGAATATATTGTGTTGGTTTCTTCTATGTCTAGCCTAGTTTATTTATGTTGGCCTTTTCACTTTCTATTGTCCTTGAAAGTTAATGGAGTATGTATCTATTTTACTCTTCCATTAACTCCTAAAGTGGGTACAAGATTATGCTGCATAAGGTTTGCATCCCTGAATAGAAAATTAATTAGGTATGAGTACTTGTAATGGACCTTTATATGAGGTATTTATGTTTGGGGTTCAAATAGGTTAACTAGCGTCTCTTGGTTTTATTCCTTTAAAATATTTCTTTTGTATATTGTATCTCTCTTTTGGACAAGTTTCACACCTATAGGGGACCCTCTTCCCTTCCTCAAACCCTTTCTCCTACATTGTGTCGATACCCAAAGGAAAGACCCTTGGAAAAACATATTCCAAATTTTTGTTGAGGTTTCACTATGAACTTGCAAAATATTGAGAAAACATTGATGCATTGCCTTGTAGTGTAGTTGTACTTTTGTCTTGTTCCTTATCTATTTTCAGAGCTAAGGAATGAAGAGTCAGCTTCTAAAATACTAAAGGTTGTTATGCATAGAATATATGGTCCCCCATATGCAGAGCTTCCCAACTACCTTTATTTAGGTGTGAGTTTATTAACAATCAATAGATTTTTCTAGCATGCCTGACGAGACCCTATTTCTATTGATTGCTAAAACTTAGTGTTGTCTTTGGCATCTTACTTTTCAAGAACTTCTTTATAAATCACATTGTGTTATAGCATATTAAAAATTATTCAAGAAGTTGAGGCCCTTTTTTGAGCCTCATGGATCAAGATGATTGACATTGTTCCATTGCAAAACATTTGAGTATGAAGACCCATCACGACTCATGGTTTCCCATGTCCTTTTCATGGAATAACCATATAAAGATCACACTTAGGATATCCTATGTAACATCCACCATTAAATAGAGGAGATTGAAGCAAAACACTATTGGTACGGTCACCCAGACCTAGGCCACAAAAATTTTCATGCTACATACCATCCCGAGGATAGTGGTGGGTCAAATTTTGCACCAAAGATGACATCCCCTAATTTTGAAGAAATCATATGCATGCACCACTTTGAGGATTTACTTCCACCTCAAGAATTTCTCCCTAAAATGCTCTCATTGTACAAAGGAGGCTCAATCATCTAGAGAAGAGAGCAACCACTTATAGAGGAAGAACAATTCACTACTACAACCTGCCCCTACCAGGACCCTAAATTAATGCCCACCCTTCGAGACAAGGTGGAAGTACCAAGTGATGATCCCTTAGAGAATCAAATCCCAATGTAGAATATTTTAATCTAGGAAGAGGCCACAACATATGAAGATGATGCCCAGTTCTGGGAAGAGATAGATTTGTTCTACTTAACTTTGGAGGATAAGTTGTTCCCAGAAAAGAGTCCTAAAGAAGGAACTATGGATACTCCAACTTCAACCCTTAACAAAAAAATAAATGAGACCCCAGTATGAAGCCTCATCAAAGAGAATTTTTTTCCAACACATGGGTGTATGATAAAAAACATAGTAGATTCCCTCACTCACTAAGCCACCATAGTGTTTTTCATGTCATGATACAAGGTTAGTACCCCCAACGAGTCATCTTTTATCCCTGACACTAGGAAATAGCCCCACCATGTATATTTATGTGATTTTTCCTAGTAAGTTAGAAATAAAAGTGTACGACCACCCAATCCTATGTTCTCATCCCAAATTATAAAATATTGTATTGTACAAATGAAGTTAGGTAGGCGAGGGTGATATTTTTGAAATCCAGTTAATGGGTCACTCTAATAAATTTAGTGATCAGTTAGGGTAGAGTAGGTAGGATGTTTTTAATTTCCATGAAGTAATACTATGCAAGATTTCCCTTATTAGGTAGATCCCTTTGTATAGTTTATCTCCTAAAGTTCATTTTGCACATGTTTTTCCTGGGGAAGGTGATGAACATGGAGGTCACCAAACATCAATGTCAATGTGCAGTTGAGTGTAGATTTTTATAAGGTGACATCGGCTAGGGGACATTCATGCAACCAAAATGCTTTTCTAAGAGCAAACATGCAAAAGCTTCAAACAAATTCATTAGCTTGTTGGTTATTTGAAAATAGGTATCCTCTAAACAATGCTAGTTATGTATATAGAGAATTTTCTCATACTTGGAAAATTTGCTTAAAACAAAGGTAGTTTACTTATATTTATGAACAAGATGTAGTTCTTATTTCCTATTTTTAAAGACATGCTATTCATAAAATGTTTCCACAAGGAAATTAAAACCACGCAATATAAGATACATGATATATATATATATATATATATATATATATATTCAAAAAGATGTGTACATTATATTTACATTATCATTTTTTTTAAAGAGCAAAAAGGAGTAGATTTTTCTTTCTTCCATGTGGAAGTCGATATTGTGTTGTGCTAGTTGTTTGCAGGACTCGAGGAGTTCACAGGAGAGTTATTTCAAGTGTCTTCTTCTGGGGCTTCCCCTCTTCCATCTCATCACTTCCATAATCCTAGTCCTTCTCAAAGATCACCTTAGCACAAAAAGTTTCCAACTAGCCTTGATCAATTGAGTTGTCCCCAAATAACCTTTTTAGAAAAGTTGAGCTATGTCTAGCCCACTACTTGTGGTTTGAGATGGTTACCATTCAGAAATTGGACACAAAGGCCATCAAGGCACCATCGTGTCTCATTCTAGGTGTGTCCTTAGGTTTGTAGCCAGTGAAATCCCTAGTCCAAATTGTGCTACCCTCAAAACCTCCTTTAGGCCCTCAAAGTATCTATCCCAAAATCAACCTCTGATCAAATGCTCCATCATGGAGTTGGATTCACCCAAGTCCAGCAAGGAACCTATGAATTACAACACAATGTTAATATTTACTCTATACATATCCTCATTTTTCAAGAATTCATCTCCAAGAACCCATTTCACAACCGCTAGGATGAATTCATCATATAGATTCATCAACCTACTCAACCTAGTATCTGTAACCCAACCTAAGAAGCCATTTTGATCTTTTGTGGTATTAAGCCTTATAGGAGTGTCCATGGCTAAGCTAAAACTACACTGCTAAACATTATTAGCTAACCTTACATATAAATCCCAAAACTAGGATGATTTACTCAAAGGTTATAGTCTCTATTTATAGCCAAATGAGAGCTATCCACATGAGATTGCATTTAATGAAGTTGGAAAGTTTCCTTGAGAAGCAACCACTATCGTACTAAAGTGCCTTCCCCAAAGTCATCATTCCCTACTTGAACAACCACTTTGCATGCTTTGGTGCCAGTAGTTATGTGATGCCAAATAAGTTGGTTGAACAATTGGGTTTTTTCATGTGAGCCTTTAGAGAAAAGGGTATTTTAGTTGGATGGAAAATCATTAGTACAATTGGAGTGATTAAAAATCTGAATCTTACTTTTCAATTTTGTCCCAATTTTTCAATTCCACAAGACATATATGTGATAGATTTGCCACCATATTTCACCATATGTCTTAGTAGGGGCTTCACAATAAATATTAGGCGTTATCTCTCCTCATATTGGTCACATATATTTTTTATAACAAGTCATGGCACAAAAGTGACTATAAAATCAGAGTCATTAGCCAATGACCATATAGAATCATGTATCCCTAGTGCTATCGATGCAAATTTAACCTTCTATGAGCAGGACCATATTATTGTCCAAGATCCAAATACCCCATTAGAGGGCACACCTGACATTATTTTAGGTGAACATAGTTGGGTTGGGTAATTACATCATATGGATGCAGTTGGGTTGGGTAATTACATCATCCATGAACAAAGATTATTGTCCCAAACCTTGTAAGAGATCAAAAGCATCAACAAGAATAGAATCCCACTACCATGGATTTTTTTTTTGTTTTAATCTTGTTTTTGTGATTTTTATAGGTTGAATATCTAATTTATCATTTGGTGCATCACATTTTAGTATAGGTTTAAATTTCAAGTTTCTTTCTTATCGGTTTCCTTGTTCGAAAGGTAGTTTTAGGTGAGTATTGAGAAAAAACCGGTCTTCTCCATAGATTGGTCTTCACCATAGGCATACCCAAGCCTGAATACCTTTCCATGTTTCATAGGATTCATGTGTATCATACTTAGGATTTTTTGTGCAATCCCTCATGAAAACACATCTTTTTTACTGAACAAGTGATCAGTCAACATATCTTTTATCTCTATTTTTCTCACTGGAGAGAAACATGACCACACATCATCTATTCTATCAAACTCACCATTCTCTATCATATACTGAATTACATTAGAATCCATAAAGTTATATTGTAATGAAGAAACCACATCTTTCTCAATTTCACCTTCTCCTTCCTTTTCACCTGCTTCCTTCTCTTCCTCAACCTCTTCTTCTTCATCCTCTGAAACGGTAATAATATATTTTCATTTAATATTAGTTTTTCTCCTTTTAGGTTCCAGAGGGGAACCACTAAAAACAACTTCCAAACTTTTCTGATTAGAGGAGGGTCCTTCCTCAACATGACTTACATGAACATCAACAGAAATAACCAAACCAAAGAAAATATTCATTCGTAAATATGTAAAATATGAGTTGAAAGCATCTTATTTATTTTCTAGAAACCCTAGATATCTGCAAATTTGTTTTTCGACAGTGATGATGTATATCCACTCTATGTTTTCATTACTTGGTAAATACCTCAAGAAATATAACACCAAGCATACAACCAAAGATCCAAACCAAAATCCATAACCATATTCTAATGTCATCTTGACATTCTTAAGAAAATTATCGAGTAACAGTTTACAAAGATTAAATTGAACACCTTAACTAACCATTTTGTGTGAAATATAGTCGAGTACAACCAAAGTAGCACCATCCCAATTTTGAAAGAAAAATTTGTAAGGGATTCCATAAGAAACATACCTCACCACTGAATCTTCAAGAGTGTTTATCAGAAGTGTGTGTTGATCACAGTCTATAACTGTTAGTTCTTGCACTTCCTTATACTTTATCATCTTCTTTCCTAGAAGGTCTCGAATACTGCACAATCCCCTTATATCCCCAATTACTTCCTTTGTTACTGCATAGGTTTTATCCAAGTCTGGGTTTCCATCCCAAAACTAACTCAACAAAACATGATAAATTCCTTATAAAAAAACCAAGGAAATTTTCCCCATATATCCAAGCCAAAGTTCCAAACTCTCTATAAATCCTCTATAGACAAACCAACTTCTAGCTATCTAATACTTCTATGATCAAATTCCTCAAATTCTTCCTTCTTTGACATCTTTGATGGAATCACACCGGTATCACAAATAACCAATGGAGACTCCATTTTTAATACTCAACATTTTCCTTCAACCTCTCTCAATCTCTACTAAAAAAATTATTTTTCTTCTTTTTAATAATGCCAAATGATTTAAAAAATTCAACTTTATAACCATGATGAATTATAATTTCATTTTACCACTGATAATTAATTATTGCAGAGAAAACCTATTCGTTCAACACACATAAATCATCCAAAACTATTGTAATCATTAATTATTTATCCAACATACTGGAGACAAGCCAATTGTAACTAATATCACCTTAAAGTAGGGAAGTGACTGATATATCATGCTAATACCACCCTTGAGCCATGTAGGATTTGAGAAATACAAATCCATAGAACGCCAAGAATACCTGCATGCAAATAACCTGTTACAGGAGAGAAGCAGAAAGAGGGAAAAAGAAGAACTCAGAAGTTGCTCAAAATGTGAGAGAAAAATTATAATCTAAATTAATGAAAAAAGAATTACAAGGTTCAACCTATAAAAGTGAACAAAACCCTAAAGCCTAAAAAATCTAGGTTGCACATTAATAATTAATAAAAGAATTAATTATTAATGCACCTAAGAGAAAGCTTAAGCACTAAAGAGTAATAAATTAATTAATTAAATCAAC
>MU228212.1:1511113-1534373 GCA_018584345.1 Thuja plicata
GAGTTTAATCAGTGGCCTCAAAAATTTATCCTTCAAACTTGAACCACCAATCAATAAACCTTAGATTATTTGTCCCTACAAGATGCATGCCATGAAATACTAATAATGATTAACTGTCTGTCGATTTGCTCTGTCAATCCTTATTCTTTCTTGATTACTGATAAGCAGTGATCTATTTACCGAAATATAGTAAATATGCAGAGTATACCGATATATCCAAAATAAATTATGTAGGATACAAAATAGTAAAGAAATGAATCATACACACATAACACATGGATTTTAATGTGGAAACCATGTTAAGGGAAAAACCACTGGGACCTGTTGACGGGACTTTGTGACCGGGTCTGCCAATAGAGGTAAGTTGTCACCGGGTACCGGGGTACCGACCAACTTTGCTTGTAAAGGATTTATGGGGAAATGAGATTCCCCAGGCCTCCAAGCATGTGAGAGTCGGGTCTCGACAGTGCGGGGCTCGGTTGGGAGATGTGACTATTTTATATGAGGGGGATAGCTGGTTATCTTCAACTCATCATCTTTGGGGATTCAAGTAAGTGGGGGTTTCCTGCAAGCGTGCATTCACTTAACAAATAAACTTCAAAAGATACTGCAGAGTTAGAAGGATTTCATCTACCTATAGTTATACTAAACATTCAAAACATCAACAATACTCTAACACACTACACTAAATACCGAAGAAATATACAACCATCAGTTCATATTTTATCAGTAGCAAAGGAAAGGAGGTCGTTAATCTACTTTAAGTATTAGAGAAAAGGACATGAAGAACACAAAGCATAAAATACCGTTAACCCAGAAGATAGGATGCTAACAACATCATCAAGAGAACTCTTCATTCTTCATTAACATCTTTTCCAACAAGCACTGGTGCATGGTACAATGGTGGCTCTAGGGGAGCATTTAACTACTGAAAGCTTAAGAATATGGAGCATTGACCTCTACAACTAAGAACTGAGAAAACCAAATTGCTATTAGCTATGGACTGCAAAATCATCAATTTAGTCAACCCTTGGAATGAGGTCCGACTTATTATTTATACACACCACTTGACCTAAACCTAAACCTAACTTATTTTACACTATACAATATAATATTATTTTTGGTGGCCAGTACTACCTGCACCACGCTACAAAAGACCTCAAGATGGAGAAGGACTGACATGTCAGAATAATAAGACAAGAAAATTAGAGTGGAAGAATCGGCCTTGAGAAGAGAGCCGACAGGAGAAGGAAGAAATATGATCCCCCGGGGATCAAGGCTACATGCCTCATAAATGGGAAAGTGGTGCCCTGTCTCTGATGTGCCAGGTGTAATGTTGAAGCGGCGCCTTGGGAAGACCATCTATCAGAAAACCTCTCATCGATCTGATGTGCCTTGTTGCGGTTACCTACCTTTTGACAACCTTTATTAACTGCCTTGAAAGTGACCGGTCAACCTTGGGAACTAGGACACGGGTCACTTAAAGAATACAAAAATGTGGGATCCAGAATTCCAGGATTAGGGAACTTGCATTCCGAAAGAATGAATAAATACAACCAATATGGGGTTGGCATGATTCTCCAGAATTCGGAGAATTTTATTGTTCCTTATGATTTTTCCCAAGCTTCCAATACTTGGCCTATTCTTTCTTCATCTATATCTTTGATGATGTCCCACCTACTTTGAACATCCTCCAATGCCTCTTGAACATCCTCGGCCCCGCTCTGGAGTTCATCTACCATTTTGATGGCATCATGTGATCGGATCATAGTCTTAGATAGTCTGGACAGCCCACCCTGGTCAAAATCCCTGGCAGGTAGATATAGGGACTCCATCCGCTCATTGAACTTGCTAAGGACATAGTCCTCTAGAGTACATGTCCTGGTGGTGAAGGGATCGACTTACGATACCCCAACCATGAATGCTTTAAATAGACCCAAGGGGTATTGGGTAGCTATCACTTTCTCTTTCGAGGCCTTAACCAGTTCCTTGCATATCTCACCCTTGAGGACAAGTCTGGAGTACTGGGCCTGGAGGGAATCATATGATTTGTCTCCCAAAATTCTAGACTTTGTGGCGACTTCTTCGCTGATGTTGCGGATCTCTTCCAGCCTGACCTTCCATTTTTCATACTTGGCTAGATCTTGCTCCCATATAATAGCGGAGCCCTTTGCTTGGTTGAGGAGGACATTGACCCGATAAAGGTCTGGGAGGGACGCCGCTAGAAATTGTCTCATCGTGGTCACCTGCTTGGTGGCCCACCCATCCACAGCTTGTGATTTATTCTTCATTATCCGTAGAGAATCCACGTCGCCCTGTGCATGTGGCAATCCAGAGGAAGGGGTTTTGGGGTGGACCTCAGCCAATGGCTGTGTGATTTTTTCTAGAAGTGTGAGGAGATTGGAATTTGTTTCTCTTTCCTCCTTCAGCTTCTAGCCCTGCTTTATGTACCCGGCCTCTATTGCCTTGGTAGCCTCTTTCAGCAAGTCTAATTTGCCTTGCTTATCTCTCTTTCCCAATGCCACTTCTGTTATGTTGTAGTCCTTGGGCCTTATGGCTACTGCATCTACATCAAGAGGGGGTGTTGTGACGGTCACAACTATAATACCGGTGGGGCTAGTCCAGAGAGTATGGACTACCCATGCTTTCTTGGGCTTATTAGCCTCTGTATTCCTGGCCATCATTTCAGCCAATGAGAGCGTAGCACCTGAGGTTGCCACCAGGGCTTTCCTCTTCTTGGATTCCACTAGCCATTAGGGTGGCTGGGGTGGATTTGCTACTAAGAAATGTTCATTAGGATTCCTTTTGGAATCCAGTGGCACATTCCCAAAGTGTCTATTATGTTCGGGCTCTTTATCCACCTCTTGTTCCGGTTCCTCCTGTTCTTGTTCCTTTCCTGTTTCCTATTCTTCAGAACCTTCAATGTTTTTCGTCATACTGGCATCTTTCGTTACACTATTCGGAGCCTTTTCTCCGGTCTCAATTTCATCCGTATTTTCAGGGACTTCGTCCCTCCCAGTGTCAGCTGCTTCTTCATTTTCTTTATCCGGGACTTCTTGGTCCATTTTCTGCTGCTGCTCTTGGGACTCATTGGACTCATCTGTTAGGACATTTTCCTACACCTGGACATCTTCTGGAGGTGGGTGAGGTCTCTAGCTGAAGTTTAACAAGGCGGTCGCCATTACTACCTCACTGAAAGTGCTCTAGGGAACTTGGTCACCCAGAGTTAGAGCATGACGATCGAGGGTACGGTTGATCCTGCAAGTCTGGGTTCTCTGATTGTCAGTTTCTCATCTATGTGTTGCCTTGGTGTGTTCTTGGTCTCCTAGATCAATATTCTCTCTTGCTCAGGTTCTATTTGTACTTCTTCTCAAGCCTCTTTCTCTAATGTATCCTTTCCCACTAGGATTTCCTTTTCCATGGGGACTCTTCTTTGTCCTGAGTCGCAATTTATTCCACCGCATGACCAATACCCTACTGAATCTCTAGGAGCTCCTCCACTGAGAAGGTGTCATCAAAATTTTCATGGGGTGAGGAGTCTAAAATATCTTCTAGTTTGGGAGAGTCCAAACTTACATCTACTAGGGCCATCTCTGGCATATTGGGACTGGTGGCTGCGCTTGGTGTAGGGGTCACCGTTGTTTTCTTCTTTCTTATAAGTGAAGCCCCAATATCCAGAATGCTAGTAGACTCCACCTTAGTGAAAGTATGTCTACTCATCATGGCTGCCACCAAGGGGGATCCCGCTGGGTGAGCGGATGCCACTGGAGTTATGGGGAGACTTGTGGATACCTGCATGCTTAGTTGCTGACTAGTCAACTTTGCCGACTCCATTTGTTGATGCAAGTGGGCCATCAGAAGTGTAGGAACTTGGGGAGGTTCCTTGGGAACTAGGGCACCCTCTTTCTCTTTCTGTCTACTTGTGCTTGCTTTAGCGGTAGTAGCAGACGAAGAAGGTCTAGCATCGACTAAAGAGGGGATGGTCTTCTTGACTGTTGATTTCTTTCAGGTACTTTTGGGACACACACAGACAAAGTACTAGTGACTTGCCTCCAAAATGGGGTGGCATACCCCTTCAATCATTAGATCCTCCGGGGTAGCCCAATCCACTAGAGGAAGATCTTGTTTATCCAGCCCTTGTCCTTTGTATGCTGGATCCTCTAATGACCCGTCATCTTTAAATCATTTCGGGAAGGTCCAAAGGTCTAGTGCTTTCATGAACCCCTTTCTCATTCATGTGTGCTATCAAGACCGAAGGTCAAAACTGTCCTGGTAGTCTGCCCAAAAGTCTTCAATGTCTTCTTCATGGGGTGGGGACGCTTGAGGTAGTGCTGTGGCAATCTTGCTGCGGGGATCATAATTTTTCTAGGCGTGGTGGAATTCCACTAGCCCCAAGCTCTTCAGTTCATTGTCTGCCTCCCTAGCTGCGGCGAGGCTGCATGTATAATTCCCATAAGAGAAAGGGAATGGGACATTGATGACCTTCTTCAACATGAAGAAGGCGTGTAGATCTAGGATCTACTTGCAAAAATCTAAAAGAATAATTCTGTCCTCGCAGTACTGGGGAAGAAGATAGGGCTTCCCATTGAAGCCTGTCACCCTAATGTAGGTGTGATGCCAGAACTGAATAAAATACTAGCTGTAGGAGCTGACCAAAGTCATCGTCGCCTGTGATAGTCCATACCTAGGATCCCAGGTAAGAGTTAAGATATTGTGGTAAATGAACGCATCATTTACCTGACAAAAGTTTAGGAAACTAAGCTCCCACTGTAATTGGGGATAATGATCCCATGGTGTGACCTGCCCTGGCCCATTCTTGAGTTCCCTAGCTTTTCCCAAACCTAGAAAAGCTGACCTTTGTTGTGCTAACACCCACAACACATACGATGTCATGTAAAATTAGGAATTCTGGACAACCATCTTCATTTGCGTATCCACATGATTAGCTATAATAGTTTCCTAGTTGAAGGTTCAGTTGTGGGTTGTGATGCAGTATAGAAAATAGTACATCCATGCCAAGAATTCTTGGGTGTGGGGCCATCCAAAGATCCTGCATAGAAAGATTATACCTACCTGGATAGGCTCTTTGAAATCCCCATGGGGAATTTCCAACTTCATTCTTTTGTGGTCTCACTTTGGAGACTTCAGCCACTGACTGTTGAGGTGTTGTCGAGAAATGCCTTCAGCCTCACCAAATTCCTCCAATGATTTGGCCCTGGCGATGATGGCGGCGCCTTTGAACCTAGGAATCCCCAATCTGAAAGAAAAATTTGGAGCATCCAAGGTGACAATTATGGCAGGGTATTGTAGCGGTCGGGGATCTGAAAGCAGAACTATGCGAGTAGGTGCATTGTATAGTATTTCCAGGTGCTTTATTAATTCTAGTGACTACACCGAACATGGAAATTTTTTATCCTTTATGATGCTGGAGGTGACCAAGAAAGTGGCCATTTTGTCTGCTTCAGCCTTTAACCTGTAAATGGTCTGGATCAGACCTTGCAATTCGGCCCAAGTTTTGAGGTCCGTATTTGTTATTTCCTGGACTTTGGATTCCACCTTGGACCCCACAATAGGTCCCTACTTTGGATATTTGGAGGTTAGGGGCAGCTTCCCTAGCATTCTTTCCATCTTTGTCTTCGTAGCTACCTGGGTGGAAGTGGTAGGTAGTTCCAGACTATTAGGAGGGGCAATAACGTCAGCCATTTTTGATCAATCTATCTGCAACTGGCAAGACCTGAGAACTGTCAGGACATATATTAAAATAAGTTACAACTCCAGAAGATTCTTCACCAACCTGCACCTGTCAAACAAGTGTTAGTACATACATTAAAAGTTTTGGGGTATCTAGAATGAACATGACTTAGCATTTTGGAGCGTGTTAACAAGGTGGCAGGAAGAAGTGGAAGACAAGGTCTTGCTAGAGGTCCGGAGTCTAGATAGACTAGCCATTGCCGATGTGTCTGGCAATAAGCCGTACTTTGGTTGACGTGTGTTGGCACGTGGTGGGGTGACAAGAAATGTTAAGAAATTTATGGCAACAAGTGGGCTGACACGGGGGAATTAAATGCTAGATGAGACATGGTTTGAATGCCCACTCATGGGAAATTAATCTTGCCATTAAGGTGATAATATGGAGGAGAGAGAAAGCCACCATGGCTCAAACCAATGAGCTACCAAGTTCAAACCATGGTGACTCCATCTCGACGAGCTTGAACTAATGAAGCAAAAATGCACGATAGAGAGCTTGGAAGGATATACATAATATATACACAAAGAATATAGGAGGGCTGAGGGCCGAAGCATATATACATGTGATATACAAAAATATACATCATTTATAGATTTTTACATAGATATAAACAATATTAACACATGCACATAAGATACCCTAAAACAATATACAAAATGTACACTAATCTACAACTGTGCAGAGGGCAAACAACCGTCTGACAGAGCTAACCCACCAATGGGTGGCAAACCAAAAGCAGAAGACGCAAAAAATAGAACCAAATCTAGAACAAAACAAAACCAAAAACCAAAAGAATGAAGGCAGGAACCAGAGGACCTACCTAGAAATATGAAGAATGGCAAGGAGAGAAGGCACTAGGACCGCTCTGCAATAGTTTTGACCTTCATCGATCACAAACAGTCACCAAAAATCAACTCATAATTATCCACTAAGATCAGAGTAATTCGCACTTAATCACACTTCAAATCACCAAGGAATCACTCTAAAATCTCTAAGTGTTTTAATCACGGTAACTGTGAAAGTGACATGTAATTTCTATTTATACCCAAGGTAAAAAGCAAGTTACCTTCTCTCCCGCAAACTCTGGAATAGGCAGACTTTCAGACTCTGGGCCCGGGGATTTTGCATGACCATACCTCTTCATGAGGAAGAGACATTATGGTGGGGAATCCCAGAGTTTGGAATCTGGCTCTGGAAAAGAAACAACTAACTCTAGGACCAGGTCCCGGAGACACGAAAGGAAAAAGCAAGAGAAGACAAATCTCACAGGAGGGAAAACCCAGAGGAGAAAAAATAAAAAATAAAAAGACAAAAAAAAGGCAAGAGCCGAAAGAAAAAAGGGGGGACCCAACATTTTGCACACAAAATGTAGGGATGGGTATGTAGGGCATAACAAATAGCGACTATCTGGAATGAATGCCTTAGTGTATTCGAGAACTGCAGAATGTCTGGTTAGAAAAATTGGAACCAATCATTACTCGGAGCATCCTGTTTGTAAGGCGTGAAGTGTTTGAGAAAAATTTGGCTCATACACTATTTAATCCTTGGTCTTTTATCAGTTGTGAAGTGTGTGCTTTGAAAGAGAATCAAGCTGATGACCTCTTAGAGAAGCAGAGAAGAGGCACTAAATATATCAATCTAAAGTCATCAAATTTGCTCGTTTCTCCCGGATACCGCAGTTTTCATCCCATCTTTTCTTTCCTTGTTATTTTATTATTTTCTAAATGGGAGGGTAGGACTTCTTTCACCATTAATCTTGAGCTTAGCTAAATTTAACGGTGGTAATTCTTTCACCCTTCCACCCACCTCAATTTTCCAAATGGGGAAGGAAAAATCCAGACCTGAAAAGAATTTTAAAATTTCAGACTTGGGCCAACAAACCAGTGTGACCGATCTACTCTTGGTGTGTCCGATTACTTGTTCCTTTTGATTTTGTTCTAACTGATTTCTAGACTTCCAGAGATAAATCTGATGAAGATTACTTATAGCCTGCTACCAAACTTACATGATAACTCCGGAGACCATACCAATTCCACCATGCTAACAGTAGATTCTGAATTCAATCATAAATGTGGAAAGTACCACCCTGAAGACTAGATGTTATGCGAAGCATACCAGCCTACAGGAGGGGAGAAAAATACTGAAAACCCAAAAAAAGAAAGAACAAAACTGAAAGTGAAACAAAAAGGAAAGCGGGCGGTCCCGGAGGACCACCAAAAAAACTATGTAAAAGACAAGGCACCTCAAATGGGGCACCAGGAATGAAATATTTACAAGCAAGAAGATTTACATATAGTACAATTCTAGACAAATCCGCCTCATTTAAAATAATGTTTGAGGAACTGTCCATTGACAAGCAATGGGATGGGTTCCCGGTCATGGTACTAAGGCGATAGGTATTTGCCCTACAAATTTTTGATATCAAATATGGTCTGAGCCAGAGCCGTTGGAACTTAGTGTGCTTCCCTTTCTTTTCCCAGGCTTTATCCCACAAGAGGACCAAGTCCAAAATCTGAAGGCCTTATACTGGGCTCTTTGGTCAAACCAGCATTTTACCACTGCTTGGTGATGCGCAAAATGTTTAAGAGCTGCATCTCTTTGTTCTTCCATCCTCACCAGATTTAGGAGTCGAACCTCCACGATGTTATCCCGGTTGCCAAATTCCTGCATGAACTGTAAAATCAAGATTTGTAAGTTAATGGGGAACACTAGGCTCTAGCCGTAAACCAAATGGAATGGGGATGTCCCTAGGGTGGCCTTAATTTGAATGCAATCCACCCAAAGGGTGAATCTCAGCTTTTAGTGCCAATCCCGGGGATTCCGTTCTAACAGGTGTTTGATCACTTCAAGCAAATTTTTGTTAGTTGATTTAGCAACACCATTCCCTTGGGGGTAATAGTTGCTGAAAAAATTCAGAGTGATCTTCTGGTCATAGGTCCATTCTAGTAACTATGTCGAAGAAAATGCCAGACCATTGTCACATACTATAGCGAAGGGGATTCCAAATCTTGTGACGATGTTTTCTTTCAGGAATTTGATAACTAAATATGCTGTATTGTTTTTACAAGGTATGGCTTCAAACCACCTGGTGTAGTAATCGGTAGCAGTTAGGATGTATTGGTGGTTGGAAGATGAGTTGGGGTTGATTTCCCTGATAAAGTCAAATGCCCATTGGGAAAAAGGTCTAGCTACAAAGGCATGACCGGGTTTCGCTCACAATGTGTTGTGGTTTGGCAAGTATGTCACTTCTAGACATGAGTGTAGACATCTTTAAAGATACAAGGCCAATAGTATCCAGCCTGAAGGATCTGATGAGCAGTGGCATCCATTGAGCCATGCCTGGTTCCAAACTGCCTGTGAAATTCTTCAATTATTTTTGCAGCTTGAACCCTATCGATGCACTTGAGGTACACTCCCTTATAATTCCTGTGGAAAAGCATGGAGTTTTTGATCATGAAGTGTGTGCTTTTCAACCGCAGGGTGTGACTTTTGTTGGGAGGCAACCCCTCTAGGCATCTATTATTTAATAATAAGTACACCAGATTAGTGTACCACAGATATTGAGTGATAGAATCCACTGTGTATGTCTGACATTCGATGTGGGGAGTCTCTTCTACCATCGCTCTACATAGTCTCTGGCCTTGGACTATTTTCATAGGTTGCATTTTCAAATCTTATTCCTAGAGGATGGCCATCCATTTCCCCTGTCTTTCACCCAATTCACTCTGCATCAGTACAGATTTCACCACCTGGTCTGGAATGATGGCATGCACCTTGCTCCAGAGAATGTAATG
Source organism: Thuja plicata (assembly GCA_018584345.1). NCBI lineage: Eukaryota > Viridiplantae > Streptophyta > Pinopsida > Cupressales > Cupressaceae > Thuja > Thuja plicata. The sequence continues at coordinate 1,520,657 of MU228212.1, forward strand.
CTGGAATTTCTTCACGGTGCAAACAAGAGCAAAGGCCTACTTTTCCAATGATGAATACCAGACTTCAACATTATTGAAGTGTGAGCTCATGAAAGCTATTGGTCGTTCTTCCCCTTTGACCTTTTGGGTCAACACTGCCGTGACAGAATGCGGCAAAGCAAAGGAATAAATGTAGAAAGGGAGGGAGTAGTCTGGACTAGCTAGAACCGGTGCCTCCATTATCATCTACTTAATTTGGGCAAATGCTCGCTTTGCTTCAAGACTCCACTCAATTTTGGTATCTTTCTTCATCATTTCGTTGAGTGGTTTTATGATCTTAGTGAATCTAGTGATGAACCGCTGGACAAAGTTGATCTTTCTAAAGAAAGATCGCATCTCTTTCTTACTCCCAGGCATTTGTAGGTTTAGCAGGGCTTCAAATCTCTCAGGGTTGATGGATATAACCTTCTCGGAGACAATATGCCTAAGCAACTTCCATTTAGTGACCCCAAATATGCATTTCTTAGGGTTGAGAGATATTCCATACTAGCAACACCTCTCGCAAAGCTGGGCGAGGTGGACAGAATGATCATGCCTGTCCTGAGAAAAGATGGTCAAATTATCCATGTAGATGATTATACACCGGTTCACAAGGCCCTCAAATGCAATGTCCATGGCCTTCTGGAATGTGGCCCCTGTGTTGATCAAGCCAAAGGGCATTTTCCAGTAGGCAAATGTTCCCCACTTGGTGGTAAATGCTGTTTTGTCTCTATCTTCAAACTTAACCATAACTTGGTTATATTCAGAGTATCCATCTAAGAAGGACATCATCTAAGATCCATTCATGATTTGCAATACCTCATCTAATGAAGGGAGAGGATGATTATCTTTTTTGGAGGCCTTGTTCAAATTTTGGAAATCCACGCAAAGGTGGATCTCGCCACTCTTCTTCCTCACAGGGACTAGGTTGGAAACCGACGTAGTATGCCAGATTGGAAAGATTATTTGGGCTAAAAATTTTTTTTGGACCTCCTGATAAATCAGGGGCTCGATCAGTGGGTTGACTGGTCATTGCTTTTGCCAAAAAGGCTTAGCATCAGGTTTGAGTGGGATGGTATGAGTCATAATGGATGTGTCGTATGTCTTCAAATATTTATACCCCCACATGATCACGTCTATGTATTCTCAGAGAACTGTGAGAATCTTCTCCTTCTCCTCAGGGGAGCAGGATGTGCTGATGTGTATCATTTTATCTTCACTGGGCTGGCCGATGTTCACTTTCTAAAATTTTCCTCCCTCAGAGGAGGATGATATCTTTTCCTAGCCCCGAGGGTTCAAGTCAAATATTCATTCAAGTGCAACCATCCCTTTAGGAATGGTTTTGGTCGGTAGGTCCATGATCCCATCATCTTCATCACCCTACCCAGTGTCATTGAGATCTCTTTCTTCCACCATATGGTCCTCAAAGACACCAATGTTGGCCAACAATGCCAGGATATGCTGATCATCTTCAAAGACCTGAAAATGGGTGACATTATCTGGGATGGATGGGGTGGGGATCATCTCAACAAAAAATCTCTGGAGTCATGAGCCAGCCATGGGCTCAAGTGTACTGACAGAAATAGCAAGGGCATCCAGGACATAGTTCCATCTCTGGGGAATAAGATCAATCTTGAAGGCATCAAAATCCTTAAAAAGGCTCCATGCCTAGTTGTGGTATGTAGCTAGCCTCTTATCATGATAGTTGTATTGAATCTGGACCTGTTTGACAATCAACTCTGAATCAGCCAAGGCCTGGAGGTGAGTGATTCCTTTCCTTAAAGACAATAGGAGCCTGAGAACCAAGGCCTCGTACTCCATGATGTTGTTCATACAGTTGAACTGTAGCCTGTAGGATGCAAGGAAGGATTTCCCCTGTGGGTTGATTAATTCCACTCTGGCCCCATAGCCCTGTTTGGATTGGGACCCATCGAACTTAAGGGTCCACAAGTCATCATTTGTTGTCTAGGGCTGGGAAGACAAAGTGGCCTTTGGATTATTTTTGGGAGGCTTGGGAGGAGTTTCCTCCGACACTGATGGTACGTGGGTGAGGTTTACCTCTGGAGAAATTTCTGGTTGGGATTCCCGGACAAACGGTGCCAAAGTGGCGATGTCAACAGAAGTACTGAGTCTTGGAGATCCAGCCGTGTTTTCTTTTCTCCAGAGGGCATCAATGTGCCAAGTGATGATGGTAAGACAAGGCTCACACTCTAGCTCCGAATGTTTCTGGTAATGCACCTGGCACCAAGTGCCTGACAAGAGTGTGGTAGGGGTCACTGTGGCACCCTGAGAGTTAACCTTGACCCTTAATTTTTCTTCTAGGTCCTAGGTTCTCTACAGAACTATGGGCTCCTCCCTGAGGGTGAAATTGAATGTTAGGATCTCAAGGGGTTGATACACACTGGGGGAAGTCTCAGATATAAGACCTCATTCACCCTCCTGACTTTGGTGAGGGCCTGTTTCATCCAGGGTTCACTTTCAACCCAGATTTTGTTAGGTTCCCCTTCCCAAGGGAGCGACAAGTGGGAAAAGTCAGTCAAAAAGTACCCATTCATGGATTTGGACCAATTCTAACTTAGCAACATCCCATAAGTCTCTAGGATATCCACCACTTGGATATCGATTATGTTGGCTATCTTGGGGTCCTGGATAAGTTGAATTCAGACATTCTTTAGTTTACCCACCATTTTCATAGCAGTCTTATCCAATTGGATCACTGCACCATTAGACGAGGTGGGTCAGAATCTGAGCTTCTGGCATATGGACAGGTGCATGATGTTGCCTGAAGCCCCAAAATCTACTAGGTAGTTGTGTATGTTTTTCCCGTAAATGTTTAGGCCTAGCAGGAAGGGAGGATCTTTAGTATTTCCCTAGAAGACAGTCATGTTGGCATCCTTGAAAGAGACAGTCTTGGGTGGGCAACTGATGGCTTTCAGGTTTCCCAAGAGTTTTAGAAGAGACTTCTTCTGCTCGGGACAGTTTAGCAAAACCTCCATCAAGGTCATGGAGGTGGTGGTATATTCTAACACCTTGGTAATGTCAAACCTTCCTCCTAGGAATTGGTGGCTTCCCTCGGCCGGGTCCTTTGCTTGGTTAGAGCTAGGGCCTTTTGGAGGGACAAACCAATCAGTCGTGATGTCCTGGGGAGGAGTATTCTTGGCAAGTGTGGGCATGTAAACTAGTCCTTTACCAGCCTGACTCTGAGTGTTGTAAGGAGCCCTTGGGTTGGTGAAGGCATTAGCCTCAAAGGCCAGAATTGACTCATCAAAGAATCCCTATAGTTTAGATTCTTCTTCATCTTCTCTAGCGGTCCCAAAGAAGACGGTCTCATAGGTGAATGCACCGTGAGTGGGCTCTTGCATAGTAGGTTCTGGGGGAGTAGGATCAGATGCTTGTTGTCTGTCCAACTGGGAAATCATGATGAATTTCTCCAGCATGGCACAGTTTACCTCATTATGGGAGTCTGTGTCATGCAATCTACACCAATTAGTCACGGGTTGGAAGTCTACGACTGGTGTGAAATGGGACAGTCCAGCACCATTATGATTAGTGTTTTGGTTTAGAGGTGGACCTCCAGCATTTACGTTGTTGTTCCATTGTTGTTGTTTGGGCTGGGGCTCGTTGTTGAAATTTCTTCCTCTAAAATTATTGTTTTGTTGGCCAAAGAAAATATTCCCTCTCTGGGAATTAGAATTCTGGGGTGCATAGGACCCCGTCTTCAGTTGACCCAAGTCCACAGTCAGTGTGGACAACATTCACAAAGGGATTCAACCTTGATGGTCAACTAGGTATTTGCATCACAGTGCTACGGTTGTTATTGCTGGTTCCCTAGGAAAGTGACAACATTCACCAGAGTCGAGGGTGGAAATCCTCCAGCCGTGAACGACTAGAAGAAAGGCACTCTGGGTGATTATGTCGGTGGTTGTTGCATTTGCTACGGTTGGTTCCAAGGAAAAGATTCCAGGCCCAGTATTTTCTGGGTCTGCGATGGATATACGTACTGGACCTGTTGGTCTATCGGTGGTGGTGGGGGATTCATGGCCATCACGGGTGCTCCCATTTCCTGATTAGGGTTATATCCCCCAACATAAGAAGTTTCATTGGGGATCATGTTGAATGGCGTGCTCTGCCCAATCCTACTCGGGGATTTGTTAAGGCCACGAGACAGTTCTAAGGCTAGGTTGTAAACCTTCGCCAAAGTATCTTGGTCATCTGGGGTGGTAGTTCTCCAGAGGAGAGTGGCAACAAAGGGGTCCATCACATTGAGATAGGTCTAGATAGTCACCTCTGCGGATGGGATGAAGGGACCCATGCACTGTTTTAAGGCATGTTGGAACCTGTGATTGAATGTTGCAAGGGGTTCATTCGGTTCCTTTCTGATAGATAGAAACTAGCTATGGGACCATGTTGGGTCCATGTGTATGTAGAAGGCAGCCAGGAAGGTGTCCTCCATGTCCTACCAACTGTTGATGGAGTTGGCGGGAATATTAAGGTACTAGTTCAGTTCATTCTATCCTAGGGACATAGGGAACATCCGGGTCACAACATCTTGATGTTGGATCCGATGTCAATTCATGGCATCCTTGTATGCTTGCAAATGCTCTTTTGCAGTTTGTGAACCTAAGTGCTCATATCAGGGACAAATATTTTCTGGGTGCAAAGGTAAATCGTTGGCTACACCCAGAAAAGTTCCCATTGGGGACCCGGTATTTCCAAATATGCAGCCATTGGGGGAGTCAAATTTTGACTAGGTTGAGCACTAGTTCCTGGGATCGTCTGGGGGACTTGGGTATTCTATGGTATGCTAGATCCCTAGAAAATGGTGGTTGACTTAACTTTCAGGGTCTGTTTCTTCTGAGAAGGAGGCTGTAGTTCAACAAACCTTCCAGGTTTGGGAGCTGATCTAAGGACTCTTTTGAATCTTGCCGGTGAGAATGATCCAATCCCACTGAAGGCTTGAATCCTAAAACTATGGCTTGGGGAACCCTCAGATGGTGTAAAATCTGAATCCTTAGAGGGGGCCAAGTTCATGCCCTCCCTTCTAGCACCAGTTTATGTTGACGGGACTTTGTGACCGAGTCTGCCAACAGAGGTAAGTTGTCACCAGGTACCGGGGTATCGACCAACTTTGCCTGTAAAGGTCATCTAGGGAAATGAGATTCCCTAAGCCTCCAAGCAGGTGAGAGTCGGGTCTTGATAGTTCGGAGCTCGGTTGGGAGATGTGACTATTTTATATGAGGGGGATAGCTGGTTATCTGCAACTTGTCATCTCTGGGGATTCAAGTAAGTGGGGGTTTCCTGCAAGCATGAATTCACTTAACAAATAAAATTCAAAAGATACTGTAGAGTTAGAAGGATTTCATCTACCTATAGTTATACTAAACATTCAAAATATCAACAATGCTCTAACACACTACACTAAATACCAAAGAAATATACAACCACCAGTTCATATTTTATCAGTAGCAAAGGAAAGGAGGTCATTAATCTACTTTAAGTGTCAGAGCAAAGGACATGAAGAACACAAAGCATAAAATACCGTTAACCCAGAAGACAGAATGCTAACAACATCATTGAGAGAACTATTCCTTCTTCATTAACATCTTTTCCAACAAGCATTGGTGCATGGTACAATGGTGGCTCCAGGGGAGCATTTAACTACTGGAAGCTTAAGACTATGGAGCATTGAGCTCTGTAACTAAGAACTGAGAAAACCAAATTGCTATTATCTATGGACTGCAAAATCATCAATTTTTCCAACCCTTGGAATGAGGTCAGACTTATTATTTATACACATCACTTGACCTAAACCTAACTTATTTTACACTTTACAATATAATATTATTTTCGATGGCCGGTACTACCTGCACCATGCTACAAAAGACTTCAAGACGGAGAAGGTCTAACATGTCAGAAGAATAAGACAAGAAAAGTAGAGTGGAAGAATCTGCCTTGAGAAGAGAGCCGATAGGAGAAGGAAGAAATATGATCCCCCAGGGATCGAGGCTACATGCCTCATAAATGGGAAAGTGGCACCTTGTCTTCGATGCGCCAGGTGTAACATTGAAGCGATGCCTTGGGAAGACCATCTATCAGAAAACCTCTTGTTGATCTGACATGCCTTGTTACGATTACCTACCTTTTGACAACCTTTATTAACTACCTTGAAAGTGACTGGTCAACCTTGGGAACTGGGAAACGGGTCACTTAAAGAATACAAAAATGTGGGATCCAGAATTCTGGGATCTGGGAACTTGCATTCTGAAAGAATGAATAAATACAACCAATATGGGGTTGGTGGGATTCTCTAAAATCTGGAGAATTTTATTATTCCTTATGATTTTTCCCAAGCTTCCAATACTTGGCCTATGCTTTCTTCATCTATATCTTTGATGCTGTCCCACCTACTTTGAATAGCCTCCAATGCCTCTTGAACATCCTCGGCCCTGTTCTGGAGTTCATCTACCATTTTGATGGCATCATGTGATCAAATCATGGTCTTAGACAGTCTGGATAGCCTGCCCTAGTCAAAATCCCTAGAAGGCAAATACAGGGACTCCATCCACTCATCGAACTTGCTGAGGACATAGTCCTCCAGAGTACACATCCCAGTGGTGAAGGGATCAACCTGTGATACCCCAACCATGAATGATTTAAATAGACCCAAGGGGTATTGGGTAGCTGTCACTTTCTCTTTCAAGGCCTTAACTAGTTCTTTGCATACCTCACCCTTGAGGACAAGTCTAGAGTACTAGACCTGGAGGGAATTATACGATTCATCTCCCAAAATTTTGGACTCTGTGGAAACTTCTTCGCCAATGTTGTAGATCTCTTCCAGACTGACCTTCCATTTTTCATACTTGGCTAGATCTTTCTCCCATATAATAGCGGAGCCCTTTTCTTGGTTGAGGAGGACATCGATCCGATAAAGGTCTAGGAGGGACGCCGCTAGAAATTGTCTCATCATGGTCACCTTCTCGACAATTTGTGCTTTCTTCTTCATTATCCATAGAGAATCCACGTCACCCTGTGCAAGTGATAATCTAGAGGAAGGGGTTCTGGGGTGGACCTCAGCCAATGACTACATGAGTTTTTCCAGAAGTGTGAGGAGATTGGCATTTGTTTCTCTTTCCTCATTCAACTTCTGGCCTTGCTTTATGTACCTGGCCTCTATTGCCTTGGTGGCCTCTTTTAGCAAGTCTAATTTTCCTTGCTTATCTCTCTTTCCCAATGCCAGTTCTGTTATGTTGTAGTCCTTGGGCCTTATGACCGTTGCATCTGAATCAAGAGGGGGTGTTGTGATGGTTGCAATTGTAATATCGGTGGGGCCAATCTGGAGAGTATGGACTGCCCACACTTTCTTGGGCTTCTTAGCCTCTATATTCCTGGCCATCATTTTGGCCAACAAGAGCGTAGCACCTGAGGTCACCACCGGGGATTTCCTCTTCTTGGATTCCACCAGCCATTGGGGCGGCTGGGGTGGCTTTGCTACTAAGACCTGTTCATTAGGATTCCTTTCAAAATCTGGTGGCACATTCTCAGAGTGTACATTATGTTCAGGCTCTTTATCCACCTCTCATTCTGGTTCCTCCTATTCTTGTTCCTTTCCTATTTCCTATTCTTTGGAACCTTCAACATTTTCTGTCATACTGGCATCTTCCGTTACACTATCTGGAGCCTTTTCTCCGGTCTCAATTTCATTTGTATTTTTAGGGACTTCATCCCTCCCGATGTTAGCTGCTTCTTCATTTTCTTTATCTGAGACTTCTTGGTCCATTTGCTGCTACTGCTCCTAGGCCTCATTAGCCGCATCTATTAGGACATTTTCCTCCACCTGGTCATCTTCTGGAGGTGGGTGAGGTCTCTGGCCAAATTTTAACAAGGTGACCGCCGTTACTACCTCACTGAAAGTGATCCGGGGCACTTGGTCACCCTGAGTTACCAAAGGTGTTTGGAGCGTGATGATCGAGGGTACAGTTGATCCCACAGGTCTGGGTTCCCTGATTGTTAGTTGCTCATCTGTGTGTTGCCTTGGTGTGTTCTTGATTTCCTGGACTGGTATTCTCTTCTGCTTAGGTTCTATTTGTACTTCTTCCCAAGCCTCTTGCTCTGATGTATCCTTTCCCACTGGGATTTCCTTGTCCATGGGGACTTCTTGTTTGTCGTGAGCCACAATTTCTTCCCCCGCATGACCAATACCCTACTAAATCTTCAGCAGCTCCTCTGCCGATAAGGTGTCAACAAAATCATCATGCGGGGACGAGGAGTCTAAAATATCTTCTAGTTCGAGAGAGTCCAAACTTACATCTACTGGGGGCATCTCTAGCATACCAAGACTGGCGGCTGCGCTTGGTGTAGGGGTCACCATTATTTTCTTCTTTCTTATAAGTGAAGCCCCAGTATTTAGAATGCTAGTAGACTCCACCTCAATGAAAGTCTATCTGCTCATCATGGCTGCCAACAAGGGGGATCCCGCTAGGTGAGCGGATGCCACTGGAGTTATAGGGAGACCAACTGATACCTACATGCTTAGTTGCTAACTAGTCAAATTTTCTGACTCAATTTGTTGATGCAGGTGGGCCATCATAAGTATAGGAACCTAGGGAGGTGCCTTGGGAACTCAGGCACCCTCTTTCTCTTTCCCTCTACTCGTGCTTTCTTCAGTGGCTGCAACAGATGAAGAAGGTACAATGTTGGCTGAAGAGGGGATGGTCTTCTTGACTGTTGATTTCTTTTGGGTACTTTTGGGACACACCCAAGCAAAGTACTGGTGACTTTCCTCCAAAATGGGGTGGCATACCCCTTCAATTGTTAGATCCTCCGGGGTAGCCCAATCCACCGAAGGAAGATCCTGTTTATCCAGCCCTTGTCCTTTATATGCTGGATCCTCTAGTGGCCCATCATATTTAAATCCTTTTGTGAAGGTCTAAAGGTCCAGTGCTTTCATGAGCCCCTTGCTCATCCATGTGTGCTGTTGGGCCCGGAGGTTAAAACTATCCTGGCAGTCCGCCCAAAAGTCTTCAATGTCTTCTTCATGGGGTGGGGATGCCCGAGGTAGTGTTGTGGCAATCTTGTCACGGGGATCATAATCTTTCTGGGCGTGGTGGAATTCCACCAGCCCCAAGCTCTTTAGTTCATTATCTTCCTCCCTAGCTGCGGTGAGGCTGCATGTGTAATTCCCATAAGAGAAAGGGAATGGGACATTGATGACCTTCTCTAATGTGAAGAAGGCATGTAGATCTAGGATATGCCTGCAAAACTCTAAAATAATAATTCTGTCCCCGCTGTATCGGGGAAGAAGATAGGGCTTCCCATTGAATCCTATCACCGTAATGTAGGTGTGATGCTAAAATTGAATAAAATATTGGCCATAGGAGCTAACCATAGTCATCACCACCTATGATAGTTTGCACCCAAAATATCAGGTAAGAGTTAAGATATTGTGGTAAATGAATGCATCATTTACCAGGTAAAAGTTCAGGAAACTGAGCTCCCACTGTAATTAGGGATAATGATCCCATGGTGTGACCTGCCCTGGCCCATTTCTGAGTTCTCCATATATTCCCAAACCTGGAAAAGCTAACCTTTATTGTGCTAACGCCCACAACACATATGATGTCATGTAAAATTGGGAATTCTAGAAAACCATCTTCATTTGTGTATCCACATGATTAGCTATAATAGCTACCCAGTTGAAGGTCTGGTTGTGGGTTGTGATGCAGTATAGAAAATAGTACATCCACATTGAGAATTCTTGGGTGTGGGGCCATTCAAAGATCCTGCATAGAAATATTATGCCCACCTGGATAGGCTCTTTGAAATCCCCACGGGGAATTTCCAACTTCATTCTTTTGTGGTCTCGCTTTGGAGACTTCAGTCACTGACTGTTGAGGTATTGCTGGGAAATGCCTTCGGCCTTGCCAAATTCCTCCAATGATTTGGCCCTGGTGATGATAGTGGCCCCTTTGAACTGAGGAATCCCTAATCTAGAAGCAAAAGTTGGAGCGTCCAAGGTGATGATTGCGGTGGGGTATTGTAGCGGCTGGGGATCCAGAAGCAGAACTGTGCGAGTAGGTGCATTGTATAGTATTGCCACCTGCTTTATTAATTCTGGTGACTACACCAAACATGGAAAGTTTTCAACCTTTATGATGCCATAGGTGGCAAAGCAAATGGCCAGACCTTGCAATTTGGCCCAAGTTCCGGGGTTCGTATCTATTATTTCCTGGAATTTGGAGTCCACCTTGGACCCTGCAATAGCTCCCTCCTTTAGATATTTGGAGGTTAGGGGAAGCTTCGCTAGAATTCCTTCCATCTTTGTCTTTGTAGCTTCCTAGGTGGAAGTGGTAGGTAGTTTCAGAATATTAGGAGGGGAAATAACGTCAGACATTTTTAATCAATCTATCTGCAACCTGCAAGACTGGAGAACTGTTAGGACATATATAAAAATAAGTTACAACTCTAGAAGATTCTTCACCAACCTACACCTGTCAAACAAGTGTTAGTACATACATCAAAAGTTCCAGGGTATCTAGAATTAACATGACTTAGCGTTCTAGAGTGTGTTAACAAGGTGGTAGGAAGAAGCGGAAGATAATAAGCTGTACTTTGGTCGATGTGTGTTGGCATGTGGTGGGGTGACGAGCAATGTTAAGACATTTATGGAAACAAGTGGGCTGACACGGGGGAATTAAATGCCAAATGGGACATGGTTTGAATGCCCACTCATGGGAAATTAATCCTTCCATTAAGGTGATGAGATGAAGGAGAGAGAAAGCTGCCATGGTTCAAACTAGCGAGGTGCCAAGTTCAAACCGTGGTGACTCCATCTCGACGAGCTCGGCCTCATGAAGAAAAAATGCACGACAGAGAGCTTGAAAGGATATACATAATATATACATAAAGAATATAGGAGGGCTGAGGGTTGAAGCATATATACATGCAATATACAAAAATATACATCATTTATAGATTTTTACACAGATATAAACAATATTAACACATGCATAGAAGCTACCCCAAAAAAATATACAAAATGTACACTAATCTATAGCTGTGCAGAGGGTAGACAACCCTCTAGCAGAGCCAACCAACCAATGGGTGGCAAACCAGAAGCAGAAGATGCGGAAAATAGAACCACAAGCCAGGACAAAACATAACCAAAAACTAGAAGAACAAAGGTAGGAACCAGAGGACCTACCTAGAAATTTGAAGAACAACAAGGAGAGAAGGCACTAGGACCGCTCTGCAATAGTTTCAACCTTCAGGGATCAAAAATAGTCACCAAAAATCAACTCATAATTATCCACTAAGCTCAGAGTAATTCACACTTAATCCCACTTCAAATCGCCAAGGAATCGCTCTGAAAGCTCTAAGTGTTTTAATTGCAATAACTATGAAAGTGACATGTAATTTGTATTTATACCCAAGGTAGAAAGAAAGTTACCTTCTCTCCTGCAAACTCTGAAATAGGTAGACTTCCGGACTCTGTGCCCAGGGATTCTGCGCAACCATACCTCTTTGCGAGGAAGAGACATCATGGCGGGGAATCCTGGAGTTTGGAATCTGGCTCTGGAAAAGAAACAACCAACTCTGGGACCGGGTCCCAGAGACACAAAAGGAAAAAGCAAGAGAAGACAAACCTCACAGGAGGGAAAACAACAAAAACAAAAAGACAAAAAACAAGGCAAGAGCCAAAAGAGAAAAGGGGGGACCCAACATTTTGCACACAAAATGTAGGAACAGGTATGCAGGGCATAAGAGGACTGGTACCCCAAATTTTCACTCTTCTAAAGTGAGCCCTGTTAAGAGCCAACCCTGTTAAAGGTTCCAAACACACTGTTAGGTGTGACCTTGTTAGAGGATTTTATACATAGAGGTTGTCACTTAGTATCGGACATCTAATGCTGCCATCCTTGAATCAGCCTCTCTCTTAGACTGTCAATAGGCAGCGGGCATATCCAATGCTACTTTCATGAATCAACCTTTTTGGCACTCCTTGGGATGTACCTCATTATATAGAAGACTGTTAAGTCCTGCTCAGTTAAGAGACTTGATGCTTCAATGGTTAAACTGAAACATTATGACCTGTTCATATTGCAACTTAAATTGCAGATTTTCAAATCTATTTAAGTACATTACCTCTGTGACCAATATGTCAATTCAATCCTTGTGCTCCATACTTTCTTCTTTATGATGCTGTGTTCACTTTTCATCGGTGTCTATAGAATTCCTTAGCTCTTCCTTCAGCTTGTTTATCCAGCACTACATGAAGTTGTTCTTCATCAGTTTCTCTTCAGCATCCTCATTTTATTTACTCCCCTTTATCCCTCTTGTAAATGAATTAAGCTTGTCTCTTATATAGACATAATGTTCATTGTTTCTTGATTCTTGATTCTTGGCGTGAAAAACAATCTAGCCAATTAGATTTAAAGCATAACTCCTAATTTGTCTTGTAGATATCTTCTTGCTAACTGTACAAATCAGCTTTAAATCAATCACTTATCTCTAGTCGAATAAAATAAAGTAGACAACCAGTTAAGCCATTATTTAGCTCTGCCAGCTAGATATTTTGTCATTTTTTGAACTTTCTATTCTATCGGTCAGCACTGCAGTTAGTCGTCGGTAACAACTGACAGTTCCATCGGCGAGACTCCGGTTAGATTCATGATCTTTTTCTATTGGGAAATGTTGTATTTTCTTCCGTTGGGTTACTCTGTGCTTTGCTTGTCGGGCAACACTGTGACTTTGCTCATCGGTAGTGCTGTGCATTTCCTTGTTGGGTATCACTGTGACTTTGTTCTTTTTCTCTGTCCGTCGGGTGCACTTCGTCAGTATTGTTTGTCACTTAGTGAATACTTGATTTTTATGCGTTAATGATAGCATAGCCTTGGTTCTTTTGGTTCTTTAAAGTCTTTGGCATTGTTTACATGACCATACAAATTATATTAGGTTAACATTAATGATAATACAATACATTAACTGATTTCATGTCTTGCATGATTATCAACTTAACATCTTCAGACATTTAATCAGTTACATGTCATCAATCTCTCCCTTTGGCATTGATGGGAACATACTATACTATTTCTAATACAATATGAAATACAACAGTTGAGATTCATCAAACTACCAATCTTTTGTTCTGTTAATCGATAAATGTCTGACCATCGGTAAGCTCTATTTTAGCTTAGATTTGATTCTTGTAGCTCTTTCTATTGGTCTTCAATCCCTTCATTGGATGGATGTAGAATCTGTAATGCCCAAAATAATCTAGGCAAAAACACAACTAACAATTTTTTTTTTTTATATCCTAATTAAATATTTTATTTAATACAACTTTCAAAAGAGAAAACATAACTTTAATTGCGTGATCACATTTGTATTTATAATAATCCTAGTAATACTAGGGTAAAAATTAAAACTTAATTTATTTAATATAAAAATGACATTAGTCTCAACAGTTAATAATTTCATTTGAAAACTAGGTCACCTTGAAAATTTAATAAAATTTCCCTGATAAATATAATCTTCTGGATTGTCCAAATCGTTAAAATTAGGGTGTATTACATTTATTTTGTTATAATATAATATTAATAATTTTACTAAAACAACCCTGTAAGTTAATCCTTTATTAAAATGTAAATTCGGCAAAGATTAAATTTGCTATGAAGTTTAAATCTCAATTTAATAAAATATA
>MU228212.1:1539702-1550189 GCA_018584345.1 Thuja plicata
AACATAATATCAAAAGATAACAGAGCAAAGCTGTATGCATATATCATGAAAAATCAAAGTATCAAAATAAGCATGTGTATAGATATAAAGAGTACGGTAACTGTGATCATCAACAAAACCTGTAACACACTACACATAAGGTCCAAAAGATGACATTCATAAACCATAAAGTCAATACTCAAAATATCATCCTGATGAGTCAAGTGTCAAAATGAAAGTCACACTAGGACAGGTCAGGGCAGGACCTCACAGAATCTTTCATTCTCTGGTATGATGTGTTCTCCTTTTGTGTCAAACTCTCTCCCTTTGATTGTTCTCCTTTCTTTTGATGTTTTCTGTTTCACTTGCCAGCAACTCTCCCTTTGTATAAGATTTCCATATAATCTCTCTCCCTAAGGATATAATTGCTCCCTGTTGGAGTAGTGTGATAATGGATAATCTCTCTCTTTCTAGAAGGATGTGATAATATGGATAATTTCTCTCCCTTTGACAACAATGCCAAACAAATATCTTACACATATCTGACATTAATGTGAAGCAATTTTTTCTCTCTATCCATAATATATTCCTTGAATTTCCCTTATCCATCAGTAATACAATAGTATGCTCTTGTGCTTGGTGATGTAGCCTTCTAGTCAGCTTACTAACCAGTAGACAAGGGTTTGACCCCTATTCTCTTTCTCAAGTACTCAAATGCATCATTGGGCAGTGGCTTGGTGAAGATATCGGCCAATTGTTCTTTTGATTGCACATAATCAAGTATCACCTCCTTTGCCTAAACTTGTTCTCTCAAATAATGATACTTGATGGAAATATGCTTTGTTTTAGCATGCATTACTAGGTTTTTGGAAATGTTAATTTCACTTGTATTATCACAATAGATAATTACTGGTTCTAGGATCTTCATATGCATACCTTCCAGTAGCTGTTTGATTCATGCAATATTTGAGAAATTTACAATAGCAAAAACATACTATGCTTCTGTAGTAGATTGTGAGATGCATCCTTGTTTCTTTTTGATCCATGTGACAAGTTTCTTTTTGTCACCCATGAAGAATTCTCCTCCAGTTGTGCTCTTCCGATCATCAATATTTCTAGCCCAATCAGCATCAGTAAAGACCTAAAGTTCAAATTTTCCTTCTCTTCTGTACCATAAGCCATATTCTTCGGTATTCTTCAGATATCTTAGGATTCTTTTCATAGTAGTCATATGTGATTCCCTGGGATTAGTAGAAAATCTAGGAACTATTCCTACTACATATGCAATATCTGGTCTAGTGTGTACAACATACATGAGTTTTCCAATCATTGATCTATACAAAGTCCAATTTACCTCTGTTGTCTTGTCCTCCTTTGTCAACTTACATCCAGTAACCATTGGTATTTCAACTGGTTTGGATTCTTCCATCTTGAATATTTTCAGGGCCTCTTTAATGTATTTTGACTGAGTAATGAAAATACCTTCTCCTTGTTGCATGATCTGTAGACCAAGAAAGAACTTGATCTCTCCAAACATAGACATCTCAAACTCTTTTCTCATCTCATTAGCAAATGATTTGCATAGCATATCGTTTCCTCCAAATATGATGTCAGAAAAAAATATCTCAACAATCAAAGTGTTAGCATCAATATCTTCCTTCAAATAAAGATTACCATTTTCACTAGTCCTTACAAATCCAATACTTATTAGATAGGAATGAAGTCTTTCATACTAGGCTCAGGGTGCTTGTTTTAATCCATACAGGGCTTTGTGAAGTCTACATACCATGTCCCTCTTGTCTGGATCAATAAACCCTTCTGGTTGTTCAATGTATCCCTCTTCTTCAAGTATTCCATTTAGGAATGCACACTTGACATCCATTTGATATACCTTGAATCCTTTATATGCAGCATAAGCAAGTAATATTCTTACTCCTTCTAGCCTAGTAATAGGTGCAAAGGTCTCTCCATAGTCAATTCCTTCTTCTTGTACATACCCTTTGCATACTAGTCTTGCTTTATTCCATGTGACTTCTCCATTCTCATTCAGCTTATCCATTTTGTACCGATGACATTCTTGTCATCTGGTCTCGGCACAAGTCACCATGTTTTTTTTTTCTCAATATGTTCAATCTCATCATTCATAACACTTATCCATTCTTCATTATCAAGTGCAACATTGATAGATTTTGGCTCAAACTCACAAATTAGACAACTTGAGTTTAGAGACTTACTTCTTGTTCTTGTACAAACTTTCTTATCTCCTATTATCTGGATCTCTGGATGTTTCTTTCTTACATATCTTTAAAGTATAGGTACAACTCTTTGTCTATCAGTTTGATCATTGTTTTGTTCTTCATTCCGTTCTTCATCACCTTGCACATTATCTTGATCATTGTCCTGACCATCGGTATTTGCAGCCTGATGCTTGTGTGCAATGATCTATTTCTCAGGAGCTCTAAATTGTTGGCAGGGTAGAGTGTTAGGTTCCTCATTGTAAGTGAACTTATTGTAGTCCTCTAGTTCTTTAGTGCTTTCCTGTTCATTCTTCTCTGCAAATTCATCTATCTTTACATTTGCGCTTTCAATAATTTTGTTAGAGGCTTTGTTTAGACATTTATAAGCCTTTCTCTTGGTAGAATACCCTAGAAAAATTCCTTCATCACTCTTGGAGTCAATTTTTCCTTTTCTATCATCTTTTAAGATATAACATTGACTGCCAAAATTTTTGAAATAACTTACATTGGGTGTGTATCCATACCATAGCTCATAAGGTGTCTTTCTTCAATTGTACTCTGTTCAATGTATAAATAGCAGTACTGACAGCTTCCCTCTAGAAGATTTGGGTGATTCCTTTCTCTATCATTAGTGTCCTTGCACAGTCAACTATGGATATGTTCCTTCTTTCGACAATTCCATTTTGCTGTGGTGTCCTTGGTGCAGTGACCTATCTTTTGATTCCATGCTCATTACAAAATTTAGTGAATTCATCTGAAATAAATTCCCCTCCTCTATCCGACCTTAAGCATTTTAGCTCCTTACCACTTTGATTCTCAACCATTGCTTTGTACCATTTAAACATCTTAAATGCTTCTGATTTATCGTTTATAAACATGACTATCATCATTCTAGAGTAATCATCAACAAAGAGAATGAAATATCTATCTCCATAATAACTCTTTGTCCTCATAGGTCCACATAAATCAGTATGGAATAATTCTAGATTTGCATCAGATGTATGGGTTTTTCTTTTGAAACTAGACTTTGTCATTTTTCCTTTTTGACAATTCTTAGACATGATATTGTTGGGCTTGGTCATCATCGGTAAGCCTCTGACATTTCTCTTTTTGCTAATCTTTATCATGTTGTCAAATTTCACATGACATAGTCTTTTGTGCCATAACCATATGTCTTCATTTGTAGAAATCAAACAAGTGGAGTCAGTATCATTCAGATAGAATAAGTTACCTTTTGTTTGCTCACCGGTACCAATTTGATTTCCAAATTTATTGAAGATCTTTTCCTTCTTATTTTCAAATGCTACTTTGTGAGCTAAATTATTCAACTAAGAAATAATCAATAGATTATAATTCAATCCATTTACCCAATAAGCATTCTCACACTTTATCTGGTTATTCAACATTACTGTTCCTCTACCTTCAACTGGACAAGGTGTGTCATTTTCCATTCTTACTGAACCACCTTTATAGTATTCAAAAGTCTCAAACTTTTGCTTATCACTGGTCATATGGTGAGTGCAACCACTATCTATGATCCAAACATCATTTTTGCTAATTTTAGATATGAGAGCTTTTTATACATACCTTTCTTCATCATTATATGAATCATCTTTTATAGCCACAAATACCACCTCGATGTCTTCATCAGATTTAGTGTCAGTATCATCATCCTTGCATTTTTCTAGGTAACTGGCCTTCTTTCCCTTTTCCTTATAGTCTCAGGTATCTCTTCTTTCTGATTGTCGGTAGCTTCTGTAATCACCTTTGTTAGACTTCTTTTCAAATGATCTATCATTACTTCTATCATCTTTTCTTCTGTTAGTATATCTTGCAACAAAGTGTCCAATCTCTTTGCAATTAAAACAAACAACTGGTAATTTACCTTTGTATTTACCTTTGCCTCTCTGCATTCTTCTGGCCATAAGTGCTTCAATTTAATCAAGATCATCTTCTTGACTTTCAATATCAGTATCTTTTCTCATAGTGTTTTTTTGACTTGATTTACTTATTCTCATAGAAGTTTTGAACGTAGACTCTATGTTTGGTAAGACACTATTATCAAAGTTATTCATCTCAAATGAAATTAGTCTTCCAATAAATCTATCTAGAGTAACATTGCTATTTGCTACTGCTCTCATTTCTTGAATGGAAGATACTGTAATAGCATACGTAGGCAGTAAGGTTATTAGAATTTTACTTACCACTGTATCTTCTTCTAGTACACCTCCAACTCCTTGGATAACATTGAATACCTCTTTGAGTCTTGTGCTGTACTAAGTGATGTTTTCACCTTCTTTCATTTTGAGATCTTCAAACTTTCCTCTAAGGCTTTCTACCTTGGCTCTCAAAACATTTTTGTCACCACCATGTACAAGCTTGAATTTTTCCCACATCTGCTTTGCAATTTTGCATTCTTTGACATCTTCAAATTTAGCATCGGAGAGTGAGGAAGTAAGCTCTATCATCATGCCGTTGTGTTCACGCTTCTCTCTCATTTGTTCAACTGTTGGTACTCTTGTGGGAAACACATATTCAATTTATAAGAATTGAGTAACATCATTACCAATACCTGATAAGTGGAGTCTTATCCTGATCTGCCATGAAGCAAAATTATCTTTGTTCAACTTGGGCACATCTCCTCTGTTCATCTTGTGATCTTTGGCTTAGATCTTGAAACCTTCCTTCTAAGCACACAAGCTCTGATACCAATTGTTAGTAATAATTGAGAGGGGGGGTGAATCAGTGGCCTCAAAAAATTTATCCTTCAAACTTCAACCACCAATCAATAAACCTCAGATTATTATGTCCCTACAAGATGCATGCCATGAAATATTAATAATGATAAACTGTCTGTCATTTTTCTCTGTCAATCCTTATTCTTTCTTGATTACCGATAAGTAGTCATCTATTTACCGAAATACAATAAATATGCAGAGTATACCGATATATCCAGAATAAATTATGTAGGATACAAAATAGTAAATAAAAAATAGTAAAGAAATGAATCATACACACATAACACATGGATTTTAACATGGAAACCCTATTAAGGGAAAAAACACTGGGACTGGTACCCCAAATTTTCACTCTTCTAAAGTGAGCCCTGTTAAGTGCCAACCCTGTCAAAGGTTACAAACACATTGTTAGGTGTGACCTTGTTAGAGGATTTTATCATAGAGGTTGTCACTTAGTATCGGGCATCTAATGCTGCCATCCTTCAATCAACCTCTCTCTTATACTGTCAATAGGCATCAGGCATATCCAATGCTACTTTCATGAATCAACCTTTTTGGCACTCCTTGGGATGTACCTCAATATATAGAAGACTGTTAATTCCTGCTCGGTTAAGAGACTTGATGCTTCAATGGTTAAACTGAAACATTATGACCTATTCATATTGCAACTTAAATTATAGATTTTCAGATCTATTTAAGTACATTACCTCTCTAACCAATATGTCAATTCAATCCTTGTGCTCCATACTTTCTTCTTTGTGATGCTATACTCACTATTTGTCGGTGTCTGCAGAATTCCTTATCTCTTCCTTCAGCTTGTTTATTCAACACTCCATGAAGTTTTTCTTCATCAGTTTCTCTTCAACATCCTTGTTTTATTCACTCCCCTTTATCCCTCTTGTAAATGAATTAAGCTTGTCTCTTATATAGACATAATATTCATTGTTTCTTGATTCTTGATTCTTGGCGTGAAAAACAATCCAACCAATTAGATTTAAAGCATAACTCCTAATTTGTCTCGTAGATATCTTCTTTCCAATTGTACAAATCAACTTTAAATCAATCACTTATATATGGTCAAATAAAACAAAGTAGACAACCAGTTAAGTCCTTATTTAGCTCTACCAGCTAGATATTTTGTCATTTTCTGAACTTTCCATTCTGTCAGTCACCAATGCTGTTAGTCACCAGTGACAACTGACAGTTTTGTTGGTGAGACTCTAGTTAGCTTCGTGATCTCCATCTGTCAGGCAATGCTGTATTTTCTTTCGTCAGGTTAATCTGTGCTTTGCTCGTCGGGCAACACTGTGACTTTGCTTGTCGGTAGTGCTGTACATTTCCTTGTCGCGTATCACTATGGCTTTGTTCTTTTTCTCTGTCCGTCGGGTGCACTCTATTGGTGTTGTTTTTCACTTAGTGAATACTTGATTTGTATGCATTACTGATAGCATAGCCTTGGTTCCTTTGGTTCTCTAAAGTCTTTGGCATTGTTTACATGACCATACATATTATATTAGGTTGACATTAATGACAATATAATACATTAACTGATTTAATGTCTTACATGATTATCAACTTAACATCTTCAAACATTTAATTAGTTACATGTCATTATAGCCATGATAACAAAAGTAATAGGAAAGAGAGGGTCCCCTATCTCAATCTCCTAGAAACTTTAAAGAAATAGGAGGAAGAGTCATTAACAAGCACTGAGAAGGTGGAAGAAGAAACTAATTGCATGATAAGTTGAA
Organism: Thuja plicata; assembly: GCA_018584345.1. Taxonomy (NCBI): domain Eukaryota; kingdom Viridiplantae; phylum Streptophyta; class Pinopsida; order Cupressales; family Cupressaceae; genus Thuja; species Thuja plicata. Next base: position 1,546,408 of record MU228212.1, read on the forward strand.
TAACTTTAGAATTAAAACAAAAGGCAACAAGAAAATTTCTCCAAAAACTTCTAGTCCACTCTGTCATAGGCCTTAGAGAGATCAAGCTTCATAAAGAATCCATGTTTCCTCAAGGAAGAAAGGGAATGAATATTCTCATGGAAAAAGAAAAAAATCTAAAATTTGGCATCCCAAAATAAATCCATTCTGCTGAGGCGAGATAATCTTGGGAAGAAGGGACAATATTCTCAAGGTAAGAACTTTAGAGATAATATTATAGAAAGAATTACATAGACTAATGAGTCTGAAAGACTCAAAATAATTAGCACCTTCCACCTTTGGGATAAGGACAGGAAAAGTACCATTAATTTACTTTAGGATATTTCTAGCTCCAAAGAATTCCTACATAGCATAAACAACATCCTTTTCCACAATATGCCAAATATAATAGAAAAAGAACATAGGAAAGCCATCATGACCTGGGGATTTATTGCCTTCAAAGGAGAAGAAAAAATAATGGATTTCTTTCACTGAGGGAATAGTCATTAGGAAATAATTATGATCCTCCTTTACCACATGGGGAATACACCTCAAAATAAACTCCTAGTCTTGGGTCTTCAGGTTTTGGTCGCAGTAAGGAGCTTATAAAAGAATCTCCTTGATTTATTTATGATATCTTCCACCTTTTGAAGAACAACATTGTTGGATATCAGGTTAGAGATCCCGTTGACAACTTTGTGCTTAACAACAGTCATACGGAAGTACTTAGAATTTTTGTCACCCTCAAAAAGCCAGAGACATCTAGAACACTGCCTCAAAAATTCAAGAAAGCTAGAGACATTTTGGAGTAACCCTCTTTTTGGATCCTTTCTTGAATCTCTTTAAGATCCAAGTGAACATCGCTCTTGATAAAGAAAATATCCCCAAAAACCTCCTTATTCTAGGTTATGATATGGTACTTTATATGTCTCAATTTTTTTCACTCTAAACATGGCAGAGCCTTTCACATCTAATTACCACCAATTAGTGATGCAAGATTCCAGATTGGGGCGAAGAGTCCATATTTTCTCAAATCTGAAAGGAGAATTACATTTCCCTGAAAATGGATCAACATTAAAGGAAATTGGGGAGTGATCAAAACCAATCTGACACAAGGCAAAGAGATTATAGTGGTAATGAGAGAACTATTCATTGGAGATAAGAGCTCTATCTATCCTGACTTGAACCAAATTTTTATCACTCCTTCTATTGGACCAGGTGAAGGAAGCTCCCTAGAGGTCCAAATCATGAAGATCTTGAGGATTAATAAAGTTCATAAGGTCCATTCTGATGTCCAAATGGGGAGTGTTTCCCCCAATTTTTTCATTTTTTGTGAGAGGGATGTTAAAATCCCCCATACTAATCGAACTCTCTAGACTATAGTCATTTCTAATCTTAGCTAGTCTATTCCAAAACTTATTTTTGCCTACCTTAGAGTTAGGGGCATATATATTAGCCATGAACCAGGAGGTTCCATCTCTAATATGTCTAAATATAACAATGACTAAGTTATTCTCTTGAAGGACAAGAGCATCCACAATGAAATATTGGTTCCAAAAAATAAAATACCTCCCGAGGCCCCCTCAGAGATACTACCAAAATTGCCTTCATTCTTGAATTTTTTTTTACCTTCCTCTTTGTCTTTACTCATCTTTATTTCTTGAATGAGGATAATATGAGGCTTATAATCTCTAGAAAGATTTCTGAGAACATCTTTCTTATGAGAACTGTTCAGTCCTTGAATATTCCAAGAGATGAATTTCATTTCTTCTTCATTAAGCATGCTTCCTGGATGATAAGATGAGTTCCATCCTCAATATTATTATTTTCTTCTTGTTCCTTGATTTTTATTGCCAATTTTCTTCATGGAGTATTAATTTGAGCACCCACATCCACTCTAGATTTGTTTCTAGTACTAACAAAAGATTGTGGGATATTTTTATTCGACCCTTTTTTGATTTCTTATTATCTGTGACTGAGAGGAAAGGGATTTAATCTTTTGTAGTAGGAAGACCGCCCATATCACCTACAAAAGAGATGACATTATCCTTCTTCTCAATTTTGGCCAACTCATGGGGAGAGGATTCCATAAGAAGAGATGACTTGACCACCTTAACATTTATATGCAAAGAAGAAAAGGAGGGAGAGTAATTTATAATATTGCAGTTTTGAGCATCTTCAAAAACTTGAACCCCAAGATTATCCTCATCTTCCTCTCCCTTAGAAAAGGAAGAGTGATCTAGCTTAAAGAGTTTCTCATTAAATTCTCCTTATAACTCCCAAACCCTGACTTCATGAGGAGAAGAGGGACACACCTCATCCAAACTAATATTATTCAAAAGAAATTCCTCATCAGAAAAATTGTTTCTCACCTATGATTTGTCAGTTGCTAGCATCTCAACCACTTTAGTCTGCAAGGCCCTATCATTCTCAGATACCACCAATGAATCTGGAATGATCTCTAGTTTTTTTTATTTCATTCTCTATGTCGTTAGAAATAGTGTTACCCTTAAGAGTTTATTACCTCTTTGATCCTTCCCCTAGATTATTAACTTTCCATATTCGCCTAGAAGTAGTTCCCATGGGCTTGCTCAAACCTTTCCCAGTCTTTTCATTAAGAGGTTTTGAGGGACAATTTTTTTCCCAATTACCCACTTTCTTATAGAAGAAACAAGCAAAGGGATACTTTCATACACAACTTCCTGAGTCCATTTTCCAAGATTCAAGATGATATCCATAGAAGTTGGCATATCCTTGCCTTGTTGCACTCCAATTAACATGAGTCAGGCGTCTCCTATCCACAATTATAGGATAAATAGACAAGAGTTCACCAAAGGAACTTTCTATACCAGAGAAGACATCTTCAATCTAATATTCCAGAGGAAGACATGGGAAATGAATCTAGATTGGTGCTTGCAGAAAGAAAGAGGGTTCATTCAAATCCATATTAGGAACCCACTTCTACAACACTAAAGTTGATTTACTGACTAACCAAGGACCCGCACAAAGAATGATTTTCATATCTTCATGAAAGGAGAAGGACCCTTTAGCGACCATTTCTGCTTGTCAAAAGCCCTCATAACATCAATGTTGGGTCTATGGCATAGGAATTTACCAATCAGAGAAGATGCCATGGTTGTAATGTTATGATCAATGACTACGTCTAGTATCACAATAGAAAAATTCCCCAGTGCCAAATTTGAAACATTAAAAACTTGGGGGAAGGATGACTTACCCGTAGGCCATTTTCTAAAAAAAGAAGACCAGGAGTTAGGTTTTTATTTCTTCGGTAGGTCCCCCTTTGGAGACCACAAGGATTAGACCCACCCCAAGGGACAACATTCTCTAAGGGGTATTTGAACACCTCTAGAGGTTTTTCAAGACCTTCTTCAAATCCTGTGATCTCCTGTAATTCACCAACAGCTCCATGTTATACTCTAGGAGGATATTTCCCATCCACAACATTCGTAAACACTATTCCCTCTCTGCTCTCCATTTTATGAAAAATGTAATTTTTAAAAGATATGTAGCTTTGAATATTCAATTTACTGATCAAAATCCTTCTTGTAGATGTATTCAGATTCTTGACCTTGCTTGGTACCTAAGACTTTTCCCAAGCTTCAAATTCCTTCTCTTTGTCTTTATTCTTCATATCTAAACATACACTGGTGAAACCTAATCCTTCCTTGTCTCTGTGAATTTTCTACAGGGATAATAGTTGATCCAAAATAGTACTACTCTCACAAACCTTCAGTTTAGATCTT